>CM052442.1:12434739-12468240 GCA_028533085.1 Varecia variegata
AGTTAATGGAGCAAACACAGGGGATTTTAAATGGCAGTTTTGCAAATTTGTATTCCTGTGAAGGGCTGTGCGGGGCTGTTACCATCTCTGCTTGTTCTGTTTATTCAGCATGAATATCTGGAACATGTAGTTGTTCTGCTGGTTTTTTGTCAGATACGCCGTCCCAAGGTACCACGGGGAATGTCTTCATTATTAACATAATAAGAGGGAAGCCGGCTGCTCTTGGAAACTGCGCATTTCTAGAACTTGTGTTGTGTTACATATGGCCTGTTAATTAGGACCCAGCTAACAGTGGCAGGGTATCAAAGAAGGAAATGATCCTCATGAACACGGTAGAATGTTCTGACAACAGCCAACATGCCAGCTCCGTTCAGAGTTTGCCTGCAGAAGAGAAAAGTTTCGGGGGGGTTGAATGTAATGAGAAGCCTCCTATTTGGGGGTCACCGTGCTTTTTGTAGCCTGAGAGCTGAGCAAGCATGTGCTCACCTCTGGGGAGAGACTGCTCATCCCTGCTTGTCCTTCCCCTTCCATCTCCATGCCACCAGTTCTTTGTTCTCTAACACAGCCCTGAAGGTGCACAGCACTTAGCTTCTCAGGGGGGCTGGGAAAATACTGCCAGAGGAGGAAGGGAAGGGTTTTTTTGGTTTATTCTGGATTGTCCTTAACATTTTCATTACTGCAATTTAAAAACATTCTATGTAATGTAAAATACAATATCGTAAACATCCAAATAATTCTCCAGTACATAAATAAAAAGTGAAAGTTCCTCTTCATACCTCTCCTAGATCCCACCTTCCCTTCTAGAGATAACCACCAACACCAGTTTGTGGTGCACCTAGGATCCATCTAGCCACACATTCTAATGTGTAGTATCCTTTTTTTAATGTACACAAATGGAGTCACACTGTTTATATTGCTTTTTTCATTTACAGTATCTTGAAAATCTTTCTCACTGTGGAATGTAATGCAATACATGATGACGCAACTCGTTTGTTAGAACGGCTGCATAGTATTTCAGTTATGGATGTATATATTAGAATTTACTTGGTAATTCTCTTATTTACAACATTTAAAACAATCTTTGCTAAAGAGCTCTAGCAGGATTTTAGCCCTTCATTTTTTTTTTTTGGCCTTTTTATTTTCTAGTTTTTGCTTTTCCTACTTGTACTTGCTGTGGTAGGCTGAATAATGCACCACCCTCTCTGCCCAACATATGTCTCCGTCTCTGGGACCTGGGAATGCTATCTTATATGGCAAAAAAGCACTTTGCAGATGTGATTAAGTTAAGGTTGTTAAGGTTCGTGAGATGGGGAGATTATCCTGGCTTTTCTGGGCGAGTGCCATATAACCACGACAGTCACTACATGAGGAATGCAGCAGGCGTCTGCAGAAGGGTGAAAGCAATGTGAGCACGGAGGCAGAGATTACAGGATTGAAGCCCCAAGCCAGGGAGCATCAGCACTCCTGGAGCCTCCAGAAGGAACAAGGCACGCAGACACCTTGATTAGAGCCTCGTAAGATTCATTTTGGTCTTCTGTTTTAAGCCACTAAGTTTGTGGTGATTTCTTATAGCAGCCATAGAAAACTAAGACAGTTGGCTTAACTGGTTATGGCGTTGAATAAACTGGTCATACCTTCTTACTATGGCCAAAAGATACTTTTGAAAAAAGAAAAATCTTGACTATCACACAGATGCAGAAATAAACACATGCTAGAGATTTTGTTCATGAGGAAACCAGGCAGAGATTGTAACTGGTTCAAAAAAGAAGCCAAAAAGCACAAATTTACACGGAACAAGAAATGCTGAAATGAATGTGCAAATGTTTTTCTCACGGAGTGAAGTAAATCAACCCCCTATCAGATAGGACAGAATTCACATGTCTATCTCTTACCTGCAACCTATAGAGTGATCATGTATTACAAAGATAAGGAAAAACTAGAATCAGATGAACTGGATGGGTTATCTAAACGAGCTATAATTTTCCACTGAAACACAAATTTTTTCTATACCATGAACATTCTAAATCAGGGGTTGGTAAACTCCAGCCTGTGGACCTGTGGGCCAAATCTGATCTTCTGTCTGTTGTTGTACAGCAGACAAGCTAAAAACAGTTTTTACTGATGAACATTTGCAATTGATCTGATCTTAGGGAACACTAACTTTGAACCCCACGTAAGTGAACTGTTACCCCCAAGACATAGAATCCCATCTTTCTCGTTAGTAGATCTATATTACAACATTTATACTTATTGATTGTTACTATATTTTGAATTTTGTTAATAAAAATCTAATGAAAATTTGTTCTCTCTTGTTTTATAAATGCCTATATAATATTCTTGATTTGGCTTCTTTACCATAGAACATAAACTATTTCTTAGCTAGTACTTTACAGAAAAAGTTTTCCAACATCTGTTCTACATCTTTATTTTGTTAGTTTTTTTCTGTTTACCTAATGTTCACATTGATCTAAGTATATTGGTCTGGTCACATAATTAGGAAGCATACTTATTTGGTCTAAGTGTTGGACAACATTTTGATACATTAACTGGACCTTCGTTTCTGTCTCTTATCCCCTGTAGTCCTGTGAATCTCCAACAGGCCGCCTGATGGCAGGTCCCCATTACCTGGGGAGGGGAGGGATGGTTGCAGTGAACCCACAGAACAAAAGAGTCGGATTCTTGGCTTTGCAGGTATGAGGAAAACTGAAGGAGTTGGAAAAAGATGTCATGAAGAAGAATGATCAGCTATTGGGGTTAAAGTTGTGGGCTGGGGGAAGGGTAAAGCAATGACACAGAATATGGGGAGAGACTGGTGGCTCCTGAGATGAGGGGGTGAGCCCAAACTGGAGGGACCATGTGGACAGGAATGAAGCCCCCAGCCAGGGATCCCCTGATCTTCCTTCCCAGGAGGTCCTGTCTGTTTCTAGTGCTGAGGAGTTGGTGGGAGAAGAGTCATGGCAGTTGCATCACCCAGTTTCTGCTTCAGTGGGACCAAGCACCTCTGAGTCAAGCTGAACTGCCTCAGCTGTCCTTCCAACCAATCTCGTCCTGTTGTCAGCATTCGCTCATGGTCTGCTGGCCATCAGTCTGACTGTTCCATGTGGCTCTTCCAGCCCCTTTTATTGTCTTTCCACGTGAAGTCACTGCCCAAGACTGGGGTAGGACTCTTCACATCTTGAGGGAGTTGTGGGAACAAAATTCCCCATCACACCTATGAGCTTACCTGAACCAATGTGAGCTCCCACACAACCTCCCAACAGATACAAATCCCATGCGGCTGTCCCTTGCTCAAGCCTTTCCTATCTTTACTATCTGAATTAGGGCTCTCCAGAGAGACAGTTTCGAGAGAGAGAGAGAGAGAGAGAGAGAGAGAGAAAGAGTGTGTGTGTGTGTATGAGAGGGGATTTATTGGGGGAATTGGCTCACACAGTTACAGAGGCTGAGAAGTCCCATGATAGGCTCTTTGCAAGCTGGGGACCCTGGGGTGCCCGCAGCATGGCCATGGCTCCGTCCAAGTCTGAGAACCTTAGAATCAGGGAGGCTGCTGGTGTAACTCTCAGACTGAGGCCAAAGGCCTGAATCTGGGGAGGCTGCTGGTGCAAGTCCCAGAGACAAAAGGCTAAAAGCCTGGAGTTCTGACATCCCAGGGCAGAAGAAGAATGGTGTCCCAGCTCCAGGAGAGAGCAAGAAAATTCACCTTTCCTCTGCCATTTTGTTCTATCCGGGTCACCCAGCTTATTGGATGGTGCCCACATTGAGGGTGGATCTTCTCCACCCAGGGCACGGACCCTCACACCCATCTCCTCTGGAAATGCTGTCACAGACACACCGTGAAGTCACACTTTCCCAGCTCTCTAGGTATCCCTTAATCCACTTGGGCTGACACCTGAAATTAACCTGCACACTCTCTCTGTTCACACCTATGAGAGGGACCCATTTGCCTGCGGCTCATTGATTTAAACAGAAGATGAGGGAAAGTTTAATGGATGCTTGAGTTACAAAGTCCAGGTCCTGCCTTTAAGTCTTGTCTCCAGACTGCCAAACAATTTCCTGGTCATTAGTTTCCCAAAGATTCATCTTTAAACTCAGTGCTTGGTGCTTTGGAATTTCTTTCTTCCTATGTTTTCTTGTATTTAGCACATCAGTCAGGGTACAGCCAGAAAACAGAAACCACACCATTAATTTGAACAGGGAAAAGCTAATATAAAAATGATTAACTACTAAGAAGCGGTTAACTACTAAAAGGGGTGGAGGAAGGTTTGGTGTAATGTAGGGATACCGAATCCAGGAGGAGCAGCCATCGTCTCTAGAGCTGAGGGAGAGAACACAAAGAAAACTTTGGAGATATTCTCCTTCCACCCCCATGTATATCCACAAAGCTGAGGTTCAGACCTTGATGAAGATGCTGTGGCTACAGTGGATATACGTGGGGGTGGAAGGAGAATATCTCCGAAGTTTTCTTTTGGAAGAAATGTTCTAGAAGGCCCTGGCCAGGGCTAGTTTGTAGGAACAGCTCACTAGAGGGTGTGAGTGGTCTGGGTTTGATCCACAGGGCCAGCCTAATGATAGCCAAGAACTTCCCTGTGCAGTGCCAGGGGCCAGAGCCGGTCTGCAAGAAGTGGCCCATTGGGTAGGAGAGAAACTCCTTAGGGGGTGAGTGCCTTGGACCTCTGGCATACCGATCTTCTGGCAGCTGCTCTGTTCAAGGGAACAAAAATACACCAGAATCAAAAAGAGAAGCTCCTTCCCTTGCTATGGCCTGGCAGCCGGCAAAGGAGAAATGTTTACAGGGTCCAGCTCCAGTATCACAAATAAGGGCAAAGAAGGCTAGGATTGTAGCTAAAAGACAATCAATTGATAACTGTCACATTCCCCCAAATATAAATAATGAGGAATGAGGTGTAGTGATCAGTGAGGTACGAAGAAATGTGCACTAGGTTGAAGGCACAGGAAAATGCTTAAGATTTGGAACACAATTTATTGTTCTACAACTTGCTTTTCTCTTTTAAAAACACACTGTGGATATCTTTCATTGTCAGTGGATATAGAACTATTTCTTTCTTTTAGTAACTTATGTATTCCATTGTTTGGATGTCCTAGAATTTAATTTACTATTTTCTTACTGGTGGACATTTAGGTTTTTGCAAAGTTTTCATTATAATAGAAACATGCTGCATTACACATTCTCACTATTTTACATAAGAGCGATGTGTATGCATAAAAAACGCTGTCTGCAGAGGTAGGAGAGTTTGGAGAATGTTATCTATTTTATTTATAGCTGTACTGATTAAAGTTTTTGTAAGCATGTGTCATTTTTATTTATTTTATTTGTAATCAGAAAATACATACAAAGATGTTTCAATGTTGAAAGAAGTGCAACTTAATGAAAATTGTAAACTGCTACTAAGATTCTGCTTAAATGCTCAGGTATTTATATGATAAACATTCTTTTGGCTCTCTTGGGAAAAGCAACAGTTGGTAACTCTTGTTACAGGATCGGATCAAAGCAATACAAATGTGTTTTCAGCAGCTTATTGTGAGATACTCTGGATTGCAAAAACAAAACAAAACAAAAAAAGAATAAATAAGATAAACAACAAAGACCCTTTCTTCTCATTTAGGCAACTTTCCAGATGTTCAGGATGATGGAATCTGAGGAGAAAGGCTGGCTTGACTCACATTTTCTCGGTTGCAATGCACACAGGGCAGTGGGACCAGAGGGAATGTTTTTATTTGAGTGGATGCAATTCTGACCTGAGGTTTGCCCCTCCACCCCTGCTTCTGAGCCATCCAGCTGTGGGAGAGGGAAGAGCCACTCTGACCAGATCGCCACGGCATTCCCGGTCAAGGGGAAGGTGGCAAGTCAGTCTCTATAGCGCTGAGCCTTTTTGTTTTTTTCGGAAATAAGTATTAGATTTGAAAGTGTTTCATCATCTAACAAAAGCTCTCCAAATCCTACAGCTAGACTCCTTTTCCTGACAAGCTGCAATCAAAATTCTGAGTCGGGGCAGAGTCTGTGTGACCAGCTTTGTGATGATGAAGGGTTTACTCCTTTCTCCAAAGGGTGACATGGAAAAGCAAGAGGGCTCGTGTGTGTGTGTGTGTGTGTGTGTGTGTGTGTGTGTACACATGCACATGCATGTATGTGCATGTGAAATCCTAAAGGAACTAGGACAAGTGCAAACAGAAATTGTTCAGCAGCTGAGGTCTCATTCAGGGCCACTGACCTTTGCCGGGTGTGTGCCAAAGCTGCAACACCTTTGGGATTTGGAGGTTGCGGGTGAGGTAACAGATTTTCCTCCTTTAAGAGACTATTTGGGACATTGAGGGAAGGAGCAGATGTCCCTCCCCCAGCTGGCAGGGAGGATAGACATTAGGAAGGAGGACCACAGGAAGACAACAAATACCATGACGACAGGTTTTTTCTTGGGATAAAAAAATAACAGCTGTAGCTAACACAGGCAAATAATAACCATCACTTTGGGATAGCGAGGTTTGGCCCTCAGATCCTTTGCTTTCTCCTTGGCACTGAAAATAGTCCTTTCCCTGGGGCTTCTTGGACGGCTTGGAGCATCCTGCAGCTACAAATGTGGAGTAGTTGCCCGATGGACTGGACCTTTAGCCTGCACCTTACCTTCTTTGTTTTGTAAGCATAAAAAAGAAAGAAAGAAAAGAGAAAGAAAAGGGAAAAGAATGAAAAATACTGGAAGAAAGAGAAACTTCCCTTTCTGACATTTCTTTATTTTGCCCAGATTTCTTTCCAGTGGGGTCATATTGAAAGCTCATTACTGTGGGATGCATGAAGAAAGCACAGCAATTAATATGAATTAAATGTTTCAGAACAAAAACTTGGGGAGTCAGATGATTTCAGAGATTTCCCTCTTCCACTCCT
The DNA here is from genome assembly GCA_028533085.1 of Varecia variegata. Classification (NCBI taxonomy): domain Eukaryota; kingdom Metazoa; phylum Chordata; class Mammalia; order Primates; family Lemuridae; genus Varecia; species Varecia variegata. The sequence continues at coordinate 12,441,632 of CM052442.1, forward strand.
CTACCGCTCTCAAAAGGAACGCTGCTGATCGCCTCTCCAGAAACATCAGAAAATACAGTGTAATTAATGTTTGTGCACCAGCTGGACTTGGCATTTGAAGCATAACATAATGGCAGCATTATTCATGGGATGTAATGAAACAACTTAAAATGGAAAGGTGTGTGAGGCTTAATGAAATAGTCGTGAATGTTTATCTGGGAGCCATGAGTGCAGATGAACACACTTCAGCAGTGCCTCTGGCTGTCGAGTCCCCTCCGTGCCAAGCTGGTTGGGGTGCTGACATTTGGGCATTTGAGGGAGGCTACCGGGAACTCACCTGAGTTGCTTGGGAAAACAGGGATGGTGGTTCAAGGGGCAGCACTTAGGGTCTGTGCTCTGGTGCACTCTCTTGGGATCCCTGGCTGCAGTAGCCCCAGTTTGGGGGGCATTTTCCCATCACAGAAATGCAGACCCTCGAGCCACCACTCTTCCCCCAAATTCTGCAGGTTATGGGTCCTGTTTTCAACCTTATGTTGAAAAATCACTTCTGCTGTTTTGGCATTTTGCCTGCATTCTCTGCATAGGCTTTGCTTTTCTCCTCTTCCTTGTTGGGTTGTGAGCTACACAGCTACCCTCTAAAATACCCTAATTATGATGACTCTCAACTGTAAATAACAACTTCATGGTTTTGTTTTAAACTTCAAAGCTCTTTGGTATTCAACTTTTTCAGGTTTGAGACTTAGCAGCCCCATGAGATCAGTCGAGCGGCCATTATTATCTGCATTTTATAGCTGTGATGACAAACGTTCACCAGAGAGGTTATGTGACTAGCCCAAAGCCACACAGCCAGCCAGTGGCAAGGCAGGAAAGCAAACCAAAGTCTGACTTCAAGACCGCTGTCCATCTGCATTATCCAAACAGTATACCATCTTAAACTTCAACTGTGCTGTCTTCTTTACAAACATCTTCATCTGATAGATCCTACAGCAGTGGTCAGTAAGCAAACTAATTCAGATAGAAACTGTGATGGTCAAGGTGACAGAGCTGGGCAGCACCTGACTCAGGTCTCCAGCCTCCTCTTCTGGCTAAGCCCAATGCCCTTTCCTCTCTACTCAGCTTCCCATCGGAAGTAAAGGTATCTGTACCTTTGTGTGTATGCTAATTGCACTTCCTAGAGTCAAATGTGTGGTGTTTCTAGTGGAGAATCCTCCTGTATGAGGCCAATGGCCCTTGCCAAGTGGAGTGTCCTGGCTGTGGAAGGGTCAGGTATTTTTGTTAAAGGTGATATCCGATAGGATAGTAGTCGTGGTGTGCCTTCCCTTGGAATTTATGAGCGCCTGAGGGAAGGAAGTGTGTCCTCTGTATTCATTGCATGGAAACTGGGAAGAAGGACCCTTCTTACAACAGGAGAATAATGATGATCAACATTTATTGAGTTCTGATTGTGTGACCTGCACTGGTGTGTATGTGTGATTGTGTTTGTGTGTGTGTGTGTGTGTGTATGTGTGATTCCTCATCTAATTTAATCTTCATCACGAATCCATGCAATGGGTTGTAATTATCCCCATTTTACAGGTAAGGACCTGAAGATACTGAGGCTCAGAGAGCTTAAGTAATTTCCCAGAGACACACAGCACTAGAGACAATATTTGACTGAGAATTTGTCTGCTCCTGTGTTTTACTTATTAATACACAGACCATTTTCAGGTCTTTCTTTAGGCCTGAGAGGTAGCTATTCTATACCTGATGTGATACATCTTTGTGGTTGGTCTATATTTGACAATGCTACCTAGTTATCTAACCACAGCCAGTGCCATCCTTACCAGAACTTTCTAGCAGTTCCTCTCCCCTGCACAGATGAGGGGTAGAGATGACTTGGACTTGGGGAATGGTAGGTACACAACCTACATCAGCACAGATAACCCCTCAATAACGTTGTGAGGGGAAACTTTATTCATGTCATCACACAGATCAAGAAATGGAAGCTTAGTGATGTTGATTCACCTGCCCACAGTCACAAAGCTAGCAAGCGTTGAGTCCAAGATTTGAACATCTGTGTCACTCACCCCAATCCTCAAGGAGGTGACAAATGGGACCTAGACCCCTGTCTCCAATCATTATGTCAGTGCCTGAAACATACAGCAGGACTCAGTAGATATTTGTCACATGAACAAATACAACAAGCCCTCTGTGATTTTTGACCTTTACTAAGGGGTTTGAGGGAACGGGCATGGAAGACGGTCCCGGACTTTTCCCAGGTCTCTGGTGACATCTTTATATATTCCACCCTCCAGAGCCACAGCTAATCTCCCACCCTGTGTCCCAGCAGACAAGTTCTTCCCAGATCCCTGATCCATGAGGTCTCCCCAAGCCCAATACATTTTCACACATAGACCTTTTCCTTCTATAGAGGAATTCTGTAGCAGCTGCAAAGAAGGAGCATATTTCTTCACTTGTTACCAATCTGCTGGAATTATCCATGGTGTAAGGGCAGAGTTTTCTGAAATTGAGGAGGGAGAAGGACACTGCACTTACCTTTTCCTCTGCATTTGCCACGGCATGTTTTCAGGGCAAACAGGAGGAAGAGTAATGATAAATATTTCAAAGCTGGAATGCAAGTTTTACAGCACCACAGCCTTACAAATGTACTAACACTGCTGCAAATCTCCTGCAGGAGTGCATTAAGGTGATTCATAAGAACAGAAGTTCATCCTTGTCAGCCAGGCTTGAGCAGGACAGATTACCAGTGGACACACTATCGCACCTGTTCTTAGTGCTTTAAAAATTGCATCCGGCATTTATTTCTAATAAGTCACGGTGAAATAGGTGAGATAGTTTACCTGCACTATAAGATAGAAAAGTCCTTTTCTCTTTTTTAAACCACATCATTTTCTGTGGGGTTATAATATATAGACCACCTAGGAAAGGGGATGTTCTACTAAAGGACATAAGAGAGCGTTCGCTCTGGGGAGTCCACATGATTTGCTAACAGGCCCTTTGCTAGGGAGCCTTTCTCTAGTAGGCTGCTTGTAGCTGGTACCCAAGGAATGGAAAAGGATAATGCTATTTGCAACTGTCAATGCTAGGGCCAATTAATGTCACAGTTTCTAACGCGTGTGAGAGAAGACTGTTGGTCATGTAACTACCTAATGTCCATGAAAGGGTTTCTTTTTCTTTTCTTTTCTTTTTGGCATGTACGTGTGTGTGTGTGTGTGTTTCCTCTTTCCTTATCTTGACCACCCCTCATTGAATTTTCCTGCAATCGGTTCCTTTCTTTACTCTTGTCGGCACTTGGCTCAGAATCACACCCGCCTGGTGGGGCTAATGCATACAGTCCTGCGTTCTAAACTGGCTGCTAGGAAGGTCAGATGAAAGGAAGGCACAAACCCGGAGTTTGATAGCACACGGGGTGGTGACGGTGTGAGAAATGGATGGTCCCCTGCATCGCCGGTGGTACCGTGTGACGGTGTCCTCTGTACAGCCACAGAATGTGGCTGTCCCCACAGCGATGTGTTCTCCAGCTTCACTTGTACATTGGGGCAAAGACTGAAGTAAAATTTTGTTTGTAATAAAGGCTCAAAACAAACTAAATGACCCCAAAGACATAACTGGCCAAATAAATTATGGTTTACCCATACAATAGAATATTATACAATGGTTGAAAAGAATGATATACATGCTGATTTGAATTCACTTCGAAGATATATTGTAAAGTAAAAATAGCAAGTTGTAGAGCAATGTATGTTGTTGGTTTAACTTGTGTAGAGAAACAAACACATATCTCTGTATCTATCTTTATACTTATCTACCTACCTCTCTCTCTGTCTCTATCCATCTAGCTGCTCATATCTATGTATTGAATATGTATAGAAGAGTCTTTAAGAAACTGTATTAGTTTGCTTGGTGCTGACATAACAGAATACCAAAGATGGGTAGTTTAAGCAACAGAAATTTCTTAAGGTTTTGGAGGATGGAAGTCCAAGGTCGAGGTGTTAGCTGAGTTGATTTCACTTTGAGGCCCCTCGCCATGGCTTATAGATGGCCACCTTCCCACTCTGTCCTCACATGGTTTGCATTCCTGGTGTCTCTGTGTGTCCTAATCTTGTCTTCTATAAGGACACCACTCAGATTACCACACATCCTAATGGCTTCACTTTAGCTCAATCATCTCTTTAAAGGCCTATCTTCAAACACAATCACATTCTGAGGTACTGGGGGTTATGGCATCAACATGGGCATTTTGGGGAGTGCTCTCTTAAGCCCGTAACAGAAGCCCAAATACCATTTTTAGCAGTTACCTTTGGGGAAAGGGACTGTGAGCTTTGGATAGGGAAAAATTACATTTTTCACTGGGCATCTTTTTAAAGGGTCTGAGTAGGTCCCATTACTAAATTCACATTAATCATAAGTGATTTCAAAATGATATATTTCCAACTTTTTCTGTGGTCTCTCCCTCCTTACTAATCCTGAGTGAGCCCTCTCAATTGCACTGTAGTCAGTGGCATCTTCCCTTTATACAGAGGCATAGGTTAACTGATACACTCAGGGTTTAAATTCCTGGCAAATTATGTTCATTTCTACTAAGGAAATGAGAGCCCAAACCATACATGGGCTATTTATCCCCTGCTTAAAATATTTCTTTTCTTCTTGCATTTCTATTTAAAAATATACATTTTTTTGTGATACTGTTACTTTAAATCCAATTCTAATTTTACCTCCAGGTAGCTTTCTCATCTTTACCTGTTGGCAATATATTTGTTTTCAAGTATAATCAGGATCCTGCCAGGACACAGATGGTCCAAGTATTTGTAAATTTTTTTTTCCTACAAAAATAACATACAAATGGGAGGCAGAAATTTTACTACAATACTCTCAAATTCCAGCTGTTGTCTGAGAGTTGACAATGTGCTCATTTTATTAGTCTATTATTATTTTAGACACATTCATCTCCTTTAACTAGATGTATGGGCTACTGAGAAATGCACATGTCATCACTATTACCATTTGCCATAATATGTATGCGCTTGTGTGTACAATACGTGTATGAAACATGCTTCCATAGTCGTCTAGTAACATTTTACAGCTTCGAATAAATAGGGTCACCCTGGGTCAAAAAGCTCTACATGTGCCAAAAAATCTACATGGTCTGCCTGCCCTCTTGTAGCAGTAGTATTGGTACCCCTCTTATTCTTAATATGTGTGGTCTTGGCTGAAGGTGGCTGGCTGTGAGCACCTGCTGACCTGGAGGTGAGGGTTTTCATCTGGCTGCGCCCACCCAGGAGGCAGGGCCAGCTGACAGGGTGGGGCCTTGGTTACCCAGGAGCAGCTCTTGACCAATGATAGGCAGGGGGTGTTCATATCCCGGCTTCTTACCTCTCCAACTGTGCAACCATGAAGTGCCTGTTCTACACCAGGCCCCCCAGTTCTGTGGTAGGATCAAGCCGCATGGGTCCATTTAGATGCGAATTTTTTTCAGTAGCTGTTACACGGAGTGTGCCTGCCTCTCCTGCCTCCCCTTCCACCACCTCTACTTCTTCTGCCTCTGCCTTTACAGAGACAACAAGATCAACCCCTTCTTTTCCTTCTCCTCCTCCTCAGCCTACTCAACCTGATGATGATGAAGATGAAGACCTTTATGATCATCCGCTTCCACTTAATGAATAGTAAATATATTTTCTCTTGCTTGTGATTTTCTTAATAACATGTTCTTTTCCCTAGCTTACTTTATTATAAGAATACGGTATATAAAACATATACAGAATATGTGAATTGACAGTTTATGTTATCAGTAATGTTTCTGGTCAAGAATAGGCTATTAGTAGTTAAGTTTTTCGGGGGTCAAAAAAGTTACACATGGATTTTTGACTGTGTGAGGATTTGGTGCCCCTAACTACCATGTGGTTCAAGGGTCAGTGTGCTTATGTTCATGTCCTTGTCACAGGATCTTCTTCTGGGGTATCCTAACCAAACCCCTACTGTCATTTCAAATAACAGCAACAACAAATATCATCCCTTAGACTCCCCTGCATCCTGGTTTGTGCAAACCTTTGATTATTTTGAAACAAAATGATGTCGTATCCAAAAAGAAGAATATTTAGGGGTATGCCCTCAGTGATTCATGCTAGAAACCAAAGCAGGAGTATTTCTCATGTCACAAACATTAACACTAGGAGAGGTGCGCAGATCACCCTGGAAGACACTGAGCCATCAACTAGGAGTCCCAGCTTGAGTGGTGTCACCCTGTGTTGTATTAAAAACTAACCTGGACTTCTGGAGAGAAGATCCCACCGAGAGCCTGGTTCTTATTCCAGCTCTTAGTGGCTTAATCCTTAACTGTAAATTTCTCCTACTCTTTGAATCTGGGCTCCAAGTTAATGCTTTCTAAATGCAGCTTTTGTGATGTGAACTTTTTTCTCCTTCTCTCTTTTTTGCTTTTCTTCAAGTAAAAAAGAAAAGGCCAAATCGGTTTTCCTGGTATCTCTTTTCACAGGGATTTATTTCCCTGGGAAAAGCTTAAGCTCAAATGTCATTTCTGGTTCTCATGGTGACCCCTCTTTGAGCTGAAGGACTGGCGGGGCAAAGAACTCAGCCCCAAGGTTACCTGGTGGGTCCAGGTCTTGTGCCAGACTCAACTTCTCTTGCATGCTGAGTTCCTCGAATGCTAGAGGTTGGCATCTGGTGCTGAGATTAAGCCGTGGATTCTGGGGACAGGCTAACAAAGGACATTTCTTCAGGGATCATATGACTCATGGGAGAGTGTACAGGGGACAGCATCTGGGGTCCCACAGAATGTTGCCCAGGTGACCCTGAGAAATCAAGGAAGCAGCTAAGGGCTCCTGGAAGTTTTTAAATCTTCCACTCAAGCCACATCCAACAGTGGCCATATATTACCTGCGAAGCTCCTTCTCACATTATCAGAGGCACATTTCTCCTGAGAGCTTCATTCAGTGGAGACTCTTGGTTGGGACAGATGGCATTTCACATGGAGCAAGGGTGGAGTTGGGAGTGGCTCTTCAGACAAGACCCTGCAGGAAGCTGGCTGGTGTGGCTCAGATACTTCCTGACTTGTGGCTACATGTGGGGAAGGGGCCTCTCTCCTCTCTTTGTCTCTATCTCCAGATATTAGAATCTTGGCACCCTGAGGGCTCTTTTTGGCTGAAAATGAAGCAAACATGGAGGTCCTGCTGCACTGCACATGTGAATGCAGCTATCGCCTCATGAGGTGGGGTTGTGGGACGTGGTGGGTTCCAAGAAAGAATCAGAAATGCCTTACCACCTGGGAATTTTAAATCCGGATGCCTCACCGCCTCCTCCTACCCTGACTCCTGTGTGTGTGTAAGTGTGAATTAGTCTTTGTATAAAAAAATGAAGGATGGAAGAGAGCTCTCACTCTGACAAGGATAAATTGCCTCTGCGGCCCATCTTTTCCCCTGCTCCCTCTCCTGTTGTTCAGAAGCATGGGAAGGAGACCCAGCATTCTCCCTTGGGAGCCATGGGCACATTTGTTAATTTGAATCCAGGAGCTTAAAAACTTGCTGTCCTAGGGAACACCCGGGTGGTTTTTGAGGACCTTGCAGCTTTGTGCCTTCACACTGGTGGCCTGTACTCTTCCACTTTCACGTTCTTACACATGTTATTAGGTCTCTGCTTCTTAGTTTTCTACTTCTTTAATATGTATGTTTTGCTGTAACAATGGACTAGCAGAAGCTGGGCACTGTGGTTTGAATGCATCCCCCAAAGTTCACATGTTGGAAACTTAACCATCAATGCAGCAGTGTATAGAGGTGGGGCCTAATAAGAGGTTATTAGGTCACGATGAATGGATTAATGTTGTCATTGGAAGAGTGGGTTTGTTATCCTGAGAGTGGGCTTGTTATAAAAGCAAATTTGGCACCCCCTCTTGCCCTTCCATCTTCCACCATGGGATGATGCAGCAAGAAGGCCCCCAACAGATAGGGGCCTCTTGACCTTGAACTTCCCAGCCTACAGAACTGTAAAAAGTAAGTCTCTGTTCTTTATAAATTACCCAGTCTCAGATATTCTGTTGCAGCAAAACAAAAAGGACTAAGACACTGGGTTGGCTCCAGCTTAGTCTTTGCAGATGAGGGGAAACCACACCGGGCTTCCTCTTCCATGAAAATATGGATGCCACAAAGGACAAAATAAACCATAATTCAAGAGGATCTGTGTGGAGAATTAACCTGCAGAAAGCATATGTTTTTTGTTTTGACATGTTACCACAACAACCTTGGGATATTTCACAGTATCCAGGAAATACAGGAGAGTCTGGTGTCAAGACTGTGGGCCTTATCAGCTTCATGATGGCTTTGGGCAAACAGTTAACCTCAGCTTTCTTATCAATAAAATGGGGACAATAATATTACTCGTCGGGTCATTGTGAGGATTAAATGAGATAGCACAGGTAAAGTACTTAGAAAAGTCCTTGGCACAGAAGACACTCAATAAGTGTTAGCTAATATCAGTCTTTCTTTTGACTTCTGTTTGAAGTCATGAATTCTTATAATGGCTGCAAGGGGAGGATGTTGTGTGTCTCCTCTGCTTCTCCATTGGGATGTCTAGTGGGCACCTCAGACTACCTAACTCCTTATCTTCTTTCCCAGCTCAGAAAATGATGACTCCATTTCCCTCCACTTTTTTCCTCTTGCATCCTGTTTGCTCTTCGTCTTCACACCCCCACATCCAATTCATCATCAAAATCCTGTTGGCTTTACCTTCAAAGTACATCCAGAGCCAACAACCTCTCCCGCCACCTCTGACTCCAGCCCCTGGTCTTGGGCCGTGGGAAAGGCTTCCTAGCTGTTCTCCTGCTTACACCTTGTTGCCCTTCCCCCAAGTCTATTCTCAACAATGCAAAATGACCTCAAATCCTCTTGACTTCCCATCTTAGAGTGAAGCATTACCATGAACTAAGAGTTCCGTACATGCGTCCCTCTCCCATCTTGCAAAACACACACATGATTTACTTCTTTGATGTCATGCTCTATATTCTTCCTGGCCCACTCCTCTTCAGCCACTGCATTGTCCCCAACCCCTGCTCAAACCCACTAGGGACTCAGCCCCACCTGTCCCCTTGTCTGGAATATTCTCCCTCCACAACGTACCAGGTGATGCTCCCTCACCTCTAAGGAACACTTAGCCTCATGTCTCCTTCCCAGTGAGACCCCTTTGGCCACGCTGTTTAAAATAACCCTCCCTGCTTTTAAGCTACCTCTTCTACTTTTACTTCTCTATAGAGCATTCATCACCATCCAGCATAATTTACCTGTTCATTTCTGTCTCCCCAGGTAGAATATAAACTCAAGGAGATGCTGTGGGGCAGGTGCAGGGAGAAAGTGGAGGAATTTCTGTCTGTTTTGTTCACTGCTGTATTCCTAGCATCTAGAATAGTGCCTGGGAAATAGTAGGCCGTAAATTTGAGTGCCTACTCTGTGCTTAAAGGAAAAGGGAGAACCTGGAAAAACAGCCTTGGAATTCCATGATCAAGGAGAACCACATGCTAGTAGCTTGAGCCAACAGGAAGGGTGTGGGCTAATGCATAACAAATGCAGATTTGTGGGATCCACATACAAGTGAAAGAGAAAGGGTGGGAAGGTAACCTGTAAGTGGTTGCTCTCAAGTTGTCACATATGTCTTCTTTAAAGCATGGTTTGGGAAATTTGCAACACATGATGAAAATCCAGTTCTCTCTCCCACATGTCCACGTGTCCTGTATCTGTGATTCACGACCCCTGTCCTCTAAAATGCAAGGTGGCAGGCTGCGGGCTCCCTTCCAAGGTATTTTTAATGCAGTCAATGTGGTATTTTCTGAAAAAGAATATTTATTGTTTTAACAGCTGTACTTCTACTTTCTTGGATTTAAAAAAAAATACATACAGCCACGAATGACTTGCAGGGATTGGAAAATGTAGCTTTGAAATTCCCAATTAAAAAAAAATCCTATAGGTTTTACAAAACTTCCCTCAAACCACAACATTTTTCCATTATTCTAACTTCCTTCTTATTCCTGGAAGGATTGGGGAAACCAATAGCAGTTTTTAGCAGCTAGAGTTTGGCTGGTATTTTAGTCAAAATTGTGCTTGTTTATGGCAATTCCAGCAAGGACTGGCATTCTTTGGATACCTGCTTATCTAGAGAGAGCGAGTACCTGGGAGATTCAGAACTCTTTGCAAGGTCTCAAGTTTAATTTACTTTAAGGTATTTGTCTTCAAAGAAAGATTTGCTTTTGAAGGGCTGCTGATGATATTGCAGTGCAAGGCTGCATGGGTTATTTGTTTCTGAGATTGTATATAAAGTACTAACATTATTATGACACAATTACCAGTAAGTAATCATCCAATTGCCATAAACATGTCCCTCTCAAAATATTGTAAATTAATATTCATGCTTTTCTCAAATCCACCATTCTGAGCTAATGTGTGTCTACATAGTTTATCAAAATGCACATTTTTTTCCAATGGGGAAAAATAATTATTGTTCAGTTCTCCATCTTGAAGTATGGGAAGACTCTTTTGATTGTATCATAAATTGATATGAAAGAGAATTTCCCTGTTACAATGCAGCCACCAGCAATGAACTATGTGATACCAGGTAAAGCATTTCCACTCCCTTAGAGCTATATTGTTCAAAAATTAATTTAGTCATTCAGTCATTCAGTCCTGGCAGTTGAGAAATCATGCAAACTGCATGACCATATGAAATTGGCATATATAATGGCAATTATATATGTACTTCTAAGAGTACAGAGCATATGGTGTAGTCATTGTTAAGGGGAAATCCTGGAATCTCAGTGAAAAAATAACTGCAGACTCCTCGCCCCAAACATCATAGACCTACCTAAAGAAAAGTAGCCCCCAAACATGCTGTGATTTAGAAACACAAAATTTACAAAAATGATTGGAGAGAGAAATCTGGACCAAAAGAGTGGTCCTAGGATAAGTTACTATATTTTAAAATTGAATGTAAATGAGTTTAATTTCACTGTGTATAAAGCATCTGAAGATAATATTGTTCTCTGCTAATCCACCAAGTTACATCATAGGTGATAAAAATATTTTATACTAAGCCAAACCCCAGTTCACTCACATTAAGGAAGTGATTTTGAAGTCTTCAACAGACTTTTGTGTATCAAATGCATAACTACAAATGTTTCAACACAATGGTATGTTGGTAAGTGTTTAACAACCAGCTTTTCCAAAACGAACCAATAGAAACCCTAATTTACAGCTTATCTATTACACAAATTTCTGTAGTGCAAATGCACTATGGCCAATTTCAAGCTACCAGCGTGCTATCACTGAATGCAAAGTCGGGATGAAGTGCACACAGTTGGCTCTTGTGAGCCAGTATGAAATGCATCCAGCACAGCACTGGTTGTACCACAAAATAGAAAATTTTGGAGACGAAAGTGTTTTCAATGGGTCACATGCCTTTGAAATGAATAGATCTGAAATAAAACATAACACATGTTAGTACATTTAGGGCCAATGGGCTAAAAAAGAGAGTTGAAAGGAAGTTCTAGTTCTAACACTGTTACTGATGTAACCTTGGGATACCAACTCATTCTCTTGGGGGCACAAGACTACCGGAGGGAAGTCCATTGGATTTGAATCTGGCCTTTCCTACTTAATACCATGAGTCTGTGGATAAGATACTTAACCACTTCATCTCTTTCAGACTCAGTTTCCTCATTTGGGATTAGAGATGCTAAAGGTCATTGCCCTGAGAATTAGTTATAAAGAATATAGTGCTCGGCACATGGTCGTTGTTGGATATTATTATTATTTGGAAATGATTTTTCATATTTTATTTGAAATAGTTGGATTACATTATATCTCAAGTTCCTTTTCAATGTTTAAATCTTTGAAAAAAATTTTCTTCTACTATATATATTCAATTAAATAAAAGATGCTAAAGTCCCAGGCCTTTAAGACGTATTTAACAAATATTTGTTAAATGGATGGATACCTGACAATAATATTATCTCTTGGCCTTTCTCCAAGTTAGAAATCTATGAAAGGTACCTTTGACTGTTTTTTTTTTTAAATCATTCTCCATCTCCAATATATTACCAAGTACTGATGATTTTTATTTTCTAAATATAATCTGGCCATCCCTCTTTATCCATCTATCCTCTGTTGGTTTACTCTATCATTATATCCTAATTGGTTCTCTGCTTCCTGTCTTGAATACTTCAATGATTATCTGTCTCCAATCCAACATTCTAAGCTCTTTAAGGACAAAGATTTTCTTCTATTTATTTTTTTTACTCTCAAAGTCCGATATAGCTCCTGGCACAAAATAGATTCTCCATAAGTGTTTATTTCAAATTATAAATGAATGAGCCAGCTTTCTGAAAAGTGACATAGTTTTTTGTTTTAGAAATTACCTTCCAAAATGGTATCGTCCACATTTCCTTATGAGCCACCTCATATGCCATCAACCTTGCTGACTTCAAAATTTGTGCTGTGGACCTTTCTATGTTGAAGTCCTTACATTTCAGGGCTACACACCGATCTAGACATTTTGTGACACTGCTCATCCTATGGGAGACGGAGTGTGCTGAGGCCCAGGCTGTTCTGGCTCTCTCTGTTCCCCTCCTGCATCAACCTACCTGGGGATGCCCTTTCTCTCCCTGGCACCTTTTTCCACTGAGGTGAGCCTCTTTCCAACTTGAGGTTACCAACAGAACAGTTAAGGCTTAGTTCCCTGAAGTATTGGAGGTTGGTTTAAGCTTTACAGAGTCAAGGTTGAATACACTGAGACTTTACCTGACCCCAACTGTCAGGAGTGGATTTCCGTGGGCCTGAAGGAAAGCCAACATGCAAAGATAGGATTCAAACAGGTGGTTCTGTTGCTTATCCTTAGATGGTAACTTTCAGCAGGGTGAAATGATGCTATAAAGATGAAAATTCTAGAAGTGGAGTAAGAAATAAGCCTAAGTGAAAGGTTGACAGCACATTTAATATTGGCTCATTTCTTCCCATTTCTAAACATCCAGAATTGTTACAATTGTGATTTTTTTAATTGATTGCATTCTCTCTCTCTCTCTCTCTCTCTCTCTCACACACACACACACACACACACACACTCACATACATTTACATTCTTCCTGCAATTAAAAAAATTTCCTTGAGTACAAGAATTTGGCCACATTTATAATTCAGGCTCTATACAGTCTTGTGTCTGACTTATGGACTTGAACTTCAGGGTCAGACACCCATGGTTTGAGTTTGGGCTCTACTATTTAGTTTAGTCATTTTGAGTAAATAACTTAATTTTTCTGAGCCTCAAATTTCTCATTTAATATCTCCCTTGTGGGTAGTTATAGGGTCTTGGTGAGATAACACACATATCTTCCATCACAGAGTCTGATATTCAATTAATAATCAATAAATATTAGCTTCTTCTAGCCTCTCCGTGAAATGTGGGCACTCTGCTTTTATTGCCTGAGTCATGTCTTCATTTTTTCCCACTTCAAGATCTCAATACATTTTCTCTTCTTGTCATTCTATAACCCTTATGTGTTTCATAACCATGCAACTGCTACACACAGCACTGCAGTGTATTTCTTTGTTATGGATCATGCATGTGTGTCTGTGTTTGTGTGTTTCTGCTTATGTGCCTTCTCTTCGCAATCAGACTTCAGAGATCATGTTTTATTTGTTTTAGCATTGCCCTAAAAAATGATTCAGCAAACAAACTAATTGGTTTCTTATGCAAAGTATATGCTAAAATGATATTTGATTGACTTCAAACTCCGGATTGGATGCGTAAGTGAGGAGTTAATATTTTAACTCCTTGATGTCTTTGAATAAAAAACTATCCATCTAGATCATTCTCAAGTGACAGGAAAAAAAAAGGATAACATCAAATATGCATGAGATTTTCATCCAACTCTTTTATTCTGTTGTTAGGAATTATACTATAAAATCTAGAGAATATGCTGCTTTCATTTAGTTCTCCATTTGACATTTCTGTGCCAGGCACCATCCAATTATAGCCAAGGTTTGTGTATGAAAAGAACATAAGCATGATGACCAAGGCAAATGGCTCACCCCTAATATTCTTCGACACCCATTTTTATCCCATATGGGCTTTTTGTGTTTGGAAACAAATTACTCCTGTCAAGGAAACCACTAAGAGGATCCACAGTAACACGGTGCTAAAATAAGCCCATGTATCTGGATTTCATAAGAACTATTTGCTAATACAGGACAACCCAATCACTGGGAACAGTGGAGAAAGATACAGTCACCTTCCTTTCCTTCAGCTTGACATTTTCTTGATCAGACCTGACATCGCACGATCTCAGATCCAATATATTGTAGGAAGGAATTGGCACCCTCAGCTGGAATAGGCCGGGGGGGAGCCAGCATCTGAAATATCTGCCTATGATTATTCAAGGCATGGCAGGAACAGAGCTTTCTGTATGCAAGCCAAATGAAATTATTAAGGCTAACCTTCTCACTCAGCACTTAATAGGTAATCAATTTTCACTACCAACAGTGGAGGGTAAAAATCAAGGAGGGAATGATAATGCTGCTACCTTACATTTGCAAAGGGCTTTAGAGTGTGCAGAATGATTTTACATGAATTATTTCATTTAGCTTTCACAGCAACATAAAATTGGCCAGAACACACATGCATGCATGCCATGAATTAATTCTGCAAGACTTATTTAACAAATATTCTGGGGGCCGCCTCCTTCATATCAGCTGGGAAAGCACAAGCTATAGAGTGGTGAGGCAGGCAGAAAAAGTTTTACTGCTTTATTTTTAGCAGTGAGGAAATGGATGCACTAGAAGGGCATGTCAGATATCCACGGTCACATGAGGAAATGGGAGTTTGAAAGCTAGTACAGTGATCCGGACCTTGGTCCAAAAACATAGGTGCATGGTAAATGAACCCGACTTCACTTTCTACCACTCACCTTCAATGTGCAGCTCCCGTCTCATTGAGCTGCTCAATCTCATTGATGAGATGCTTAACACTAGACCTTTTGCTCTGGTTCTCCTCCTGGTTCGTGCCAAAGCTCTGGTGGTCTTAGGTAGCTCCATGGCATTGTGGAGGGACCTCTACCTCTGTTCATTTGTCATCTTTCCACAGACGTTTCTGTGTGGCGATACCATGAGTGCTCCTGTCTGCTTAGAGACATCACGGAGGCAATGTTATTCTGGGACCTACAGCCTTCCTCCTTTGGTACCAGCAAGCCGTGTGCAAATCCCTCCATCCCCATCACGCCTCTCAACATCCTGCTTTCAGGGAAAGCGTTACCCCATCATATTTCTTCAATGTGCCCTTTTTCTGCTTCCAGTTAAGGATTTGTACACAAAAGCCACGATATCCATGGTATGCCTTGCTTCATTCTTCTGCTGAGACTGAAAACAGGGAGCCAGGCATCTCTCTGAATGGGAGTCAGGGAAAGGGGCAAATGATTGGAGAAACAGCCATAGGTTACTAGAGCAAAGTAGTCTAATGACACATCATAGAAGAAGTGGGTCAGGCCAGTGCTGGGTGGAAACAGACCAAGCTGTAATTAGCCTCTCTGCCTATGATTAGGGCTGTAAATGCAGAGAAGCCTGAAAATTGGACCTGGGAGGCCACTGGCCCTCTCCATGCAGTTGCCAAGAGACAGCACCCAAAGTGCCAAGCTTAGCTCTATAAGACAACTCAAGACTAGGAAAATGTTAGCAGGAGAGGAAGAATTCAAAGTGATTAATGAGATGGAAGCCCTGTCTTATGGTTTGAAATTGAAATAATAAAATGTGCATAGGTTTTCCAACCAATTATTATCTGGGAAAGATGAGAAGTGGCAGCAATTCAGAGCAAAGGGTGAAATGAAATCAGCAAAGGGAAACTTTATATGGGGAAAATAACTGGAAACCTTTCTCACAAGTGAGAACTTTTAGCCTTTGGAATGATTTCCTTTTAGAGGGGATGAAGGTCAGTTGTGCAAAAGTTTTATTAAGAGAAATATTTAACATGATACGATGTGCACATCTCCAGATTTCACCAGCCTGTGGGGACGTGTGGGGACGTCTAGGGACACATTAATAGTACCATACTTATTGTAATGGCTCTTAACCCCCAACTGTTAGACTGGAAGAGGTCAGCCTTTTTCTCAGACTTTCCCTCAGTTAGTTCTGAGAATTGCCAGGGAGATAATTTTTATATAAACTCCTGCGGGGTTGACTATATACTTGCCTTTATTTCCTTTTGTCCCAATTTCTCCTGAATCTATTTCACTCAAGAGACTCCTCCACAACTTAAGGATGGTCACCGACTACCTTCATGTTGCTACTTTAAGGGGTTAATTCTCAGAGTTCATATCACTCTGTGCATCAGTAGCATTTGTTAGAGTTCATCTTCCTTCCTCTTAAAACATCTTCCTGTGGCTTCCAGGACATGGCACCTCTGGTTTCCCTCCTACCTCACTGGTTCCTCCTTCTCAGTCTCCTTTACTGGTTACTCCTTATCTCCTTGAGGTCCTGCTGGGGTGGGGCTCCATCCCTCTGCCAGCAGGCAGCCTCTCTTCTCCATTTGCACTCACTCCCATAGCAATTTCATGGCTTTAAATGCCACCTGTAAGTTGGTGAATCTCCAAATTTATATCTTCAGCTGAGACTTGCCCTGAGCACTCCAGACTTGCGTATCTAACTGTCTCCTTTGATTCTCCACTTGGTTATCCAGTGAGCACTGGAAACTTTAAATGTTAAAAAGTGAATTTCTGAGCTTTACACCCCACCCCTGCCTGCCTGTCTCTCTCTCTCACACACACACACCCCTGCCTCTCCTGTGACATCTCCTAACTCTGATAACAGTTCCTTTTAGTTTTCAGAAGAAAATCCATGAAGTCATGCTTGACTCTTCTCTGTTTTTCACACTCCACACCCAATCTGATCAGCAAATCTTCCTGGCTCTGCCCTCACAACAAATCTGAAATGTGACCATTCCTTGTTACCTCCACCACTCCTCCCGGGCACTGTCCCCACTTGCTTTCTCTCCTGGTTGGAACATTGCAGTGGCCTCCTTCCCTTGTCCTCACGTCTGTGTTTTCCCCTCGATGGCCTGTTCTTGACCCAACAGCTAAAATGACCCTTTACCATGTAAGTCAGAACATTCTTTTGCTTGCAATCTACCCATTGCTTCCCAGCTCTCTCAGAGTCAAAGCCAATGTTCTACAAGACTCATTGGGATATGACCCTGACTTCACCTTCTAATTGTCTCCCCTCTCTCTGTTCCAATCACCATGCCTACTTTACTTTTCCAAAACCGACAGGTATGCTCCGACCTCCAGGCCTGTGCATCTGCTGTTCCCTCTGCTTGGGTTGCTCTTCCCCAGACATGAATTCCGGAGTTCTGTGCCAGCCGCACTGTCTCCAGGAATCCTTCTGAGACTAGCTTATTTAAAATCCATCCAGCTCCCATCACTACCCATCTTCCTCCCTTGCTTTATTTTTCTTCCTATACTTATTACCAAGTGGTGTATGGTATATTTATTTAGTTGTCTGACTCCTCTGATAAAATAGACCCTCTATGAGAGCAAGTGGGCTGTGTGTGTATGTGTGTGTGTCCTTTGTTTATTGCCTGGCTCTCAGTAGGCTTCCAATGAATATTTGCTAAATGAATGAAAAGAGGAAGGTGTCTTACACTTGGCTACCCACACCCTGGCTTATCCTGAATTCTTTGAAGGCTCTTGTGAAGAGTTTCTTCCATGGCAGGCCCTAACTTCTTCCTCTTTTCAGTGGATTCAAAACCAACCCAGAGCCAAGCCAGGATTGGGGTGCAAATACTCTCTCATCCCTTTCACTGCTTTGGAGCACCTGAGCCCCAAATGCCCTTTTCTTTACCAATAACAAGAAAGTAAAGCTTCTATGCCTTGTAAGTCAAGTCACAAGCCACCTGGAGAGGTCAACACTCCTCTCTGGAGTCTAACTCTGGGTTCTGCTGAGTCACTCACAACAGTTGTAGCTGGACCAGCCTGAGCGGTGGGGAAGCATGGGGTGGAGGGGCAGGTGAGGCAGGGCTCAGTGGTGGAGTCCTTTCTACTACTACCAGGAGGCAGTGCCTCCAGTTCAAGCCTTGCCTCAGGGCATCTTAGTTTATCCGAGAAAAGGGACTTGTGCATATTCTTTCCTTTTACTCCTTGTTCCTCACTCCTACCATCAGAAGATGGCAGCAGAGATTGCTCTCTTCCCGCTGCTGCTCCTGTCTCCCGTCTGCCCAGCAGGACACAAACGCTCACCAGTGAACGCAGGGCAAAGTCCTTTGCAAAAGCATATTGATTTCATTCAAGGAAGATAAATTCATAAACTGCACAACTGTATTCACCAGTTCATTTGGAGGGAATGTGATAAACGAGTTGTGCAAAAATCAAATTGCCAGTAGCAGGCATCATCCGTATCTCTTCCATATGCGTAGACTGTAACACTCACAAGAGGGTGAATTGCTACTGAATCTGACAGCTGCCTTTCCAAGCATCCTTGCTTAACCCATAACCACTGTTTGGAGCCAGTCCAGGGCTCCTCCTGAGCCTTTTTTTCATGTAAATCACGTAGTCCAAACCTCTGACTGGCCCGAAAAGCCTACATGGGCTTTGCCCACACCTCTCAGTTCATTCTTTTCATTCTGGCTCTCAGCCTTGTCTTGTATCCTGGTCCCGAAGCTCAAGGAACCCATTCTTGTTAGATTCTACCTAGAGAACTAAAGGAGAATGTGTGTGTGTGTGTGTGTGTGTGTGTGTGTGTATGTGTGTGTGTGTGTTTGGGGATACAGAGTGGTGATCTCCTATTTTTCCTAATCCCTGAGAAAAAAGATTCACTCTGAACTTTTTTTTTTCTTTACATTTCCATTCTTATACCTATTATCCAAAAAGGATTTCAAATTATGCAAGGCTGCTATACATAAGTTTACAGAAAGCCCACATGATAAGGTAATAGGAAACGTTGAATATTATTTTAAAACTGGTATCAGTTTAGATGCAACAGAGTACCTATCTAAATTGACTTAAAATTGGGAGTTGTTATACCGTATATCAAGACGGGAGGCAGTTGTCTGCTTGGTTAATGCAGCAGCTCAATGATATCTGGGCTCTGGCCGGCTTCTTCCTACCCTTTTGTCTTTCCCCTCATGACTATAAGATGGCTGTCATAGTTCCAAACATTGGTACTTGACACTGCGATGTCCAAAAAGAAATATAAAGTCTCGCTATTTATTAGGAGAAGAGAATCTTTCCTAAAAAGTCCTAGATTTCCTTCTGGGCTCCACTGTCCAGAACTGTGTCCCATCCTTAAATCAATCACTGGCATATAGCAGTGGTTTACCCAGAAGGAACTACGCCAATTTTGGTCCTTACCCTGGTGTTGGGTTTATCTTCCTTGAGCATACTGCTGTTAATGTCTGAATGATACGAAGTTTCTTTTAGCAAGAAAAAAGTGGAAAATGGCTGTTGAATAAGCAACCAGCATGATATAGTAGCACCGTTCAAAAGTACGTGGTTGCAGCATTGACGCCCTATTCAAGAGTATCCCTAAAGAACAGTATGAAAGGGAAATCCTCCCACTGGGCAGGACCTAGAGCCACGCACCTTCCTCTTCACTCTGTCTGGAAGGAGAGACGGCCAGTGGTGTACAGCTATAGTGATTCCTGAGCAGGGGGTGATGGTTTGGCTGGTGGTCTAGGACTTGGAACAAAGTTGGGACTTCCATGACAAGAAGGTCTGGAGAAGAGATACATGAATGGACTTCTCTGAACAGGCACAGAGTGTGAATGTATCTGTGCCCACGTCAATGCTAAACCGAAGGACAACTATCGAAGAAGAGGCTTTCAACAATCAGGTGGCTACACAGCATGAGCGCCAAACCTGCCAAACACAGACATAACACTGAATCCCTGACGTGGCTCCATTTCTTGGAAGATTGCCATGGAAGGGGCACCAGCTTGTCTTCCCTGCAACGCTTCTGCCAGCATTACCATGTGTGGATTTTTGAAATGCCTCATTTAGTATGATGATATTCCATATAACATCTTTTCTGGCCATGAATATGTTTTAGAATGAAAGGAGTATGGCAATGGCTTTATACCTATGGAATTCATTGGTCATATACATACTTCATCACTTCAAATAAGTAGACCTAATATAGCAATAGAATGGCCAGTTGAACACTTGGTTAAAACACTGGTGGATGAAAACATATTGTAGGACTGAGGTCATATCCTCCAAGCTGCAGACCATGCTCTGAGCCAATATATTTTAATAACATAAAATATCCTTCCTTTCATAGGCAGAATAATGGGTCTGGGAGGCAGAAGGAAGACATGGTAGTGGCTTCTATCACCGTTTGCTCTAATGAGCTAATAACAAAGCTTTGCTTCCATTCCTGCAACTTGGGCTCCACTGCCTTGGAGGTCTTGGTTCCCAAAAGGGGGTCTGTTTTCCCAGAGACATAATAAAAATTCCACTGAACTGGAATCTGAGACTTCCACTTTGCCCTTTGAGTTACTCATGCCAGTGAACCGATGGGCCAAGAAGGGAATACTACCCTGCACGTGCTGAAATGATGATTCTGATTGCAAAGTGGAATCAGGGTTGCCACTCTACAATGGAAACAGGAAGGGGTATGCCTGAGGATTCTTTGGGCTACATCTTAATGCTCCCATTCCAGTGTTAAATGCAAATGAAAAACGATAGCAGTCTGATGCAGGCACAACTCCTGAAGGAATAGAGGCTTGAGTCACCTTGACAGGTAAAGTGCCATGATCAGCTGAGGTGCTGAGTGAGGGCAAAGAGAATATGGAAGGTGCAGTGAAAGAAAGAATCACAAAACCCAACTGTGGTCATATGACCAACCATAGAAGTAAGGACTGTGGCAGTTATACATATTTGCTTAGCTGCTTCATACTTAACTTGCTTTGATATATTTGCATTTATTAAATAATTTTTCTCCTTTCCTATTTCCCTTTTATCAAATATAAAGTCTTAATTATAATTAATCCATATTTTTGTATTTATAAGACATCAAAAGGGGATTGTGATTGAACAAGAAAAGGAATAAATGTTACTTAGAGATGGATATGTTGACATATAAGATGTTGTATCTCCCTTTTAGGTAAAAGGATGCACACATCTTCAATTTTATAGGAAATAGTTGCAAGGCAGACGTGTGATATTGTTATCACTTTTATTCAGAAATTAAATATGGGTAAAAGTGGTATATGTGGATGCTGAGAAAATGGAGGGGTGAACTGGCTTGATTATCTGTTGTCAGCTCAGCATCACCCTCCCACCCACCTCTTCTGTCTCTTCTGTGTCAGAGAAGAGAAGCTTGGAACTAAATTTGTCTTCATTGTAGTTTTGGGTTAGGGTTTTCCAATGACAGGAACTCAAACAAGCTTTGCTAGGCAGAATATAAGGAGAAGTCATTGGGCACATGTGTACACACACATGCAAAATGGAAAGAAAGAGGGATGTCATCATTTTAAATTATAAAACGGATATATCCTCACTGTGCAAAGCACATAATATAGAAATACAGAAAAAAGTGCCTCCTACAACCTCCTCTCTTCTCAAAATCACTTCTCAGTTTTAGCCACTGTTAATGTTTTATGGTGCTTGTTTTGTAGCCTTCTAGCATTTTTCTATAGACACAATTCTCTCTACTTTTTTAAAAACAAAAATGTGATTATACTCTATATATTGTTATAAAGTTTGCTTTTCTGGATGCAATAATATTTCATAGCCATCCTTCCAACTGTGCATAGATAGACCCACCTCATTGATTTTTAGTTTGGTATTTCCTTGAATGGATGGGCCATCATTTATTTAATAATTACCACTGATGGACATTTAGGTTATCTCCAATTTACCCTTATTACAAATAGTGTTATAGTGACTATTCCTATGGGGATACACTTGCATGAGTATTTTAGAAGAAAGGTACTTAGAAGTGGACTTGTTGGGTCAGAGGCTTGTGCATATCACATTGTGAGCCTATTGTCAACTGTCTGAAGGAAATCTTAATTTGATTTTCAAAGACGATTGAAATTTTACAAATAGCTCTGAAGTCATACATCAGGACACGTTCTTACTAAAGCAAGGAAGAGGCTTTTCTTCCTTTTCAAACATTAAGTCTAACATGTGACACCTAACACTTAAGCAATAGGTGGTCCCCTCTTCGACTGCAAGTGTATTTGGAAGGAGACTGACTTTAGAGACACTACATTGCAAAGGGGTGTTCACATTTCCCCCAGAAGAATAAGAATGGGCTTGACTTTGGCCTAAACTCACCAACATTGGCTCAGTGGTTTCTGCCTGGGGACCCCATTCTCAATTACCTCCCAGAAAGTATCACGGACTATGACGGAGTTAGAATATATTTGCCTCCAGCTCCTTGTTTTCAGACTTACACTTAGCCATTCTTGAGACCTGTACTCCTCAAAGGGCCATTGGACTTTTTAGCTGGTTAATGGGGAAGTGATATGAATATATAAGCACGGAGACTTATTAGTAACGAGCGGACAGTGTTCAGTTCACATGCCCCTGTAAGCCCTATCTGAACTAGCCAGATCCCCTGGGGATGGAACTCGTGAGCCAGGAATCTCATTAGCAGCATTTTTTTCTCATTAGGTACTTGCTGGCTCTTAGCAGAGTCTGGCTAGTCTCAAAGAACCAAGGTGTAAGATCCAGGTTGGAAATTAAGAGGCGTTTCGGTACGAATGAGTGGGGACTGGCAATTATCGAGTACTTACTCTGGGCCAGAGAGTTTGTACAAATTGTCTAAATTAATCCTTCCAACAATCCTGTGAGCTGCTTGGCCATATTCTCATTTTTTCCAAAGGGGAAACTGCAGCAGAAGGTATGGAAGTACATTTGACCAATGGCTTTCAATTAGTCATCGGTCAACTAGGATTCAACGTCAGATCTATCACCAGGGCCTACGTGTTCCTCCTTGCTCACCCTGCATCCTTCTGCCTTCCTGTGGCTACTGTGTGATGCACAGGGAAGAGATGAACTAGACACAGGAGTGACGGAATTTGAGACCAAAATTTTCATTTCTCACAATTTTCATAGAGCACTATCTTCCAAGGGTAAATTAATCTTAAAAAAAAAATCTTCTGTAATCAGTTGGGTGGGTGCCTGCAATTCATGCACTGATACCTTTTTTGATTGAAAGCAGGGTTTCTTATACTCAGCACTAGGACATTTTGGACTGGATAACTCTGTGTTGTGCGGGGGTGGGGGGCTGGGGTGCATCCTGTGCATCGTAAAAAGTTTAGTGATACCCCTGACCTCTACCCACTAGATGCCAGTGGTACTCCTCCGAAATGTGACAATAAAAGATATCTTCAGGCATTGCTCCCATTTGACGACCACTGATTTAAAGTAGAGATTGTTCAGGAGAGAGAAAAAGAGAGAACCTTCCCTACTACCATTACCAAAAACAGAAGTAAAATCTATAAAGAATTGTCATCAGGTTCCTAGTATCCAGTGCATATGTCTAAACAGATTGGGGAGTAGGGGAGAATTTTTAGCATGACATGCAGAAAAATAGGCTTGCATTGACTTGTTGCGCATAAATAAGAAAGATGTATATGCAGTTAGTGAAAATGTAAAAGTATTATCCTTGTGGGACCTCTAGGTAGGTGTAATAACTTTAGCTTTTTCAAGCCTGAATCATAATCTCTCAGAGAAGTAAAATTAGGTAAACAATTTTAATTTCTAATTATTGAGCTATTTAAAATACTCTTACAAGGTGGAGGAACAGATTTAAAGTTAGATGTACATTTCCCTCTACTTGGAATTGTGCAATGTGATTCCTTGGCTCAATCACAGGAGTTTTTTAACTATTTCATGCCTGGCCTACTGGAGGCACAGGGAAATGTAACCCTTTGTGGTTGGTGGCTTTTAGAGAGGTAGCACAGTGGAGTGGAAGGAGCATTGGATTGAAGTCCAGAGATCTGAATTCTGGCCTGCAGCTGTCCCTACTATGTTCTGTGCCCTGGGTCAAGTCACTTTCACTATATGAAGTCAAACTATGTTGGGGGGTAGGGCAGGAAGCAAAAACTGATCATGCCCTCTTCTGCCTAAACTAAGGAATGGTGGATTGATCAAATTAATGAGCCCAATCCCCTTGATCCCATCCACACTCTTTGCC
Source organism: Varecia variegata (assembly GCA_028533085.1). Taxonomy (NCBI): domain Eukaryota; kingdom Metazoa; phylum Chordata; class Mammalia; order Primates; family Lemuridae; genus Varecia; species Varecia variegata. The sequence continues at coordinate 12,465,784 of CM052442.1, forward strand.
ATGTCACTTCATAGTGCCCCCTCTCTCTGATTCTGGGCTCAGACATCTGGCTTGCTTTGGCCAGTGGGCTATTACCAGGATTGATGCAAACCAAGGCTTGAAAAAGTGCTTACGTGTTTCTGCCTCTGCCATCACAGTGAAAGGATATATCTCCTCATGCTAGGAGGAGGAGAGACATGGAAAACCAGGTTGCCTTGTCATCCCACAGAGGCCGTCCTAGAACCCCTAGATATGTGAGCAGGCATAGCCAAGACCAGCAGAGATGCCTAGTTCAACACCCTAGATTGGGATGACACATCTTGCTGTTGTTTGCCATGAAGGTTTTGTGCATAATTGTTAGGCCACATCAAGGTGACCACAGATAACTGACAAAGCATGTGAGATGGGAGAAGTGGGTCTTTATTTAGGAAAAGACTTTTGTGGGCTCTCCTGAGTGTGGAAGTCGAGTTTACCCCCATCCCAACTCAGGGTTTAGAAGGAGAGTTGAATCTCTTTGAGAAAGGAAGAAGTGGAAGGAAGGAAGGGAGGGAGGGAGGGACGAAGGAAAGAGAGAAATGAACTCTGAGGTTCAGAGGCAAGCCGAGGAGAAAGGAGATGCAGATGGAGAGGAGGCAGGAGAGATGTGAGAGAGACGAAGGAGACCATCAAGACGGAGGCTGCGCTGGGGAGGCCTCAGCCAGAACTGGAGCCGTGTGTCCCACAGAGGCTGAGAAACTTTTCAACTGTGAGGTGTAAGAATCCGCTTGCTGTTCTGTGGGGCGATACCATCATCCTAAGAGAAGACAAACCTCGAGTACAAGTCATGCATGTGTGGTTTGCATGCACCCTGCTTGTGCCACTCCAGGATCCTCTAAATGACCAGATGGATCTTAGAAATGAGATCAGCTCGAGTACCCCTGCTCACGGTCCTTCCTGACCAAACCCTCCGTCCCTGTCTCAGCAGGCTCTGGCCTCTTGGGCCAGCTCCAGTTCTCTCACTCCTTCCCGCTCAGTGTCTTCCACTTTCCACCCCCCAAACCCCCTCCCAGCCCCTGGCCTCGCCACACACGGCCCAAGCGGCTTCTGCTCAGTCCTCACATCTCAATCTCTTCAATCACCCAGCCTGAGAGCAGCCCTGGGGTTGCACTGTCTTGCCTCTTCTTCCTTAGCTCCTGCCGTCATTTGTCATTACAGGACTGCTCTTGCTGTGCATACTGGCTTCACGGCTACCCCCTGCCCCTCCACGGTGCCCTCCCCGAGGAGAGAGGCCAGGGCTGTGTCGCTTGCTCTTGTAGACATGGTGCCTAGTGCAGAGTCAGACACCCAGCAGGTAACCCAGTTTATATTTAGTGAGCGAATGAACACACAAGCAGTTTTATGCTAGTGACTCTTTGACAGTCACAGGGAAGAGACCACGGTCCACCATGAGCTCCATGTAAAGGAGAGACAGGACATCTGTGGGAGGAGAAACCCAAACAAGACCGATCTCTCTGAGGACTGAAACTCAGAGTGAGCATGTCCAGGGAACCAACAGAATCCGTGGAGGACATGGGACAGATTGTCCACTGGCACAGGAGCTTGTCACTGGGGCTAACCCAGTGGCAGACATAGGGATCTCTTCAGGGTTTGCATTTGAAAAGTCAGGCCCTTGGGGCTAAGACCAGGTGATTGCCAACATCCCTTCCTGCCACCATGGACATTCCTTGTGGTCACCGCAACAGGGGGTGGGGGAAGGCAGAGGGGTAATCATAGACTGGAGAGAGATTTTATAAACTGAGGGAGAGAGGCAGGGGATGCATGGTGAAATCACCCTTTCCTTCTGGGGTGGTGATTGCCCCTGGGGGAGATGTTCAGCCCCACAAGGATCTTTGCCTGCACGGGGCTCTCACTGAGGGATAGACCGGCTCCTTTATTTGTTCAGTACTCAGTGATTCCCTTTGTAAATGAAAGGAAATTCGATGCATGCTAAATGGGGGGAATGCATTTGTAGCTTAAGCATATGATATTTAACCATGATGAATTACCCAGGCTAACGAAAGGTTGACAAACCTCAGCCGTGCATCACAAGCTCCAAAATGAAATAGAAATCAATGAAGCAGCTAAATGCCCCCTTAAATGCCAATCCCCCCTTTCTGTCTAAACCCCCTTCTAAATTCTTTTCATGGAAATAAATGGAAGGATTCTTTACTCTATATTCATTTTCTGAATCCATTTTGCTCATTAGGCTGAAATAAGGGGTAGGTGAGGGTTTATTAGGGAGTAAGCATATCTGATAAGCATTAAATTACTTCTGATGGCTTTATGTGTTTAATAGTGTTAGCAAATTAGCTCCGTCTCTGATCTAATGGAGCCGATGTTGATGAGGACTGTGGATTTAATCCTGCATTAAACAGAACGCTGACCTGGGGATCAAGGCGGGCGACTGAAGCGTTTATCCTGCTCTTTGCTCTTGTCCTTGGCAACGGTTCTCCTGTGCAC
>CM052442.1:12468740-12517708 GCA_028533085.1 Varecia variegata
TGTGCAGAAGCTTTTTAATTTAATCAGGTCCCATTTATTTATTTTTGTTGTTGTTGTGATTGCCTTAGGGGTCTTCTTCATAAATTCTTTGCCTAGGCCAATGTCTGTAAGAGTCTTTCCTACATTTTCTTCTAGAATTCTACTGGTAACAGTTAACACTGATTGTTTGCTGAAGGTGGCTTCTGCTGCTGGGTCATTCCACTGTAAAGTTACTATTTTTACCTTTATGATTAATAAGTATTTTGTGGAGCTGTATTTTGAGACTGTGTCACTATCCTCTGATGGTTAATTTTATGTCAACTTGACTGGGCTAAGGGATGCCCAGATAGCTCGTAAAATGTTATTTTTTTGTGTGTCTGTGAGGATCTTCTCAAAGGAGACTAGTTTTGGAATCAGTAGGCTGAGTAAAACATACCACCCTCACCAATGCGGGCAGGTATCATCCAATCCATCCAGGGCTGGGATAGGACAAAAAGGTAGATGAAGGGAGAATTCTCTCATTCTCTCATTTTGAGCTGGAACATCCATCTTCTCCTGGCCTCGCTCCTGGTTCTTAGGCCTTTGGGACCCTGAGACTGCTTGCAGATGGCAGACTGTGGCATTTCTCAGCCTCCATAATCTAGTGGTGTCTGTGTGTGTTTGTTTGTGTGTGTGTGTGTGTATAGGTATAGATATATGTCTCTGTGTATCTCCTATTTGTTCAGTTTCTCTGGAGAACCCCGACTAATATATATTATTTTCCTTATTAAAATTTATTTGCTAGTTTCAATATCCACTGAATAATTCTTGCCTGAATAAATTATTGTTATGATGGATGTCAGAAGGGGTCTTGTCTAATCTATTTATATTTATTAGTTTGCTACAAGAAGGAGTTTTGTCTTAATTATTTACTCATTTATTTATGTCTCTGGGGATTCATGGAGTCCTATTTCATTCCATAACTGATATACAGTTACTTCAGTTTTTAACTTTTAATCTCAAAATGTCTCAGATTGGCATTGGGAGTCTTTTCAAGATGACTTCCATGTCCTTTGACATCATTCTTTGGTCCCTTCCTTTCTTTCTGGTGCAGCTAGATGCTCAAGCCTCTTACAGGTCCAGCCATAGAATTAGCCACTTCTCTGAAAGCCCTGGTTCCTTTTAGTAGTGAATGATATTTAGAGGCCATGATCTGGGAACATGGTGTGTTCATTGCCATGGGGGCATCATTGTTTCTAGGTTCTTACAGCAGACACAGTGGACAACACACACATGTCCATATTTCATTTAGATACCTGTCTCTCTCTCTATCCAGCCAGCTATCATCTGGAACCATGAGTGATTTGCATCACTACCTTCAATTTGAAACTAATCTCAAAGATCCCAAATAACACATTCTGTTTTTCTTCCTTTCCATGTTTGTTCTCCTTTCTCTGACAGTGAAAACCTGGTCTATTCTTCTCAGTGTATTTGCTTATTTGCTTAATTCTCCTTTTATGCCCAATCTTCCAACTATCCTGGTTGCTACCTTAGTCGGCTGCCTCCTGACTTGGTCACCTCCTGACTTAGTGGCAGAAGCATTAAAGAAGTAATGAGGCTCTGCTGTTAAGGGAGGTTATAGATTTTTCTTCCCTTTGGAAAAGAAAGGATAGGACCATGTTGAGAGTGTGAGGACTATGGCCATAGCCAGAGACTAGGTGCTGTCATGTTAGTTAACTCTGAGACCTAAGAAATGTACCCTCTTTAAAGCATTCCCTTTCTAAAGGAGTCTAAAGAGGCATGGTAAGTAAATATAATGTTTGATCTTGCATTGGATCTGGATTGAAAAATTCTATGAAAGGTATTGGTACAACTGGCCAAATTTGAATATGAACTATATATTAGATAATGGCATTGTGTCAATGTTAAATACCCTTTACTGTACTGCAGTTGTGTAAGAGGATGTCCCTGTTCTTGGGAAATACACATGGAAGTATTAATATTTAGGAGTAAATGGGAATGATATGCTGTGTTTAGCCCTTATTCTGAAAGGGCTTAATTGAAATAATAACATGTACATAAAATTTGAGTTTGAATTCCTACTCTATCACCTAGCAGCTGGGCAAACGCAGAGACATTAAACAACCTTTCTATTCTCAATTTTCTCATGTGTGAAATAGAGATGTTAATAATTCCTTACTCTTGTGGTTATCTTAGGAGTTAATGAAAATGTATAAAAATACATGGCAGTGGCAGACACTGAATTGGTGCTCAATAAATATTTGTCAAGTGTATAAATGGGTGAATGCTATAGATCTGCATTCCATGAGGATATGTAATAATAATGCCCATTTTTTGGAACCCTTGTTAACAGTGCTGAGACACATCTTCACAGCTGTCGAACGTGCACTCTCACTTCTGGTTTGAAAATTCCGGAGGCCTGGCTTAGGTTACGTTCTCGTCCCACACTATCTCAAAGACGATGTCTAAAGATGATGGCCAGTGAGCCTTGGGAAGAGACACAAGAATGAGAGCTTCCATTTCTAAGTGGAAGGGGGAATTTCCTCTCCAAAAGAAACAAGGAACTGAGCACACAAAATAATAAACGGCTACCACCACAATTCTCAAAGCAATGCTTGAGGAAGATATAATTACTCCCACTGACACGCAAGGAGAGAACATCCTAGAGGGATGGATACTGTGCCCAAGGTCAATCACATGCTTGCTAAGCAACATAATGAGGTTCAAATCTTGCTCAGAGTGATTTCACATCCCATGCTGTCAATGGCTGTGCTATTCTTGAGCTGGTTAACATTATATTATTTACAGGTTTAGCTTTTATTACTTTTTATGGGTAGGGAATGCCGTCAGTTTACTACCTGCTGAGCTAAGGGCCTCTTTTGTGCTTTGAGCAGAATCCCTTAGCCTAGAGCCCTGTGGTTTCAGTGCATCCATTTTTTTCCCCAGTTCACCACAATTGTACAGATTATCTGCTGTATTAAATATTAGTAAGCATTACATAAGCATGAAGACAGAGTGTGTACATTTTTAATGGCATCCACTAGCTTTATGATTTTGTAGATTGAAACGATGTCTGGGCTACAGACTGCACAGGGTTGTGCAGCCAGAGGAAGGTGTGCTGCTCCCTGGTCCACACTCCTTTGGCCGACCCACTTCTCTACCACTAAATGGACCTCCTGGACCATTTCCTTGATTTTTTCTAAATCAGAAATAAGGCATTTATTAGGTGTCAGTTGGTATTTAGGTAACAAAGATGAATGCCGTACAGTATCTAGTTTGATGAAAACATAGTCTACTTGGACTAATTATTGCTTCCCTGCACCATCACAATTAGACTTGGCTTTTGGTTTCCCTGAGAACACGTCTCTATCTCCCACTGCATTTTATTTCTTTTTTTGAGGATAGCGCTGGCACTAGTTTTTCTTATCATCTGACATGGAGTGTCGGATCATGTCCTGATTTTACCTTCATTTGGTTTAGATATAAAAATATCTCAGCCTTCTAAATTATTTATTTACTCATTCATTTATTCCTTTGCACATTTAGCTTCAATTTATTGAGAATTTACAAAATTCTCTGCATTACCATTTACACCGAAAGCTAGAAGAGGGGCTGAGTAATGCACATCTCACTCTAATAATATAGACTAGTGGTTCTCAACTGGGGACAATTTTGGCTCCCAGGGGATATCTGGAAATGTCTGGAGACATTTGATTGTTATGACTAACGGGGTGCTCCTGGCATCTAGTGGGCAGAGGCTAGGGATGCTGCTACAAATACTACGTTGCACAGGGCAACCCCCTTGCCCCCCAAAAGAATTATCTGGCCTAAAATGCAAATAGTGCTGAGGTTGAGAAACCTGATTCTTATAACTCATGCAATTGGACATATTCCCACACTTTAATCTCAAAAATCACCTTAAGTCTCTCTAGAAACTAACACTATAGAATCAGGGATTCTCCCCACCTGGAAGCTGTGAAGCTCTGATTAGTTTAGTTTCTCTGCACACCACCTCTGTGAGACAGAGGACATTCCTGTTTTACTGATGAGGCAAACCTGGCTTGAAGAGGTTAAGTAACTGTCAGAAAAAGTGTTCACTTTTCCTCTTTCATGAAGTATAGCAAAGAGGTTATTGAGTTTTTACTGAAAGGCTTACTCTGGGCCGCTGGTGTCAGTGCTAGCATTTTGGAGGAAATTCAAGTCCTCTCTCTATAGAGCTGTCAAGTCATGACTCGCCCTTAAAGGTGGGCCAAAAGTTCCCCTATAGTTTTTCAATTATGTGAGAACAACAGTTAAGGAGTTATTGATCTCTGGGGTGCATGCTGGCACAGGAATATAAGCATTGGCCAAGAAACAAGACAACTGTGGTCACTGGTAAGTTTTCCCACTTCCATGAGGCTTTGCACAAATCTGGCTGCTTTTGAACCCCTCTTCCTTGCAACGTTTTTTTTTTTTTTTTATTGTCCATATTGGGCTCCCAGCTCTCCTCCCTTCCTGGTCTCCTGGGCACTTAGATGACTCATTCGTCCTTTGTGATCTATACTTACTTCTATCTTGCTTTGTCAGGGTTTTTGCAGTTTCATTTGTGCTTATTTTTTTTTTTTTGTATTTACAAACTGAAAGCTTCTTTCTGAGCCAAAGACTAATAAATGCTATCAACCAACAAATATTCTATCACAAAAGAGACTCATCCTCCATCCACTTCATTCTTTCACTTACTCTCTTCCAAAATCATTTATTAAGTGGTGTATACCAGGTATTGTGCAAAAGGGATATATAAATGAAACTATTAAACACTGGAAAACAAAAGATACCAACAGATATTGTGAGGATTAAATGAAATAATACAAGTAAATCATGTGGCATAGTGCCTGCAACCAGAAGCAAGTGCTCTGTAAATATTAGAGATTTTCATTATTGTTCCTCCCAATGCAAAGGAGAGTGCTATGAAAGTATCAAGTGTTTTATTCAAGTTTGTTGTGTGATTGAAGGAATCTGTGCTGAGACCCCAAATGTATGGCAAAAATGCTGACAAGTACATTTGTAGCCCCCAGCAAAGAGTTTGGGTGAGCAAACTTTTATCTGGGTGCATCATATACCAGCTGACTTGATTCTGGGAATATCTGACAGGGAAATACATTTTTACAAGTGAAGTAATCCACTGGGTTGGCACGATGTGGAGGAGGAAGACTCAAACATACTTCTCAACTCCCAGTGTAAATGGTACTTGATCTTGTTGGAAATCTGTCAGCTACTCTTTAATGGGCTCAGATTCCATTGCAGGATTCCAGAGAGCAAAATTTACAGTGTATTTTATCAGAAAACAACCTTGTAATAATAATAGCTTTAGATATATAGAGAGGGGTCAGGGAAGCCCAGTAAACAAGTCCAAAATGTCAAAACCTGTAGTAAAAGCAATAAATCGTTAAATTTGGAAGAAAAAAATGGTTTATGTAAAACCCATTTGAGATGTGTTTACTCCAGGGCTTATCATGAGTATGGAGGGTTGAAGGAGGATAAAACATGAGATTCTAGCTCTCCTTGGCAGAAGGATACCTGTGGTAGCATCATCCCATGGTAACTACTGTGGGTCCTGCCTTTGCAAGAAGGATGCTAATTGCCAAGACGGCACATTGCCATGAAAGGTCTGCACATCCTGTGAAATGGAGGTGAGTCATGACCCTATCCAATGAATGGATGTTCAAGTCAAATGATATACTCTTGGTCAAAATTGTATGACTCCTGAATTTATATATTGGGTTTGAGCTATTTTCCCAGTTTTAGACTTGCATTTCCAGTCTTGACTCAATCTGACATGTCAAATGTGTTTAAAAACAAGATCTCCCATGCCAAACTTTGTTTTCCTTCAATTTTTACATTCTCAGCTAAAGTCTCTTGCACAATCTCCCTTGCCAGAAGGGTGGATTCTTTTCTCCATTGCCTGGCACATTCATCTTTGGTTTCTATCCTGTTTCTTGGTCAACCTATAATACCTGGCATTAAAAAGGTTCTCATCTACTATTTGTTGAACAAATGAATGGATGTATCTGGTATGTTATTATACTAAGTACTTCTAATTCTCCTTTAATGAGATCTCCCGACTCCATGGCTTTTTTTGCGTTTGCACTGTTGCTTTGTCCCTTGAAGACATCATCACACTCCACCTTGATTATTGCAACGATCTCCTAACTGGTCTTCCCGTCTCTGCTAGTGTCTCCTCATCTCTGCCTGTCCTTTTCTTCTGACTAATTATACACCTAATGCCAATATATTCATGTCCCTCCTTTGCTCAAAGACTCCGATGGCCCTTCATTGCCTACAGGATGGCACCAGGACTCTTACTGTGCATAAATTAGATTGGCTGTGTATGTAAAGTTAGACTGACTTGGGCTCAAATCCTTGTTCTCTCATTCTTCCTCCCTGCAACAATTCCTGTAACCCAGCTTTGTTGGTCTTCTTGTTCCCCATCTGCAACTCCTGTTCAGCCTATTTTACATCTCTCAACCTCTGTAAATACTCCTATCTCTACTTAAAATTTTATTTCTTTTCATTTCCATTTAGCAAATGCCTACTCACCTTCTAAGACTCAGTTGGGCTATTTCTCCTGAATCAGCTAGTAGATTAGTAACCCTTTACTTTGGTTTACTACAAATTTTTATTTATATCTTGATGAAAGAACTTATCATTCATTTGTTTTTTTTCCACACTACATTAAGTCTTTAATATACATGGTTCTGTTACTTACCAAATGATTTGACCTTGGACAAATTACCTAGCAACCTCTCTGTGCCTCAATTTCCTCATTTGTAAAATGAGGATAATAGTAGCAAATATATCTCAGGATATTGCAAGATTTAAATGTATCAATGCACATATTATACTCAGAACAGTGCCTAGTTAGCACTCAATAAATGTTAGCTATTTTTGTTATTTTATTTAATCCTCGCAACTCTATAAATCAGGTATTATTATCTTGATTTTACAAGTGCAGATGCTAAAGTCAAGAAGCATTATAAAGCTTGATCAAAGATGGTAGGTGGAAGAACTGAGATTTGAAGCTGAGTCTGTAAGACTCTGGAAACCCGAGCTCCCTTCAGCATACAGTGCTGCCCCCATACCTTTTGCACGCTGTAGTTGGATTAGAGCTGTTTATTTGAATATCTGTCTCCCTTGCTGGACTGGACACTTAGGCAGCACCTGCTTGTGTAACATCAGTATCTTGCACAACACAGTGCACAGGAAGTGCATAATGAGTAAATGTGTGAATAAACATGATTAGTATGCATTTTAGCATTGAGATTGGCCATTGAAGGTCAATCCTGAAAGCATATTCCCAGTAGGAGTACAGTTGAGTTTTCCAGCTCCACCATGCACATCTTAAGTAAGAGTTGGCCCATAAGGGAGCAATGCAGGAGGGTGGAGCTATGAATGTCTTGAGTCCCTCTTCCCCTTCCCTGTTTCGCTGGTGGCTGCTTCCAGCATTAGCTAAGAGGAATTGCATATGTCACCTATGTGATTTTTAGTCCAAAACTCTAGAGTGCAAGAAATGTCACATTATTTTATTTCTTCTAAATCAATTTTATTCTACTCTTGGCCCCTTGTCACCTGGCTGGTGAGAAATTCAATCTCAGTCTTTATTGGGATTCCCTTTCCTTCTCTGTGGGATCTAAAATATACTCAGGTTTGTAAGTTCAGAACAGGGGGAAGCCAGGATCCTTTGTTTGGGCTGTACTTCGTCTTTGCTGTTGCTCCTGATATTAGTATTTCCAGCTATTGCTGTTGAGAGTGAGGCCCACTCAGAGACACCTTGCTTAATGGCCAGCTCTGTTGTCCATACACTTGCAAGAAGAGGTATCTGCTTTCATCCTTCTGGACCAGCCTTTTTAATCATTCCAACACATCTTCCCTGAGGGCTATGGTAGTGTGATGGAAATCCTCATCCGCATCCCAACTATTAAATGCTCTCTAACCTTCCCACTCATCTGGAAGCTTCCTTCCATTCTATCAAAGCACCTCCTTTGTCCATCCTCTCCTAGCTCGTCCAGTATCACTCAGTACAACCTCCCTCTGATGGGTTTTGGGAACCCACTACCAAAATTCTCTTCTTTGGAATGGCAGAAAGAGATGCTCATACTGGCTAGTAGTTTACTTTGTAACAGACCTTTTTTACAGGTGCATGTGTTGCTAGGACAGCACAGGTCATGTCCAGTAGTAGAAATGGGAGCGAAAATGGGGGAAGGAATCAATCCTGAAGAATCTCTCTGTATTTTCCTGTCTCTCCAAGTCGTCACTGCATTCTCAGTTTCTCATTCTCATGTGATTATCTTCCTCATTTTGCAGACTTAAGGTGTGAGTTTTCTTAGACTCTTGTAACAAACCAGGCCTGAATCCTATTTCCTCATCTCCAAAGGGCTTATTGAAAAAAATAAATTATTTTTGGTCTACATGTTACCTTTGAGTTTTCTTTTGAAATCCCACGTGTAATTTTGCAGACTTCACTTGAGCAAAGGGAGCCTCTGGCTTTTTTGATTTGACAGCCTCCTTGCAGTTACTGCTGTATTGGAATACAGCAAATAATTTAATTTTATCTATTTCTATACATTGCTTTTAAGTTTTCTGCTAACAGTGCATGTTGCTTTAGGTGAATTTTGTGGGGCTTAACACACCTGTTCATTTTTCATTTCATTTACCGCAGACACTAGGTGGTATAGACACACTTGTTAATATTTGGTACTTAACTAATGAGGCTGTGGCTGCACCTATGAGGACTCAGTCTTCTAATTTTACCCTTTATAAAGATGATGGATGATATTAATGAGGAGTTTTGCTCTAAATCAATGGAAATGGCTTAACTATTCAACAAAGTTTCCATGTTGAGAGGAAGATTTGTTTCATAGTATTTCTGGCTGTTAAGCATCTAATATGAAACATTCCCTTAGAAAAAGCATGTGGAATATATGGAAAATCTCTGAACTAACTTTGCAATTTTTCTGTAAATATAAAACCCTTCTAAAATGAAAAGAATTAAGAAATAAAACTTCCTGCAGATTACCAGAATTCAAGTCTAAGTCTTTGTATCTACAGCCCAGATTCTTTCTATATTTATAGACTTATGTTTAATGAAATTCAATTTTCAAAATGTATCTAAACTATAATTTTCAAAAAGACAAAAGCAGGTTCTCATATAAATATAAAATCAACATGTGTCAAAGATTTTATTGAATACATTTAATTAATGCGAGATTCAAATAACATTTGTGAAGCTAGGAATATACAAGCACCTTAAATATTAGGTGTTGCAAAAGTAATGTGGTTTCGGACCTTGAATTTTAAGTCATTATAACTAGGCTCGAACACATCTTTATTAATCAAAGTAGGAACCATTACGATCAACACATTTTGCCAACAAGAAATAAGTTGGTTTATTCCTGTAGCATAAAAATCCTCCCTTTGGGATTTGACGAACAATTGCAAAGCATTTTCTGCATCTTACTGTTGTGGAAGCGTTTTCTGTGCCAAAAGTCATCAAGATGCTTGAAGAAGTGGTAGTTGGTTGGTAAGAGATCAGGTGAATGTGACAGATGAAGCAAAACTTCGTAGCCCAATTCATTCAACTTTTCTTTTTTTAATTTTAATTTTAATTTTTTTTTATTTCAGCATATTACAGGGGTACAAATGTTTAGGTTACATATATTGACTTTGCCCCACCCGAGTCAGAGCTTCAAGCATGTCCATCCCCCAGACGGTACACACCATACCAATTAGGTGTGAATATACCCGTCCCTCCTTCCCCCTCCCACCTGCCTGACACCCAATGAATGTTACTACTATACATGCACTTAAATGTTGGTGAGCTAAGTCAGTTAATACCAATTTGATGGTGAATAAATATGGTGCTTGTTTTTTCATTCTTGTGATACTTCACTTAGTAGAATGGCCTCCAGCTCTATCCAGGATAATACAAGAGGTGCTAGATCACCATTGTTTTTTGTGGCTGAGTAGAACTCCATGGTATACATATACCACATTTTCTTAATCCACTCATGTATTGATGGGCACTTGGGTTGTTTCCACATCTTTGCAATTGTGAATTGTGCTGCTGTAAATGTCCTAGTGCAGATATCTTTTTTATAGAAGGTCTTTTGTTCTTTTGGGTAGATGCTCAACAATGGGGTTGCTGGATCAAATGGTAGTTCTACTTGCAGCTCTTTTAGGTATTTCCATATACTTTCCACAGAGGTTGCACTAGTTTGCAGTCCCACCAGCAGTGTATGAGTGTTCCTATCTCTCCACATCTGCACCAACATTTATTGTTTTGGGACTTTTTGATAAAGGCCATTCTCACTGGAGAGAAGTGATATCTCATTGTGGTTTTGATTTTCATTTCCCTGATGATTAGAGATGTTGAGCATTTTTTCCTATGTTTCTTGGCCATTAGTCTATCTTCTTTTGAAAAGTTTCTGTTCATGTCCTTTTCTCACTTTTTGATAAGGTTGTTTGATTTTTTATTGCTGATTTTCCTGAGTTCTATATAGATTCTAGTTATCAGCCCTTTATCGGATGTGTAGCAGGGGAATATTTTCTCCCATTTTGTAGGTTGTCTGTTTGCTCTCGTGATAGTTTCCTTGGCTGTGCAGAAGCTTTTTAATTTGATCAGGTTATTCAACTTTTGAAACATTGGTTGTGTGACGTGTGGTCAGGTGTTGTCGTGGAGAAGAATTGGGCCCTTTCTGTTGAACAATGCCTGCTGTAGGCATTGCAGTTTTCATTGCATCTCATTGATTTGCTGAGCAGACTTCTCAGATGTATGGTTTCGCTGGGATTCAGAAAGTTGTACTGGATCAGACCAGCAGCAGACCAACAAACAGTGACCATGACCTTTTTTTGGTGCAAGTTTGGCTTTGGGAAGTGCTTTGGAGCAGCTTCTTGGTACAATCACTGAGCTGGTCATCACAGGTTGTCATATAAAATCCACTTTTCATCTTACATCACAATCCCATGAAGAAATGGTTCCTTGTTATTGTGTACCAGAAGAGAAGATGATACTTCAAAACAAGGATTTTTTTGATTTTTGGTCAGCTCATGGGGCACCCACTTATCAAGCTTTTTCTCCTTTCCAATTTGCTTCAAATGCTGAACGATGGTAGAATGGTCAATGTTGAGTTCTTGTCAAGTTCTTTGGCAACTTCTTGTGTAGTTGTAAGAGGATTAGCTTAGATGATTGCTCTCAATTGGTCGTTGTCAAATTCTGATGACTGGCCACTGCATTCCTCGTCTTCAAGGCTCTTGTCTCCTTTGCAAAACTTCTTGAACCACCACTGCACTGTATGTTCGTTAACAGTTCCTAAGCCAAATGTGTTGTTGATGTTGTGCGTTGTCTCCGATGCTTTACGACCCATTTTGAACTCGAATAAGAAAATTGCTTGATTTTGCTTTGTCTAACATCATTTTCATAGTCTAAAATAAATATAAAATAAACAGCGAGTAATAAATCATTAACAAAAAATCATATGGTGAGAAATGCACATTAAAATGATATATAACATAACCACATTTATTTAAGAATGTATTCCAATATCAAATGGCAAATTTTAATGATGCTAAAACTACAATTACTTTTGCACCAATCTAATAAAAAGTTAGGATAAGATTGCTGGGTGAGAGAGAAAACTAATTAATATCTTACAAGGCAGTAAACAGGGCCATCAGGGTCTTTGGTTTCACTAGCCAGAAATTATTTGCATCTCTGCCTGTAAAAATCTACAAATTAATCTCTATCCCTAAAAAGATGTAAAGCAACCCAGTCAATGGAAAGTCCAACCCTGCACGGCACAGAAACAAAAAAATAGTTACCTATTTTGTCTATTTTAAAGTTTGAGGGATTTTTGCTCTAAGTCTGTCTCACATCCTTGGTGATCATAATCTTCAAACATTTTTCTTGATCACACAGAGGCTGATCTCCTTACATTTGGCCTGATTATTTACAAAACAAGAGTGTTTGTTAATCATATAGACTTTCTTGAGTTGGCTCTGCAAATCCAGAGTTATGCAGAGTATTAAGATCTACTAATGCCTGAGAAATAGCTCTGAACAAAAATTTTCATAAGGAATCCCAGGATTTTTAAAGGCCTATATTATTTGGTCTTATATCTAAATTCTAGAAAATCAAGGCTGAGATACTTCATCATATTTGACTTACAGTTACTGTAAATTTGGGCAAATTCTTCTCTTTGAGGTCTCCCAAATTCAGTAAGGTCCCTGGTTTGCCTGGGAATGACCTTCCTTTCCACCTCTGGGATTGGGGCCCTCTAAGTGGGTTCTGATCCAGTTTTCTTGCGAAGATTGTACAGGCATTGGGTACACATGTGAAGTCAATCCCTGGTTTTTAATAGGGAGTTATTATACCTGAATTAAAAAGTGTCATTTTCAAATATAACACTCTTGCTAAGGCCTGGTTGCACAATCTATTTGTCCAATTATGTCTTAGTAAAAAAGGAAGATGGATTCTTATCGAACATATTTAAATACCTGTATTGCCACGGAAAGCCTAGAGACTTGGTAAAAGTCTTGGTTTCTGACTTTAGAGGGGCCAATGAGAATCAACCACCATTTAAAAATATTTCATTTTAGTTCACAAAAGTGGAGTCTATTAAACTGAAGATCATAGATAGTTTGAAGCACAAAGAGAAAGGGCTTCCTCATATATGCACAGAAATCAAAACCGGGCAGAATAAGCTGACTAGCACTGCTGCATTGTCATTTGTGTTCTCCAAAAGCCCTTTGATGTCCACTGGTAGCTCCCTGCCAGGTAACTCCAGGGACACCGTTCACACAGCTGCCACCTGGGGCTGTGCCACGTGGCAGCCAGTGGTAATCAGAGTCACAGAGCTTAACAGGAGTTCTTTGGGTCCTTAGAGGAAAAAGCAGGAGGGAGGTGGGAGAGGGAGAGACAACACAAATTACTCAAAAATAGTAAGTACCTTGCAGGACATAGGACACGAGGCATAATACCCTGCATGTTTGTACCTGGGTGATAAAGAGATAGATGATAAAAAGTGTTTTATTTTTATCATTTGCTCTGTCTATAATAGCTTCATGTTCTGCTTCTGGCAAGGCTGCTGTAGAATCTCACGGAAAATAAACTCCAGAAAAATACGCTCAGCTCACTTCAGTCAAGTCAGGGCCAAAGTTGAATCCCTGAAAGTCTGAGGTGTGAGTGTGTATGCGATTGTCAGAGACCAAAGTCATGTTTTGTATTTGCCTGCATTGAAACCGTTTCTCCTTCCTTTCCTGGAGCGCCTGGGAAAACAATGATGCCGGGCGGACGGCAGAGCGCCATAGGACAAAAGTGTAGAGCTAAGAGGTCAGCAGTACCCTGCAGGGATGACAATCCGCTGAGCAACAAAACTGTGCAAAAATACTGTTTCCAATAATACAGAACACTGGAAGAGACAAATGACCACGTACCTAATGGAAGAAGGGTATTTGTAGCCTTTCACTTTATTTCCATTGAATTTCCAGGAATCGAAACTCATACCAGATTTATTTCCTAAGTTATTTAATTACTTGCCTCATGCTGAAACACATTTAAATATTACCTAAATTTAAAAGTGCATTTGGAGAAAAGAAATAAGGACATGTTAATGGAAAATCAATTGACAAGTGGAATTTACTACAGTGGAGGACAGTATTGAAGGCACATCCCTGATGGCAGGGTGTGGCCACCCTCAATGTCACATCCATGCCTGGCACTTTGTGAGTGCTGTGGCTGCCTATGCAGGAATTTGCTCAGATTTACTAGGTTTGGCTGTTTCCTTTGTACCAATTTTTCGTGATCTATTTACGTTGTCAGCATTTACTATATGGGAATTAAGTCAAACTACTTTATGTCATAGGCTGCTTTGTAGTTCATGATATTCACTGAAATACAGAGCTGACATTTGGTTTTTATAGAACCACTATACAGTCTAGGGCTTCGTTTATTAATACATTTGTTGTTTTTGTGGCCTGCTCCATATCAGTGTTCACAAATACCAACATATTTCTTTTTTAGCTATGTGGTTTTATACCTTTTATTTTTAGACAGGTAAGAAATCCTATTGGATTCTAATACATGGTTTTCTGTATTTATATAAACAAAACTCAGTTTGCCCATGGAAAACCACATTACCATCACTTTCAATACAACCATAAGGAAAAGTACAGTGCTCCTATTTTATCCTCTAAAAAACGCCCTATAAAATTGGAATAAATCTTATATATCTATTGTTGTATACAATGTTGATATCCAAAATTCTTAAAGATTAGGTTTTGTAATTGTTTGCCACTACAAAAGAAATCAAAAGAAACTCTGATAACCCTTAAACCCTGTCTTTCCTGAGATGTGCTTGGATAACGAGAACAGACTTCTCTGAAACATAATCTACTCCTGGTGAAAAAATGTCTCCATCTCATGAAGGAGCCACACAATTAGCCTCTGCCTGGTAACCTCTCCGCACGTGGCTTTCACCTCTTGTGTCTGAGAGGGACAGATGATAAAGGCTTCCACCCCACTGCCGAGCTGGGGAGGCATTCAATCTCTCTGCTGGTTCCACTCTAATTACATGTGGATTTTATGTAAACCGCAACCCAGACTTTTTATGAATTCAGAATACGCAGGCTTCATTATTCTTGTCAGGCGGCAAAACTAGACCATGACAGATGAGTTTCTGAGCATTTGCTGATCATTCATCTACAAAACATAATAGTTTGATTCTTTCACTTAGGGCTATTTACAGAAACAGAAGTTGATTAATTTAAGGGCCGGCACTGGGCAAAAAGTCTCATTCTCTCTCTTTCTTTTGAATCTACTCTTAATGTATCTCAAAGAAATCATCATTAATAATATATTACCACAGGAGGGATACTGTGACTCATTCCCTCTAGAGAAATTATATGATCTCATCAGGCTCAAATGAGTGTGTCAATATTTCTTTAACTCTATTTTATCTTTGTTAAACATATACTTGCTTATTACTAGAGTTCCAAATATATGGATATATCCATGCTTAAAAGTACCACACAATATGGTGATGACACTAATAATAGTAATAATGCCCAATATTTATTTAATATTAAGTATAGAATAGGTACTTTAGATTTGTTATTTCAAATCCTAAACAACTCTGATAAACAAGTCATCTTACACCCATTTTACAGAAGGGGAAATATAGCCTTAGAGAGATTAAGTGATTTATCCATGGTCAATGCACTAGTAAGTAACAGAGTCAGGATTTAAAACTAAGTATAATTGTCTCTGAGGCTTGTGCTTTTTAATCACTGTGCTATATTATACTGTGGATGAATAAAATGAGACCACAAATGGATGATCAGATGAATTGATGGTGGGTGGGTAGACATATTATATTAAATGCTGTTGGATTCCCTACGATTTTCAAAGACATCTTCTGAGTCAACATCACTCCCCACTACATTTGTGGGGAATAAGAAATGCCCCCGTTCTTGAGCCACCTCTGCCTCACCCCAGTGAGCTCCAAGTTCCAGACTGTGAAAGTGGCAACTTGGAAGTCATAAGCGTTGGAGCTTTAGCCACAGTCCCAGATTCTTGCTCTGTAAAATAAGAGAAGGGACTTTATTCCTTCTTGCTTATTCTTCTACCAATGAATCATTGGCTCTTAATAACCAATATAAATGTCTAATTCAACAACGATTGTTTATGGAGAATTACCGGGTCCCCCATGACTCACAAAACACCATATTTAGGCTTTTAAAAAGTTGTTCATAGGACTGAGAATCCCAAGCGATGGCTGCAGATCTTCTTTTCTTTCCTTGCTCCATTAACACAATACATGGCAAGGGGTGGTGGCCCCCGCAGAGCAAGGCAGGAGGAAATCAAAGGAAAGAGTGTTCTTCAGGAATTTTTTGCTCAAGGGCTCAATGTTTCTTTCTATGGCTGGTAGGTGGGTACTGCAGACCTTGTCCTGACACCTCTTCCAGGGAGACAGCATGATGGAAAATAAAACTCACAAGAGTTGCTTGGGAAACCAGACTCTGCCTCTTTCTTAGCCTTGTGACCTTGGGTTCATCACTTTGTCCTCTGAGCCTCAGTTTTCTCATCTACCAAATGAAGTTCTTACCTCACAACCTACCTGAGGCCCATTGAGGTCACGTATGATGTATGCTCTGCTGTGTGATGATGGTGGTATTTTGCTAGAGGCCAGCCTATAGGGCAAGAGGTCTTTTCCTTCAGAAACTGTAAGATTACTTGGCAGATCTTTCAGCATTTTGACATTTCACACTCTAAACTTTCTCATATTTATGTATAAGTTCTATGAAATCCACATTACAGAATCTGCCAGTGCTGTCTATCTTCTGGTTAAGAGAGTGGGCCAAATTTTTATCCTCTGTAGCTCACTGTTTATATTTAGCAATGAGATAAGTGTGGCTGTATCAAGCTTTCAGGAACAAAGCAATGCCACCGTCTAATTTAGCATTTAATTGCAATATCCTACCTCACTGACAAGTTGCTCAGTTTTGCAGAAGTAAAGCAAGTGGAAAGTGTCTGTTACTGCTCTGCCTTGAGTTTCAAAGTTTGTTTTCTTCTGAGTTATTCCATTTAGCTTCAATATTGCCACTTGACTTTGAAGGCGGGTCGTGGTATGAGAAATAGCAGATGGTGTGATGACACAGGTCTTCATATACATAAAAGTCAGTTCCTGAGCCTTATGCTTCCCTGGCTTAAATCTACACTGCTGACTCTTCCGCTGAGCCAGCCTATTTTAGTTTCCTATTGCTGCTGTAACAAAGTACTATCAGCTTAGTGGCTTAAAACACCACGAATGTATTCTCTTACAGTTGTGGATGTTAAACATCCAAAATGAGTTTTATGAGGCTAAAATAAAGATACTGGCCAGGCTCCACCATTTTTGGAGTCTTCAGAAGAGAATCCATTTCTTTGCCTTTTTCAGCTTCTAGAGGCCACCTGCATTCCTGGACTAGTGGCCCCTTTCTTCATCTTCAAAGAGCATCACTCTGACCTCTGCTTCTTTTGTCACATCTTCTCTCTCACTCTGACCCTCCTGCTTCCCTCGTTTAAGGACCCTTGTGATTACTCTGGGCTCACCCAGTAATCCAGGATAATCTCATCTCCAGATTCTTCATTTAATCACATGCACAAAATCTTTTTTTCTATTAAGGTAACATATTCACAGGTTCTGGGGATTAAAGTGTGGACATCTAGTGGGTGGATGGGGGGAGCATGTCTCTGTCTTCCACACCTCCTACCTTGGGACATTCGATGCATTTAAGACTGACTGCTGTGTCTCGCTAGTTAACCACTCTCCTTTGGGTTTGCTGGACCTCTGGCTTCTCGTAGGCCCTCATCTCTACAACTCTGACTGCTCAACCTGCTGATTTTCTTCTTTGACTAGTTTATCTTGGAAATCCAGTTCATTTTGGTAGAGGAAAGAGCAGTTGTCATGCCAATTGCCATGACAACTCAATGAGATTATATGATGAAAGTTACATATGAAGACACTTACCCAGGACCTCATAGCTGGTTGGTGGCAGAACTGGGATTGGAAGCCAAGAGTCTGCATTAAGTGCTGAGCATATTGCCTCTCTATCAGGTAGAATTACTTCCCTCTGTCAAAAAATTTTATAGTCTCCATTCCAGAACACAAGATACGCCAAGTCTCCTCAATATTAACCCTGAGCTCTGGATTTTCTTTCTTTCTACCTCCTTTGGGACCTTGGACCATCACTTTTTTCTTCTGCCTTGTTGATTTCTCCATCATCTTTTTTTAAAAATCTTTTTTATTTTTTCTTTTTAATGATTGTCGGTATATAATAGTTTTATATCTTTATAGGGTATATGTGATGTTTTGATACAGGCCTACAATGTGGATTAAAGAAATCAAGGTAATTGAGGTATAACCATCACCTCAGGCATTTATCATTTCTTTGTGTTAGGAATATTTCAATTCCACTCTTGTAGATATTTGTATATTGATTTTGTATCCTGCAAATTTACTGAATTTGTTTATCAGTTCTAAAAACCAAAAAGATCCCCTAACATTGTTGATTATAGTCACTTTGAGGTACTATCAAATATTGTTAATTCTATCTAAGTATATTTTTGTGCCCATTAACCATCCCCACTTTATCCCCCCTCCCTGCTACCCTTTCTATCCTCTGGGAACCATCATTCTTCTCTCTGTCTCCATGGGATCAATTGTTTTTACTGTTTAGCTTCCACATATGAGTGAGAACATGCGAGATTTGTCCTTCTGTGCTTGGCTTATTTTACTTAATATAATCTTCTCCAATTCCACCCATGTTGTTGCAAATGACAGGATTTCATTCTCTTTTGTGGCTATGTAATATTCCATTACATATATTTGCCACAATTTCTTTATCCATTCATCCACTGATGGGCACTTAGGTTGATTCTAAGTCTTGGCTGTTGTGAATAGTGCTGTAATAAACATGGGGTGCAGATATCTTTTTCTTATACTGAATTCCCCTCCTTTGGATATATACCCAGCAGTGAGATTGCTGGGTCATATGGTAGTTCTATTTTCAGTTTTTTAAGGAACCTCCACACTATTCTCCATAGTGGTTGTACCAATTTATGTTCCCACCAACAGTGTACAAGTGTTCCCCCTTCTCCATATGCTTGCCAGCACTTGTTATTGCCTGTCTTTTTGATAAAAGTCATTTTCAGTGGGGTGCGATGATATCTCATGTTAGTTTTGATTTGCATTTCTCTGATGACTAATGATGTTGAGTGTTTTTTCATATACCTGTTGGTCATTTGTATGTCTTCTTTTGAAAAGTGCCTATTTAGATCCTTTGCCCATTTTTTAATCAGATTATTTATTTTTTTTCCTTTTGAATTGTTGGAGCTCCTTATATATTCTAGTTATTAGTCCCCTGTCAGATAGGTAGTTTGCAAATATTTTCTCCCATTCTTTGGGTTGTCTTTTCTCTTTGTTGACTGTGTCCTTTGCTGTGCAGAAGCTTTTTAGCTTGATGTGATCCCACTTGTCCAATTTTGCTTTGGTTGCCTGTGCTTTGGGGATATTACTCAAGAAGTCCTTGCCCAGACCAATGTCCTGAAGCATTTTCCCAATGTTTTCTTTTAGTAGTTCAGAGGTTCAGGTCTTAGATTTAAGTCTTTAATCCATTTTGATTTGATTTTTGTATATGTTGAGAGATAAGGGTCTAGTTTTATTTTTCTGCATGTGGATATCTATTTCTCCCAGCAACATTTATTGAATAAACTGTCCTTCCTCCACAATATGTTGTTGGCAACTTTGCCAAAGATAAATTCACTATAGTTGTGTAGATTTATTTCTGGGTTCTCTATTCTGTTCCACTGATCTATGTGTCTGTTTTTATGCCATTACCATGCTGTTTTGGTTACTACAGCTCTGTAGGTGCAATTTGAGGTCAGGTAATGTGATTCCTCTAGTTTTGTTCTTTTTGTTCAGGATGGCTTTCACTATTGTGGGTCACTTGTGGTTCCATATAAATTTTAGGATTATTTTTTCTATTTATGTGAAGAATGTCATTGGTATTTTGATGGGAATTACATTGAACCTGTAGATAGCTTTGGGTAGTATGGACATTTTACTAATGTTGATTCTTCCAATCTGTAAGCATGTAATATCTTTCCATTTTTTTGTGTCCTGTTCAATTTCTTTTATCAATGTTTTATAGTTTTCATTATAGAGATCTTTCACTTCTTTGGTTAAGTTCACTCCAAGGTATTTTATTTTGTTTGTAGCTATTGTAATGGAATTACTTTCTTGATTTCTTTTTCAGATTGTTTACTGTTGGCAATAATAGCAATAAAAATGCTACTGATATTTGTATATTGATTTTGTATCCTGCAAATTTACTGAATTTGTTTATCAGTTCTAAAAACCAAAAGCCTTTCCTCTAAGATCTGGAACAAGACAAGGATGCCCACTTTCACCACTGTTTTTCAACATAATACTAGAAGTTAAGGCTAGAGCAATCAGACAAGAGAAAAAAAATAAAGGTCATCCAAACTGGAAAGGAAGAAGTCAAATTATCCTTGTTTGCAGAAGATATTATCTTATATCTAGAGAAACCTAAAGACTCCACAAAAAGAAAAAATCTATTAGAACTGATTTCTCCATTATCTTTATCTAATCCATCCTCTTTAACCTACAAATGTACTCATCCAAAAAATGTCTTTTTCAAAAATGCCCCCGCTTTTCCATTGTTTCACTCAGTATCTACCCTTTACCATATTCCTTGGAAGAACAGTCCACAACCACCATTTCTCTATTTCTTTCCTCGGTTCTCTACAATCTGACTTATGTAAAAAAGTTCCCACTTTACCCAAATACTTTGCAAAATGTTGCCATGTCAATCACACATTTCATCTTGCAAGCTTTTCCTCCTTGTCTTTCCAAACCAGTGCAACCTTTTGATTCTTTTCCTTCTGGTTAGTTGATTCCATGGTTGGCTTCCTCTTGTCTATGGATCTTTTCTATCTTCCTTTGTAATTGCACCAATCCCCATTAATGCAGCCATCACCTCAATCCTGATGACACCTTAAATTTGATTTCCAGGCCCAAACTTGAGTTCTGCATACCTCTTGCTGATTGCACGTTTACCCCGGAATTCCTGCCAACTGGTGTGCAGATGAAGGATTGCTTGAATGTTTATCATGTGCCAAGTGCTTCCCTATGAATGAAATGCAGACTTCAGGGAGTCTAATGGGAGAGAGAGAGAGATGTAGCTAAATCACTGTAATGCAGTTTGGTAGGATCAACAGCAGAGAGCGCTTAGGGGTACAATGAGAGTGTAGAGGATGGTCCTTACTCAGCCTGAGCAGAGCATTAGAGCAGAGGTATCACTTGATAGGTCAATGGGGGTAGATGGTGGTGAGGAGCAGGAAAGAATGGCCAATGCAGAGGGACCTGTGTAGAGCAACACACACAGCAGGAACATTCTAGCCCCCAGCCTGAGACAAGTTCTTCCTGAGTTCCCTCTTTTGGTCAGTGGGTCCTCTTTCTCCAAGTGTTGATTTGATGCATTTGAAAGCATTCAGAACAGCGTCTAATGAATATTTGTTGAAGGGCAAGAGGGGTAAAGTTTAGAAGCTGCCATTTCACAGAGCAAGGTTGCTGCCCAGGTCATAGATTGAGAGTCTTTTGTCTGGGTTAAGTGAGGTCTCTATGAGGTTCTCTAGCTGGGGGGGCCTCTACTAAAGCCCCTTCCTTCTGGCATCAGGCAGTTGTGACCAGATCTGCCTGCCTTGCACTTATGTCTGGCTTCACTTGGTACCTAGAATCTTCTTTTCTAATCCCTTTGCTATTCAAACGAGCTCCAAGAAAGGATCTGAGCACATTTATTGGCATGTGCATCCTCACCTAGTGGCTATCACCCCTAAAGGTCCTCTGCAATATTTAATGGAAGCATCCTACTGGAGGGATTCCAGACCTTTGAAGATGGGGAAAGTGGTATTTTTTAAAGAGACAGTGGTCCTTTGTCCCTTTTTGAAGTCAGGCCTGCCTGCATCCCAGAACTTGCTCAGAGTGGTCCAGACGCTGTGTGCCTCTTCCCAATCTCCTGGGTCAGGAGAAAGATTACAGGAGATAGTGAATGTTTTTGGTAAACTGGAACTTGCATGTGCTGCCCATAGGGAGAGGCTTCTTCTAGACTCTGGCTGATTGAAGCCACGTGAGAATGCAGGCCCAATATTGCCAAATCCACTAGTGATTCTAGAAATCAGGTATCTATGTGAAATCTTCCCAATTTAAAAATGTTGAAGTTGAAGTTATATTTTTAAGAAAACATCATGTAGCACAAACAAAACACCTCTCTGGGCTACCTCCTACCTGCAGGCCTCCACCTTACGACTTCCGACACTTAGCAAATGAGAGGGCAAAGTCTAATAGCCCCAGTAGAAGAGAAACATGTTAAAAATCTCTCATGTTCAAAGCACCAAGAAATGACTCAGTAGATGAAATAAGAGACAACAACATGAATACAGCTCTTGAGAAGTCTCTTTACTCACATTTGAAACTCAGCCAAGCTGCCTCTGGTATCATCCAATCCTGTAAGACAAACTGGTGTGTACTTCCAGAATCCGGATGATCATTCCTTCCTGTATTTTCCTGGAGAGGGAGGGTTGTCAGCACCAGATTGTGGAGCAGGGAAAGCGAGCAATACCAGGAGCCCTTGGCCTTTGTCTGAAAGCAACACTGTTTTCAGAGAGGTCAGAGAAGTGCTAAAAGAAACCACAGACGGGCCAGTCCAAGTGGTCTTCTATACAGAGTGGGGCTGTAGATGACAAATTGAGCATAAAATAAGATGCAACATCACTGAGGACTTACTAGGTCTGCTGACATGATGCATAGTGACTGAGTCTCCACATTCTGGAATACTCTATTTATTTTTTTGTAGAGACAGGGTCTTGCTATGCTGTCCAGACTGGTATCAAACTCCTGGCCTCAAGTGATCCTCCCACATCGGCTTCCCCAGAGTGCTGAGATTACAGACATGAGCCACTGTGCCCAGCTGAAAACTATTTTGCTAAGCCAAGGCCCCTTTATACTCTAGGTTAACATTACCATTCTGGGAGAATTTATACCAAAATATTATACATTTCTGATATAACCCTTATTTTTTTTGTAAGACAATAAACTCTCCTGATTCTTGAATCCATAGGTCACACCCTTCAGGGGCTAGAGAAAGCAGGTCTGTACCAGAGGATCTGGGCCATATCTCTGCTATAGCTTTCATGGAGTCCCTGAAGCTAATTTCCACCATTTTTTTTTAATTCCATAAAATTCAGCTCATCTTTATAGAATAATTACTTAAAGTTAGGGATGACTCTGGTGAAGAATGTCATTATTTATACACTATGCAAAAACCTTGATTTGGATAAAATGATTTACCTTTCAGACATTCTTTCTTATTTTTGCATGTCAAAAGCAACTTCCATCTTTTAGCACGATCGATGCAATTGATTTGTTTAGTGAGATGTAGGAATGATCAAGTTAGTTGTAGAACTCATTTTTGTATTTCAAGCTAAAGAATAGTCCATGACCTATAGGACTGATGTTGTTTAAATGGCAGTTCTGAATCAGTGAGTGAGTCATAATGTGTTTCTTTAAAGAATCTTCCCAGCTAGATTAGATGTCTGTCCCCCCATTCTCTCTCTCTCTTTTTCTCTGTCTGCTTTCTACCCCCATCCACATTCTCCTCTATTAACTTTGGTATTACTTTAGGATTTTTAAAAATTGCTAACAAAGAAACTAGCCCTGGCTAACTTAAGCAGAAGAGTGTTTATTGGAAGGTTTTCAGGAGCTGAAAGAATCGATACGAAGGCAGAGAAGGTGACTTAGGAATGAGACAGGAGTCAAGCCTGATCTGAAGGCTCTGTGGGGGAGGCTATGGCAAGAACACTCACAGTGATAATGTCATGGCTAGACAGTAATAGAACTGTCCCTCCTTGTCATTCTTGCATCACTTGCTCAACAGAAACTGGTAGCAGAGCCAGCAATGGTTGCATGAGGACGTATGACTGCCTATTTCTGTTTTTCTACTGGGCATTCAATCAGACCATTTCCCAGCCTTTGCTGTGGATAGATTAAACCCCAATGACCGAGTTTCGCCAACAGAATGGGCAGAAGTGACTTGGGGCCCTGCCAGGTGGGTAACATAAAACCCTCTTGTGGACAACTTGCTATTCTCTTTCTGCCGGTGAAGTGATGAGGACTCCAAGGATATAGAGCAGAGCTTTATCTAGCTCTCCACCTGCCATTTATTTATGTTTTCTTATACTTCCAATCTGCTATGGGGTCATATGTGCCAGGAGAGTTTGACCACACCTGAAATGGTCTATATACTCTGATGAATGAGAAAAATCCACTTATCTTGGACTTGAATATGAAGCAGTGTCGAGTTTCTCAAGTTTCCAAATGTTCACTCTCAATTTCCATACTTACCTCATTGCTGACGATTAACCAACAGTTCCCAGACTGGCACTGGTACATGGACTGGCACCGACCTGTGGATGAAACTTTGAATAGCACTGATCTGGAGGAGGGGGCTGCCGCATTAGAAGGGGTCCTGGGTCCCTGAGCCACCACTTGGAGTGGAGCTGCCCAGGAAGAACTCCCAACCAGGGACACCTGTGTTGTCACTTGCATAAACAACAAAGAAACCTTTATTTTATTTAGCCTCTGAAATGTTGGGGACAGTTGACAGACCCTAACTAATGAAGCATATTACAGGTCTAGGAGTGCTTAACCCCTTCCTGCTGGAGAGCAGTCTCTCTTCCCATCTGGCATTAATGAGTGGGAAGCAGCACACACACCAGATGAAAATAAGAGGAAAACTCCAAATCAAAGAGCTTGCAAATAGAGGTAAAAATAAAATACTACTTATTTTCATAGCACATTTTTTTCTAATTACCAAAATGATGTACATAGTCACCCCTACTTTTGGCAGTGTCTCCGATGCCTCTGAAGTTGCATTGCCAAAGATGCAAAGGGCCCTTTTTCCCTGGTGATGCTTCTGTTGTCAGGCGTTATAGTCGGTCTTGCATTACACACACACACACACACACACACACACACACACGCACACACACACAGAGACAAGAACCTCCTGGGGGTAGGAATAAAAGTGCTTTAGTCATCGCTTCAGGCTGGAGAGCACAGGCATACCGCTGAAGCTCCAGAGAGCTGTATTGAATCACATAATTGGTACGACGTGAAACGTCCTCATGTTGGTGGCTGTGAGGCTACACGATCTCAGTTTTGCCAGCCCATTAGCCCCCATCTGCACAGCTGCAAGACCTCAGGGACCCCCTCCCCAGCTTCCCCCACACCCCCACCCACCAGCCGCCACGTTTCCCAGGAGCTGCTTGCAGGGCAGTTCTCCACGTGGCCTCGGACCAACTCAGTTCTCCCTCCTTTCTCGCTTGTAGTTGTCAAGAATAACTGCAGAATGTGCTGGGAATGCAGCAGCCTGAGGTAGAGAGGGACTGGCCAGAGCAGCCTGGGTTCTGTTCCAGGTCCCCCAGCAATAGGATGCTCTTCAACACTCTAGCTCAGCATGTCATGGTGCCCCTGGGCTATCAAACCCAGGGTGGGCTACTTGCCGGGCTCCCTCAGCCGCAGTGAAAGTGAGGCAGAGGCAGGTGAGATTCTATTCACCTCAGGCAGCTTTCCTGAGCCTTGGGGGACCAGCATGCAGTGCATGCCAGGCTTTTGTTGTCCCTTGTCTGTTGTCCCTATCTGTAAGTAATAAATCTACTCCCTGTAACTTGATGTGCAAGAGTGTGTTCCGTGTCAGTGGACTCAGACATGTTGGTAACCAATGCACAGTGAACCTGCTTCACACGTCCCGTCCATGCTCAGGACATGCTTACTTATTCCCTTGAGCTCTGATCTGCTTTTGAGGTTCACTGGCCACAGGCATTTGAGGCAGTCACATCTCTCAAATTCCTGGGAGGCCAGCACCCCTCACTGTGCATCAGGTATAGCATTGACCCTGGTGACCAGCCTGGGCCTCAGGGTGGCTCTGTTGCACAATGGTCTGTGGCCTACCGGAAGAGAATGGCCTTCTCTCCAGCACTCGGTGAAGGAAGCCCATGAGCACTGGAGTCACAGATTTGGGCCCCAAACTCAACCTGCCACTTAGTGATTTGGGGCAAGTTACCACATCTCTTTAAGCCTCAGTTTAGCTATCAAAAATGGATCAATAGTAGCACTGAAGTGATAGTATGTGTGTGAGAATTCAATGAGAAAACACATGTAAAACACCTAGAAGGGTAACTAGACCATTTAGCCAGCATTCAATAAATATTAACTGCCAGAATTATTATCAGTACAACCATCGATGTCACCAGAGTTATTATAAACAATTATCGAAGTCATCAGAAATGCCTGTTTCCTCTTCTGTCCTATACTATTGACCTCTCAGTCCTAGGCTAAGGTTTTCCTTTGTCCTACAAGTAATTTTCTTTTAACCACTTCATTTTCTTTCTATAAATTGTGTTCACAGCAAGATTTATCCCACTTGCACATGGGGCTCTGTGTTTACAGAAGAAGGTATGCACATAGGAGAGGAATCTAACAAGTTTCTTTTTTTTTTGGTTGTTTATATATTTTTTCCTACCTGAACACCAGCATTTATTTTGATTTTGATGTGAAGGTATAATGCATGTTCCTGCTACTACTTAAAACGTGTGCATGAAAAAATATTTTTTCATGCCAGCCAAACACACTTTTTGGTGATAAATTGTGCCCCAATGGCTTTTTCTTATAAAAAGCCTCATGGCTTACGTGAAAGGCTGCAGCTGCCCATATTGTAGTTATTACCATATAAATGCTCATCTCTGTCATGGATGTGTATAATCATGAAATATGCTACCATCCAAGTAGGAATGTATAACAGACTGGTTTGTAGAACATTATAGCATCTTACAGTAATGTAACATTTATGGTTGAATGCTCTCTTTTTCAATATAAGCAGGTATAATAATTTCCCCCAAACACTGTCAGGATGAACTTTCTTAGACTTGGCCAGGAGCCAGAAATAGATGATTTTGCTGGCACATGTGGACAACCATAGCAATTCCTCCCTAGTATTAATATACTTTACATATTTATACTTTAAGTATTCTATATACTTACATAAAATAGTTGGGGGATATTTTTGACCAAATTAACTGATCAAGAATTTGAGAATTCACTTTTGAAGTCTAGATTTTTGAAATGTAAAGAGGCACTTACTTGCATCTTGCCCTCAAAGTCAATAAACCTAAATGGCATCAGCCTGGAAATTATGGGTGGCGTCTCATCTCTGATGGAGCCAAAATTATCATGAAGGTGGGCACATTCTTGTTCACCATTGCATCTTCTGTGCCTGGGACTTACCAATTAATCATTTGTTGAAAGGATTTACAGCTTAGTAAACATTGTGAACTATGCTCTGGGTTTTTTTGAAGACTCTTTTTTTCCCTTTGTGCTCACCACCATTAGTCTGTGAGCTTGAACCTCCTTGCCAAGTGCCACTGTGCCCTCTCCCCATCTTTTACTCATCTGTTTCCACCCACCTGTGTGTAGCATGCACATTCAGTGGTACCCATGCTGTGGATATCTGTAATTCACAAGAAGGAGAAGCCTGAAAATGAAAGGATAGTGGTCTGATTGATAAACTTTCATGTATCAGCCAGCATGGCATGCAGGTACACGATGATGGTTTTGGATATCTGAGCCTTCTTAGAGCCTTAAAAATCACACACATTTGTGGTCACCTACTCTCCATTTGCCTAATATTGCCCTGTTGTGCTCACAAAACACCTAAATTAAATTGTCCAAATGTACTACCAAATAGTTTCCAAATAACTATTTTCAATTACATAACAGAATTGGGCATTATGTAATGTAGGCGCTCATTTGCCGGAACTCAGTCACCTGGTCACACATCAGTTTAAATGAGACTAGGAAAAGTAATTTATTTTCAGCCATAACTATAGATTGCACTACAGAAAGGGAAACGCTATTAGGTAACGCATTCATAGCTTATTGCTATGTAACATATCACCACAAATTTAGTGGCCTAAACTGATATCCATTTATATTATCTCACGATTTCTGTGGCTCAGAATTCTGGGCACGGTTTAGCTTGGTTCTATGCCCGGAGTGTCACAAGGCTGAAACCAGGTGTCAAGACTGGGTTATATTCTCATCTGAAGTCTCAAGTAGGAAAGGAACTGCTTCCAAGCTCTCTCAGGTTGTTGGCAGAATTTATTTGCTTGTGGCTGTAGAGTTCATAGCAGCCTGCTTGTTCAAGCTAGCAACAGAGAAAGAATCTCTGTTGCTTTGAGTCTCTAACTTCAGGGAAGGTCTGAACCCTCTTTTAAAGCACTCACCTGATTAGGTCAGGCCCACCCAGCATCATCTCCCATTTTATTAACTCAAAGCTTATGGACCTGCAAAGCTTATGGCTTCTGCAAAATCCCTTTTCTTTTGCCACATTATGGTTGTTAGCTGAAAGTTACAGGTTCCATCCACATCAAGAGTGAGGGGATTACACAGGGAGTTACTCATTGGGGATCACACTAGGTTGTGTTCAATTTGGGTAAACAACTAACAATCTTTGTCTCACACAGTGTATAATTGTTCTTTTTATGCTACAACCTTCCATTAAACAATGATGTATCAGATCCAGAAAACAGTTGCCTGAGAAATCACCTGAAAGATTTATACAAGATGTTTTAGCTACTCATTGCTGCATAAGCAAAATTAAGCTGCTGCCTGTTAAGCTAATAGATATCATCTATTAAAGGCAGTAGTTTGTCTTATAATTTCAGCATATGTTTATATTATTTCATAAAATGATTTACTTTTTCTATTTTGCTATTTCAAAGTCTCAGAAATTAAAAACATTTTTTGCTGTTCCATCTAAGTGCACCTTACAGTTGATAAGAAACAGTTTATCATTCTATCAAAAAGTATAATTAAAAAGTCTCAATGTCAAAAGAATTTGAGAAATACTAACCTTGACAATGCAGATGGATTATTTTTAGAGGTGAGAGTGGCTAAGAGTCCAATTCTTTCCATCAGAGGCAGTCTAGTCTCTTAATAGCTCTTTCACTTAAAGACGATTATTTCATAAGATTGCCAAATCTGCAGCAATAAGACTGTCATCAAGATTAAGCAGTGATATACTATGGAAAATAAGTAACACTCATGTATCCACAGGTCTCCTGGCTCATGCCTATTCTCAATAAGAACAGTAATAAAGATGAAGAAAAAAGCACCTGGGCTGTGAGTAGATATTAAAAGGTTTGGATATTAATGTTCATGCATTTACTTAATTTAGGGACTCTCTTGGAAGCTTTTCCATTTGCTTTATAATTCTATTACTCTTAGTTATCTGGCTTCTTAGTCCTTAGGAGAGAAGTAAGAGAAAGAAATGAACTACCAGAGATTGAGACCCCAGGAATGTCAAGAAGTGACCTCTTTGGGGAAGACTAACAAATACAAAACAGAATTAGTTCAAAATTGTGCACAGAATTGGGAGATTATTTAATCCAGGGACATACAGTAACATGTGTTACTATAGTCATCTTAAAAACTCTATACAATTTACAGGCAATCCCAATAATGACCTTGCAGTATCAAAAGTATTGGATACCTTTAGCAATTTTTCCAAAGATAAGCTTTAAAAATTTTTTTTCTCATAAGGTTATAGTGAACCAGTGGCTCTAAAGTGTGTAGCAAAAGAGCTGAAACATAGTAAATCCTCAATGATGTTAGTTGTGATTATCTATATTTATTATCTATAACCATATTTTATTATCTATAATTGTAACTATTGTCATGGTTATCATTTGTCTTAGTCCTTTTTGTGCCGCTATAACAGAATGCCACCGACTGGGTAATTCATAAAGAACAGAAATTTATTTCTCACAGTTCTGGAGGCTGGGAAGTCCAAGATCAAGGCACTGGTATCTGGTGTCTGGTGAGGGTCTTCTTGCTGTGTCCTCACATGGAGGAAGGCAGAGGGCTAAAAGTGGATGATGTGTGTCTTCACATGATGGAAGATTGGAAGAGAGTGAACCCATTCCCTTTGATAATGGCATTAATCCATTCATAATGGCAGACCCCTCATGACATAAATACCTCCCAAGAGGCCCCACCTCCCAACACTGTTGCAATGGAATTAAATTTCCAACACACGAATTTTGGGGACATATTCAGACCATAGAATTATTATTTCTTGGCTTGTCACAATCCTGATAAGCCTCAGTGTTAACCTCTTCCATTTTATATCAGCATATCCTGATTCCATTCCTAAGCCACAATTAATGTAGGAGTTTATGGCAATTTTGAGTCCATATTGGCCTAGCTAGACTTTCATTCTCTTATTTCTGTAGATATGAGGCTTGCAGGGAAACAGTATGAAGGTTCCTCAAAAAATTAAACATAAATCTACCATATAATCCAGCAATTTCACTTCTAGGTATATATCATGTCCACAAGAAATAAAATGAATATCTTGAAGATATTGTTGTATCCTCATTGCAGCATTATTCACAATACTGAAGATATGGAATCTAACTGAGTATCCACCGACAGATGAATAGATAAAGAAAATGTGGTGTTTGTTTTAATATAGATATATATTTACACACATATATATATATATGATGGAATATTATTCAATCATAAAAAGGAGATTTTGCCCCTTATGACATCAAGGATGAACCCGGAGGACAGTATACTAAGTGAAATAAGCCAAATACAGAAAGAAAAATATGGTATAATCTCACTTATATGTGGACTCTAAAAATGTCAAACTCACAGAAGCAGAGAATGGAGTGGTGGCTTCCAGGGGCTGGGGGAGATATTGGAAGATAATAAGTTCTAGGGACCTAATGTACACCATGGTGACTGTTGTGAATAGTACTGCATTGTTTACTTGAAATTTCATAAGAGAGCAGATTTTAAACGTCATCACCACACACACATACACAAAGAGTAACTATGGGTGGTGATGGATGTTACTTAATTTGACTGTGGTAATCAGCACACAGTGCACATGTATGTCAAATCATCAGGTTGTGCACCTTGAATATGTACAATTTTTATTTTTCAATTAAATACTTTTTAAAAAAGAAATATAAAATATCTTGTAAGTGGAGATTACTCTTCAACTTTGAGAGCTAAATGTGATCTGATTACTGAAGCTGCTTGGTGATCTCTAGCTATGGCACAGTTCCACGTGCAGGCGTACAAGTCAACAAATAGGTGCACGAGGACAATAGGTTGCTATGGAAGCCAATATTACAATGCCCAAAGTCATTTAGCTCTACGACACCAATGCATTAATGAAATGTTTCAGCAGTTAGCATGCTCTGGGAATGTGCGTGCCTGCAAGGCTACTCATGTTCTCTTCTTAATACTTAACATAAGAATTTCATTTTGAGGTAGTTACTTTGTACATCATCATGTGAGATAAAACAAGGATGGATATTTTCATTTAAAAAAAAAAAGAAAAGCAGATATTGCAAATGCATCACTTTATTATTCTTGTTATATATCCTGTGGGTTTAAGAATAAGAGTTCCATTAGCGTTTTACATATCTCCTGAACCAGGGAACGGTCAATTATTGGCAACAATCACATTCCCCACACCTCCCTAATGGCTGGTGGCCCACACTCTAAATTAAGTAGGAGAGCAGGAGACATAGAGCAAGCAAGAAATGTGGACCCCTGCTTTGGCTAATTTAAAAGGTGTTTCATAACATTAACCCTGCATGGAGAAATTTCTGCCAATTGCCACGGTCCCATAGGAATATGTGTTGAGTATGGATTTCAGTTTTGGGTGCTACATTTTGAGACTGTCATTAACTATCTGAATGGTAACCAGGATAATGAAGACTGTGGAAAGCACACTGGATAGTTGAATGAATGGTTGAAGGACATGGGATGATTTTGCATTGAGAAAGGAAACTTTGGGGAAGACTTCGTAGCTGTTTTCAAATATTTGAAAACCTATGAAAGGGAATTGACAGATTCTGTCTTAAGGGGTCATAATTTGAACCATGGTTAGAAACTACTGTGGTTCATGCTTGATAGAAGGAGGAGCTTTAAAATAACTACAGCTGTCCAGAAAAGCAATAGTCTACCCTCCGAAGAAGTAAATGGTCTACTCTTCAAAGTGTTCTTTCTTTGGAAATATTCAAACAAACCTGATGAATGTGGCTGCACACAGGTTTACTGTATAGCAGGGTGAGTTGGACTCGATGGCATCTTGGGTTCCTTCTATTTCAGGATTTGCCTGGCTTCCCTCTTGCCTCTGTTGTTTTGTTTTTGCATCATATCCTTAAATAGGAGGACTCTTCAGCAAAGAAACTGAGAGAAATTTACAACAACATTTCATTTATTCAACAGCCATGACTGTATACCTGACACGTGCAAGCCACCGCTACTCGGGAGAAATGCATGGGGACCTGGATGCTTGTTTTTATAGGTTGGTTCTACCCCACGATGCTGGAAAGCTGTCTTTGTGTATTGCCTGATGGAAGAGAGACTAAAAAATAATGAATTAACATCATATCAAATGATCTCTTGGAGTTGTTCGGGGAAGGGGTTTTTTGCTTCTTACTATATGGTTCAGATTGACTGCTAGTTGTGGCCTGAAGTCACCTTCTCTGTTCTATGACCCTCATTTAGGTTTAGCTCTGTGTTCCTGGGTGATAACATAATCTATAAAATCTTTAAAAAATTGCAGTTGCACAATATTTCAGTTGCATCCTTTTAGTTCTGGTAGTCTAATCTCAAAACTATTTACAGTTTTAGAGTAAGATTTATTTCCATTAAGAAAGTTGCTTGCCATGTGCTGGTGAGCTCCCGTAATTGAAAGTGTCAGGGGTTACTTGTGAAAGTGGGTAGAGCCCGCAGTTCTGCTCTGACAACTGAATAGATTTGCTGTTTAGTAACTACATCTTCACATTGGGTGAAATCTCCGTCGGTGGCCTCAGGCCAAGCGCTCTGTGAGTACTCGCTGAATGTGATTTGGCAGAAATGATTTGTTCAGAGGCTATTTCCACGTAGCGAGTTCAGATTCACTCACACAAAATTGACTTAGCAATTTTTCTATTTAGGCTCTATTGAGGGTTTCTCTAGGATGGCGTGGAGATTAGGGGATGGGATTATGTTATGTTAAACTGTGTGTTCCAGTCCTTGTTTTTTTGGTTAACTATTGGAAATTGCAAGAATCCTGGGAACATTATAAAGTTTATTCTACAAAATTTTCTTGAGTTCACTTCAACTTGGAAAAGACAATGTAAGTTACATAGCACATTTTGCAAGTTTAAGGAACTGCAAAATATTAGAAAAATCAGATAATACCCGCTCAGGTTTTAGAAGAACGAATGGACATTAAATGAGAAGTGATAAGGAGAAATAGATTGAACAGAATAAAGCTTGAATGAAACCAATAGCAGTGCCATATTTTCACTACTCCTTTTGAATTGGAGAGAAAAGAAATGAGAAACAGGCTGATGTCTCATGCGTTTGGCAATTCTGTTGGCAGAGGTAGTGAGGAAAAAGACTGACTTTTCTCTATCCATTCCTCTTAACTGACTACATACTCCAGGAAGCCATAGATACGGTTTAGGGATAACATGTTAAACGTGTTCTTAGTCTGTGACAAAAATAAGGGAGTGTGGCAAAGGAAAAGCTCTCCAGCCCTGGATTATTAGAATGTAGGCTGCATTTCTGACCCCAGTAGGGTGTCCTTCCTCCCTCAGAACTGCTAGACTCTATCTTTGTGGGTTACCATAGGCAGCTCATTGCTCTTGTTCACCAAACCAATGTCATCTTATGTCAATCCCATTTCATTTTCAGCTTTGTGTGAAGCCATTTCCTTCACTATTTTTGACACACATACTTAGATTAGATCCATATGTTTATTAATTCCAAGAGAAATCCAGTGGAAATCAGATCTGGGCAACTTATGACCCCTCAAATCCTGGAAAGACTAGGAAAACCTTTTAATAACAAAATACAATATGCAGTTATTTTAGAAATTTTTGCTCACTTATCTTCATAACTGTAAATTATTTCATACCTAATTACAAACAGGCAGACTGAATAATTGTCTTCATTGAGGGATGTATGACACTGAGAAAATATAGCCTTATTTTATAAACCTTTTAATGTTCAGACTATAAATATGTCACAGCTAAGGAGTACTGCATCTTTAAGTGTATTAAAGTCATTCTTGTGTAACCAAACATAATGGGATTTTTAAATGAATTATAACTAAAGTACTTAACAAACAACTTTTTAAACTTTCAGCATGTGTAAAGCTATTTGAAACTGTCCATTTCATATTAAATGTCCAAAGTATATTTCATTCTTAGTCATCTGGCAAAAATTTTGTATTGGTG
This sequence comes from Varecia variegata, assembly GCA_028533085.1. Classification (NCBI taxonomy): domain Eukaryota; kingdom Metazoa; phylum Chordata; class Mammalia; order Primates; family Lemuridae; genus Varecia; species Varecia variegata. The sequence goes on from CM052442.1 coordinate 12,502,684, forward strand.
AATTTTTTTTAAGATATATATTTAATGGAAAGAAAATTGTTTGATAGAAAAGTTAATATCTGTTCTCCCCTGAGATGCACAGGAATCACACCGATGACGTGTCAGAGCTCTGTTTATGTCTGAAAGAGTTTTGGAACAAGAGGAATGTGTTTGTGTTTAATTTAATGAGAGGATTGTCCATCTGTATTCTGGTGCCTGGGAGTGAAGTAACGAAGTTGTGAAAATATAAACCCTTTCCTTCTGTTTGGTATCTAAATTCACACCACAGAATGCTGGTCCTTGGAAAGTAAGAGTTTACATCTTTATCCACTCATTCATTCATTGCCCTGTGTATCTTATTTCATAATTCTTATGACAGACTGTAATGACCAGTTTATATAAATCTTCAGCTGACATTGGGATTCGTTCTCAAACTCACAGAGAGTAAGGATTTTCTGTTTTGATCACAACTCCGTCCTAGAAAATGACAGGAATTCAATAAATGTATTTTGAACGAATGGATGAACATTTATTGAAGTGTTGCTTGATAGAATTTGGAAATACAAGAACAAGCAAAGAGCCCCTGAGCTCAAGGAGCCTGCTCTTTGAAAGGGAGAATGGTTGCATCAACCTGTGAATCTGAAGAGCTTAAAAGAGAAATGCAGCTAATAAAAGCACCATTTGCTGTTTTGTTTTGGTGTTTAACAGGCAGTGACTTGGTATAAGAGGTGCGGCCAGAGCATCTGGAGACAGCATTCTAGGCCTGATGGCTCAGGGCTGTGTTGACTGTCTTGCGGCCTAATTTAACCACAGACAGAAGGCCCTACAATCATACATTTACGGGAACTGCACTGAAAATTCTATTGGCAGTGGAGCACTGCCTTCATCCGAAAGACATTGCATTGGCTCTGTCCATAAAAACCTGTAGAGGCGGCACAGTCAGTGCCATGATGTGAAGGACAGTGTGAATGACCCTGCTAGGGGATAGCTTTGTAATGTTCGAGCCCTGCTCTCAGAATCGCACCAGTAGGTAAGGTCCCTGGGCCCAGATTGGGGTCTGATTGTAAACTCCATGGATTTTGGGTCAGAGAGGGACAAGTTGTTGAACTTGGGCAGTCCACTGGTCTCAGCTGTGATTCCAGTGAGCTAATAAAAGCTCAAGCCTAAAATAATTACTAAATTATTTATCTGTAAGTGCCATTCTGTTGCAACAATGAGAAATAATCCACTACATAAAGCAAAACCTTTGTTATTACTAGGAACTTACTATAACAATTTGAAAAGAAAAAGGGAAAAAAAAATCTTCCCTTTTTTTCTGTCCCTCCTCTGATGATATATTCTAAATTCAGAGTATAAATGTGGGTAGCCAGTGTAGCTATTTCTACAAGATGCTTGGTAGATAACAAAAACCTCAGCTACTAGAGGAAATTCTAACTGAAGGAAGAGCAAAGGACTTAGGTTGTCTTCCCTCCTCCCCTCACTCCTTGTTGTGAAATAAAAGCTGGATTTTTTTTTTCATTGTCCAGTAGTGTTTTCTTCTCATCAATAGCATCAGGAAATAAAAAAAAAAACCGAGTTGGACTGGGTCCCATGGTTTTCACTTCATCTTTCTGATACCACTTCTGTGAGTGCCGTTATTCTGGGAACACAATTCATCCTTTGGCTCAGATGGTGGTGTGAGAGTGTGCTCCCTCCAGCTATTTGAGATCATGGGTTGTTATCGTGGATTAAAGGAAGATGACAAAAGAGAACAGGGCAAAACAAGCAGGGCCAGCGGTACTGCATGGGATGGCCCTCTGCTGTGTTTGTTCAAAGAAAGGCTCCATGGGGATATTTCATAATACCGGGGAGTTTTGCTTAAAAATATGTACTTTCCCTGTTTCTTCCCATCAACTTTGCCCTCCTGTCTCATGTACTCATTTCCAATAAAGCTGATTGCCTGCTGCTGCTATGCTGCAGAAAAGTGAGAGCCCACTGTGGACTTCTTGTTCTGCCTTATCTATGACAGCAAGAGCTGCAGTATACAGGGCCTGTCAAGTGCATCAGCGAGAAGTCAAGGAGAGTTTATTTTATGCCAGAATGCAAAAGTCTTTACTGATTTTTTTTTTTTACCTTAAGAACTAGATATTTTCCTTCTAAAACTCAATGGATAAGAAATTATGTGACTGGAGTCCAGCAGGGTCACTTGAGGTGAACATACCTAAGGAATACTTTGTATCAGCTACTATGGTTTCTGTATTTGTATACACACACACACTCAGAAGGAGAAGCACATAAATCATGACAGCAAAGCTCCCACGACAATTCTGAGCTCTTGAGGAGGTCACAGAAAGCTCCTATTGGGTGACATGTTTGACTGGATCATTGATATTTTCCCTAATTCACCATATATTAAAGTCTGGCCTGGCAAGGAGGTGGTGATGACCCTGTGGAATTGGGTTCCAAGCATGAGGTCATCTGATGTTGCCCCATGAGACCCCTGGGACAAAAACCTTTTTATATGTGCATGGTGTGAGGGGAGAATTACTGCATCTTCTCTGCTAAATCCTCATCCCTGTGAAATGCGCATCTCCTGCTTGCTGTCTCTGGGGCCCAGTGATGAACAGAGTCAGCCAAACAAGCTTCCTGGAGCTCCAGCAGGAGAGTGTGGGGTTTGGAGCACGGAGTGTGGATCCAGAGTGCCAGCTCCAAATCTTGGCTTTGCCATTTGCCAGTAGCCAGCTAGGAGCAAGTTTTCCTAACTCCACCCCCCCGCCCCAGCCCGGTGTAAGCAGTAGCAGGGTGGGGGTGGGGGGTGTTTCTGCACTTACTAGATAGGAGTTAATAGCAGGCTATGCCTGGAACAAAGTAAGCACTGTGGGACTCATAGTCATTGATATTATTAAGTCATGCATGCATTTCTGAATTCAATAACTATTCACTGAATGCCAACTTTATACAGGGAACTATGCTAGGATATAGGATCTAGGCTTTACTGGTAAAAATCAATAGGCTTTCCTTTTCTTGGAGATTCTAATGTGGTATTTGGTATGAAGATACAATATGTAAAAAAGTAAATATTTTTTAAGATGACTTTGGATTTAGGAAGTGCTAATGGCAAGTGGTAAGTGTGATATGAAGGAGATAAAATGGGGTCCTTTTAGAGAGTAAGTGGTGGGGATATCTTTGGATCAAGGTGTTCAGAGAAGCCCCCTCCCAGGATCAGAGGCAACTTCACCCCTAAGAGAATGAAGCAAGAGCTTCAGGGCCCTTCTTGTACCTGGACTACTTCCAAGGCCTTAGACCTGTTTTTATGTACAGTTGTGTACTCTATTTCTTAAAAAGGCTCCCCAAAGTTGTATAAGCTTTACGCCCCATAAAACTTGGATGTGCCTCTGCTGAGGAGGTGATAAGTGAGGGACAACTGGATGGTAAGAGTGCCACCATGTGCAGACCCAGTGGAGGTGCCTTCCAGGCAGAGGTGGCCACACACGCAGAGGCAGCAAAGAGCTTGACACACTTGAGGGATGTCAAAGAGGCCGGTGCAGCGAGGGCTGGGTGAGGTGAGGTCAGAGGGGTAGGCAGGGGTCACACCCTGTGGGAACTTGCCAACTGAGTAAGCAAGCTCTTCCAGTTTGCTCTAGATTGGTGCTGTGGGTTGCATCATGTCCCCCCAAATTCCCCCCAAAAGCTGGGAACACAATTCCCAAAGGCACAATTCCTCAGAATGTGATCTTATTTGGAAATAGAACCTTTACCGATGTAATCAAATTAAAATGAGGTCATTAGAGAGGGCCCCGATCCAATATGACTGGCGTCCTTATAAAAAGGGGAAATTTGGGCAGAGAGAGGCAGCCATAGACAGACGCTGAGTGAGGACACAGGGAGAAGGCTGTCTGAATGAAGCTGGAGACTGGGAACGATGCATCTACAGGCCAAGGAACAGGAGACATTGCCAGCCACACCACCAGACGCTAGCAGAGGCAAGGGAGGCTTCCCCTACAGGTTTCTTAGGGAGCACGCCCTGCCAACACCTTGATTTCAGACTTCACGCCTCCAGAACTGTAAAGGCAATATATTTCTGTCCCTTAAAGCCACCCAATTTGTGATACGTTGTTACCCTAGTCCCTAGGGAACCAGTACAGGTGGGAGGATATTGGAGGATTTTAAGCCTGTGAGTGGCAGGATTTACATGTATGTAAGATGACCTCAGCTCTGTAAAGAGAACATTGAGAGTGAGCGGAAGGAAGAGGCTAGTCTGGGACTTGCAGCGTCTTTGATGATGTTGGCAGAGACTGTGGTCATGGTTGTGGGGACAGAGAGAAGTAGACAGATTCGAGAAGAATTTTGGCAATTGGTCCGATGAGATTTGCCAGTGGATTGGACATGGGGAATGGGGTAAGAGAGGGCTCAAGGATAACAGAATCCTTGAGATTTTCTATCCATCTTCCCTACAAAGTGGTCTGTCTTCTATCTGAGAAACATTCGTAGTGCCTCTGAAATCCTTGCTCACCAATTTCATGGCACTGTTTCACTTAATAATCTCTCTTGTTTATTGACTTTAATAGCATTGTAGCATTTAGCTTTCATGCTACGAGGGAAGCTATTATGCCAGATGGTTCCACAAATAATTATTGTCACACTTACATGAATGCTGTATTTATTTTTGCCGATTACGGGTGCATTTTTGTACCCATTAAAGCCCTCAAGCTCTACCAGTAGGCACCTAAATAAGCCTGTATGATCTTCAAGGAGAAGGAATTTAGTATGTGGTTGTTGAGCTACTAAACTCTCCCCAGCTACACTACTGTTTCAGTCATTGAGAGTTTAACGGAGGAGAAAATCAGAACGTATTGATTTCCTCTTCTGCCCTAGGAAGAGGCATTCCTACTCGTTTTTATGATGTTTTGAAGCACACGTGATGGTGTCTTTTAAGGGTTTGAGAAAATCCAAATCTGCTAGGTGAACGTATGGCTGCCTTTCGCTTGAGGTTTTTCTCTGAGTTAATGTAAAGCTGTGTGTTGGGAACAAGAGGCAGAAGAAAGTGGGAACCGACTTTCTGTCTCCAAAAGCCTCTGTGTGTGTGTGTATGTGTGTGTGTGCACATGTGTGTGTGTGTGTGTGCACATGTGTGTGTGTGTGTGTGTGCGTGTGTGAACATGTGCTGCAACCACAGGTCAGATTCAAGCATTGAGTTTTCCAGGCTGATTTCAAGGACTGTGCCCTACCTCTGTAAAACTTTTGTACATTTGCTCGTAGTTTCTTTTTACGGTTTTGCATGTGAAAATTCACTAGAAATAGTTCCGTACAATTTTCAATGCTCCTAACCCAGCTGCTGGACACTTCTTCCCTTATTCCTTTCCTTTACCTCACCACCTTTTTTCTTCTCTCCTCCTCTCTTTCTACTAATTTAGATCAGGAGGTTAGATGTTTTGCGGGTCATGGGTATGAAAGGTTACAGAAACTTGCCTAGGCAAAAATGTTTTAATAATGAACATGTGTCAAGGGACCGTGAGGCCAATTTAATAAGAGTTTGTAGGCAAATAGAGCACTGAGATGGGAGTGGCTGGAGCTGGGTTTTATTTCTAAATTTTACTACCTGACTCTCAGATTTTTTAACTGTGGAAGATGTGAAGGTCAGATGAAGTAATATATGTGGAAGGACTTTACATGCTCTAAAGTGCTAGATACATGTGAGGTATTCCTGTTAGGAATGTCTAAAATAAAATACTGTACTGACTTGGAAAGAATTGCAGGATTTATTGTTAGTTAAAACTAAACAAAACAAAAAGCAATATATACAGTATGATTTGCACTTATGCAAATTTTTATTCAACTGAAACCAACTCAGAAAAAACAGGTGTGCATTTGTGTGCAGTGTGTAGAAAAGAGATAGGAAGGGTGTGCACAGATCTGTGGTGATGTCTGAGACAGTGGACACTAGTTACCTGTGGGGAATGAACAGGCAGGAGGCAGTTAAAGGGAGACTTTCTCGTAGTGAACTCCCATATTGTATAACAGGGGTGTTTTATGTACAATCTACCCTTGAACAGCACAGGTTTGAACTATGTGGGTCCACTTATATGTGGATGTTTTTCTCTCTGCCACCCCTGAGACAGCAAGACCAACCCTTCCTCTTCCTCCTCAGCCTACTTAACATGAAGGCAATGAGGATGAAGACCTTTATGATGATCCACTTGCACTTAATGAATAGTCAATATATTTTCCCTTCCTTATGATTTTCTTAATAACATTTTTTCTCTAGCTTACATTATTGTAAGAATACAGCATACAGTACATATAACATACAAAATATATATCAATGGGCTATTTATGTTATTGGTAAGGCTTCCAGTCAACAGTAGGCTATTAGTAGTTAAGTTTTGGGGGAGTCAAAGGTTATACGTGGATTTTCAACTGTGTGGGGGGTTGGAGCCCTTAACCCTGTGTTGTTTAATGGTCAATTGTATTACTTTGTTATACAATAAAGCCTAATAAAGGCTAAGTTGAACGTATAGGGGGGACCAGCAAATATGGCCAACTAGAGACATTGCTTGTTGGATTGTCCTGGCTGGAAGGTAGTAAACTGGGCTGAGGCGAGCAGAGAGCAGTTGTAGCCCAGGTTTGGATTACAGGGAGAGACAACAGAGACATCTGGGGACCCTACTGAGAAAAATGCCAAAGCTGGGAAGGAAGGTAGAGAGGAGAAGACGCACACTAGTGGGCCAGACACACGGACTGAGAAGTAGTTCCAGGGCTGGTCTCAGGCGGTGAAGGAACCACGTGGACTGACCTGATGGGAGAGTGCTGTGGAGTTTCAGGGAGCGTGTAGGGAGGGTGCTCACCCCATCCCACAGAGTAACTGCACCTTTGGGCAAGGGCGGAAAGAGCCTGGTCTGGGGCCCTAGCATTCAAGCAACCAGGCACCTCCCTTGGGAACAGCCTTCCCTGCTTGGACAGACTGCCCTAAACTTCATACCAGCAGCTCCCCCTAGCAGCCGGGTAAGCAGCCTCTGAGCCCCGCTGAGGCTTGGTAAAGCCTCTCCAGCTCTTGCAATCCAGCCGTGATTTGTCTTGCTCCCTCACCCCAGGGGGAGTAGAGATCAAGCTACAGGGTCCCTCCTGATGCTTGAGGCATTCGTGTCCTCCACCTGAAGGACTAAAGGACCATCTCTGCAGCTGGCTCTTCCATGCTTCAATCAACGAAAGAAGGAACCACCCCATAGCTAAGCATAGCACCTTCCAACTCAAGCAAACAGGAGTGGCTGATTCATACTCACAAGTACCACCCACCATCTCAGAGATTCAGCTGGGGGACCTGGCTCACCACATACTCTTGGGAAGAGGTGAAGACAGTGGGTCAGAGATGACCTGAGAGGTTCATCAAACCTGCTAGGACACCCCATATGCAATTTAGGACCAACACTCCTCTCCCAGGCATGGTCAGGGATAGATCTTTGAGGAACTGGAGACAGGACCCCCAAGCCAGGCCTTGCACCCCCAGGTCTCGATCGAGAGGCCATGTGAGAAGGAATCTTGACTCCAACAGTGAAACAAATTATAAAACTATAGGGCCCTACATTTGGCTTCTAAGCAAATGTTAGGGAATGGTCTCACCCTACGTGTTCAATAAATGTGAATGGATTCAACTTTTCACAAGATACCAGGTTAGGTAAGGGGCAGGGTTCTAGAAACAGCAGGATATTGTTGTGACAAAGGCACACAAATAGGTCAAATTAAGTGAGCAAATGAGTTTAAAACAGGACCTTTGGTCTCCAAAAGTAGGTTATCACTGCTTGTCAATTAGTTTTTCCAGAAGAGTTTGTTCCCTTTTCTCAGTATGTGTGCTGTTGATTTCTTTTTATTGTCTGTACTTTCTCTCTATATATTTAAAGATAAAAAAGTGAGTCATGACATGTTAGATTTACTTAGACCCACTGTGGATTCTCTGGTGTTTTCTTTTATCCTTTCTCTAAATTTGGGTGGGGGCTGGAAGCAGAGGGAAGGCCACCGCAGGAGGGGCAGGAAGAGGTGGGGCTGGCTTGGGCCATGGAACTTCAATCAGACTCCTGGCCGGGTGTCACAGCCGTGCTGCAGGGCACCAGGCAGCGCTTATTCAGAGAGAAATGCCACCACCGGTGCTATCAGATGAGCCGCCCGTCAGCACTGTGCCTGATGCCGTTTGGTTCCCCAGACCTTCTCCGGTAAATCTCCGCCTAAATTAGAAGGAGAAGAGATATGCAGCTTCAGATTTCTGCCAGGCTTTAATTAATCCTCTAGGCACAGGCAGGATCTGTCTCACTTTCTCCTTTTCTTTGCCAGCAAAATGACACTTAACGAAGAAGGTACCTCCGAACACGCTAGTACATCCCTGACAAACTTTCACAAATACGCCCAGCTGTTCCCCCCATCTCAGCTCTGTGTAGCCTGCAAATCACTGATTAATTTGCACACAGCTGCTACAGTTTCTAGGGAGACAAACTCCTGAGAAACATTCAGTGTTGCTGGTATTAAGCCTCTAATTTCCTTAAGTGAAAAGTTTCTAAAGCTATTCCCATTGTCTTAGGGAGCTGCAAAGGCAGGGCTCCTGGGCTTCCTCTCCGCTTGTCTGACACTTGCTGTCTTGCTGAAACATTCACTTAACCGTTGTGTGTATGTGCTGCTCTGCAGTCTATGAGCTATCAAACCTCTGCTGAGCACTTTTTCTTTTTCTTTTTTTTTTTCTTTGAGACAGAGTCTCACTTTGCTGGCCGGGCTAGAGTGAGTGCCGTGGCGTCAGCCTAGCTCACAGCAACCTCAAACTCCTGGGCTCAAGCGATCCTCCTGCCTCAGCCTCCCGAGTAACTGGGACTACAGGCATGCGCCACCATGCCCGGCTAATTTTTCTATGTATATTTTTAGCTGTCCATATAATTTCTTTCTATTTTTAGTAGAGACCGGGTCTCGCTCTTGCTCAGGCTGGTCTCGAACTCCTGAGCTCAAACAATCCATCCGCTTCGGCCTCCCAGAGTGCTAGGATTACAGGCGTGAGCCACCGCACCCAGCCTGAGCACTTTTTCTTGAGGTGTCTTTTGAGAACCAATTTTGTGCAAGGCACAAAAGGGAGACAGTGCATTGTCATGGATGGGACCTTGAGTTTTAAAGTCAAGAAGACTAGGGTTACAATCCCTCTCCCCTTCATAGCTCAGCCTCAGGCCCTCTACTTATCTGTGATAACTGGACCTACATCAAAAGGCCCTTGGCAGTATTTAATGAGATAATATATTCAACAGGAAAAATTTAAAGTGTTTTCATAATCTTTTTCCTCACCTACTGCCTAAGGGAAATTTGGGGTCCTCTTGCCTGCTTTGGGGGTAGAGAAGGCAGCTTAGAAAGATCTGGAAGACCATCTAGAATTACATTGATAAGGACAGAGATCTACTCCGGCAAGGAAAATGGTAACTGCAGAGAGAGGAGAGGAAGAAGGAGGGTCTAAGAATGGACTGGATTTTTGAGAATGCATCTGGGAATTTGGGAAGAGAGGAAAGGAATGACAGGACACATCTCCTGCGCTCTGCCATGTGCACAGAGCAAGAGGAGAAAACCAAAAAAGAAGGAAAACATTTTACAGTGGGTTACCAATAGACTTTCTGGAGTTTTTCAACTCTTTTTCAATGTTGGAGCTGCAGAAGAATTTTGGGCATGGAAATGCTATGGCCGTGGCTTTGTTTTATGATCGTGACAAGGCAGGGTGGAAGATTCACTGGGGAAGGAGAGCCTGGGAGGCGGTGGTGTATCAGAAGGACAGACGAGGGAGGTGACGAGGACCTAGCAACTGGGTATTCCATGGAATATTCAGCACTACGCCGAGATGAGTGGATGGTGGTGGGATTGGGTCCTTCCCCTTACGGCTCTCCTGATTGAGGACACTTTTCCCATTCCTCTTGCTGACCACGTCCTTCCCATTCTTAGAAGTCCAACTCGGATTCTGTCACCTCCTTAAAGTCTCCTCACCATTCTCAACCCGCTCATTATTAAAATTCAGATTTCTGAATCACAGCCTGTTTCTCTGTCTTCATATCTACCCACCATTGTTGCATTATGTCCTGTGTCCAGATGCTTTTTTTCCAATTAGATTGATTGTAAACTCCTTAAAGGTAGTTGTTCTGTAACTCCTTCTCTTTTATCTTTGGTGCCAACAATAAATGGTTGTTGGATTGGACTGAGTTGATTTTCCAGATGTACCTTGCAGGGTGACTGGTACAAAACGATTAGGGTAGGGTAAGAAGGGAAGAGGCATCAGAAAAATGGGTGATGGACACAGATAACATCTGAATTTTCCATGAAAATGGAAACCACCCTACAGTATCTTTGAAGGATTTGGAAAAGTCAACTTAATATAACAAATATAGCTAAGCACTAACCTCTCCTGGTGGCACACAAAGGAACAAATAGGTCACTGTTTGAATACACCCATGTGTGAGTTTCTCCTCTTTAATTGAAAGAAAACCTTTCCACTGTCCGAGAGTACCAAAGGTGAAGTCTATGCCTGACAGTGGTAACGGAGAAATACAGTGGTGGGAGAATGCGCACAAGAAAACAAACAGCTGATTTGGCAACTGTCAGGGTATCTGGTTTGTGTGTACGTTTTAAGAAAAGAACTAAAAGAACTTTAAAAAGCAGAGAAATTCAAAGGTGAGGTTGGTGGATGGCAAATACTACTTTTCCCAATTTCATGTGGATAAACTGCGATCCAGAAAGATGGTGTCATTTGAAAACAACCAGTTAAATAATGCTGGTTTGGTCACTGGAGGGAACTTGGCTTTAAAAATATTTATTATATAAAAACTTACAAGATCTATGCAGGGAGGAATGTCTCGTCCTGTAACAAAGGAATTATTTGCTTTATAGAAATATTTTTCCAAAGTTTCTTTAAAAACCAACCCAGCCAGTGCACTTGACTTCAGATTTGATTTTTAGATATTTGATTTACCCACAATTTTTTAAGAATGCTTCGATGGTATAAAAACATATTGAAACTCAGACAAATTCAGTTTCAACTTGAATTATAAGTGACCAAAGAGTCTGAGAAGGTGCTATTTCTTCCAGATCAGCTTATACTTACTCTTATTTCTTTACAAAATGGAAAAAAAAAATCTTTTTTGACTTTGTGTGACTTTCCAGTGCAGATATACATTCTTTAGTGTGATTCAGCTCTGTCTTCTATTTTCTTATCTGCCTAAAAAGATGCAGTTTTTCAAAACCAATTTACTTAGCTAATTCTTTCCTCTGTCATCTTTGTAATTATTTCCGATAGGCCTTGGCCAAACAATTCTTTCTCCATCATGTGGTTTCATCTCAGCTGAAAGTTTGTGTCCGCAAAGTCAGTTGTCATGGCAACAGCTGGGCTGCTACCAGCTCAGTATTATGGCTTTGTAGCAAGAAAAGGAAAAGGGAAATGAATGGGGGTGGAGGGAAATATGGGGACATTTCTACATATTTGTTTTTAAGTAACTTATCTTATCACCGTTACAGTGAATTCTTTTGCATGATTCTCTCTTTTTAAAGACCCCTATTTCCACTGCACTCGCCATCTTATGCATGTTTATAATTTAATTGATATTTATTGAGGAGGAACCACAAAGTGTGGTCTAGCATAAGCACAATAATTCATTTGTGCATACCTTTCATAAATATGGATTGAGCACCTACCCTGTGCTAGGCCAGGTTTCAGGAACTGAATTTGACAGTGGACAAGTCAGATGGGGTCCTGGCTGTCCTGGAGCCTGCATTCTAGTGGAAGAGTCAGGCAGTGAACAAGTAAATGCATTAATCAGATGCATTCAGATGAGTCTATGTGGTATAGAGAAGAGAAGTTAGAGCACTGCGACAGAGTGATGGGGATGCTTTGGAGAGGGTACTCAGGGAAAGCTAGAAGAGTGGGTGTTGGAGCTGATACCACAATGATGAGAAGCCAATGAGCATGGGAACATCATAGGGAAAGGCATTCCAGGCAGAGGGAACAGCACATGTGAAGCAAATGAGGTATGAAATTGCTTGGAACTTTTTAATGAAGAAAAATGCATTGAGTCTAGGGAATGAACCACAGGAGGTGAGGTCTCAAAGGCAGGCAGGGTCTAGTGATCAGTGGGATCACTAGACCCAGGGCCAATTTCATGGGAGTATGGCCTGTGCAGTCACACGGGGCCTTTGGTTTAAGGCTCTGCTATGGCTATCTTAAAATTCTTAGTAATTTTATCCTTGAACATGTGTTTTTCCAAGTGAAATCTGATGGGACAAAGTAGCATGCACATGGGCAGAGGAGGTACAGTGCATCCATCTGCTGTTTCTCACCGCCCCATTTGTATATAGCGCTTTTGAGGCCCCATGGATGCAGAATTCTGGAGGACCCACAATGTATGGAGTTCAGTAAGACTCAAAGAAAGCACCAATTAATTGTGCAATATCAATGACTAAGTAAGAGGAGTCACTGATGCCCAGAGAGGCCACGTACTTCTTGGAACTGAAACTTGCTTTGCAGAGAGAAGGCAATGGCATTCTAAGAAATGCTATGGATTAAGGAACTCTATCATGCCCTTTCCCGTTCATTTTTCCTTTATTAGTCAACCACTTAAGATGAAATTGATGACACAGAAAGAAAGGGAAGGGTGAATTTATAGTTCCTTTTCCTTTTAGTCCTTCTTTACTCATCAGTAAGCTGAAGATAGAGAGTGTTGTGTCTAGAATTGAAATAAAAATAGTTGAGTTGTATAGTTATTTTGGTTAAATGAAACATATATACATTATACAAACTCCTAAACACAAATTTTGTAATTTATGTGATTTTATATTAAAATTCAATGTGATTATATTTGCATTTCAAACTGGCATTGCATAATGTAAAGATGAATGATAAAATTCATCTTAATAATTAAAATTTTCAATTCTCCTTTATGGAGAACAACACTAAAGAGCAAATAAAAAAACACCATGACAGATTGAGAAAGAGAGATGGTGGAAGGAAAAAACACGTTATATTTTAGTACATTTAAGAACACTCACTTTTTCACTTACTTTTTTGAACAAGAGGCACTGAATTTAATTTTTTCACTGGACTCTACAAATTTTGTGGCCAGTCCTGGTAATAACGTGAGTCACATGATGACAGATATTATTTCATAAAATCACTTGGGGAACATTACTTAACATTTCTGAGCTTCTATTTCATCAGCTCTGAAATGGCTATAAGAATACTTGATGAACAAGTTGTAATGAAGATCATTTCACAAGATACATCCCTCACTGGGCAGAGTTCTTTATATGTGGCAGGCATTCGATGAATGGTACATGTGGTACTTGAAGACGGTACCCTATAAATAGGAGGCTCTGTGTGGACATAATTTATCTCAGGGTTATAGAGTCAGGAAGGGCACATCTCTGTTGAGAAATTCTTGCTTTAACAGAACTAGAGACAGAGCACATAGCGATATATCTGTGATGTTTAATTTTATGTGTCAACTTGGCTGGGCTAAGGAATGCCCAGATAGCTGGTAAAACATTATTTCTGGGTGGATTTGTGAGGTGTTTCCAGAAGAGATTAGCATTTGCATTGGTAGACTGAGTGAAAAAGCTCACCCTCATCAATGTGGGTGGGCATCATCCTGTCTACCGAGGAGCCCAACAGGACAAACAGGCAGAGGAAGGGCAAATTTGCTCTCTCCTTGAGCTGGGACATTTATCTCCTCCTGCTTTCCGATGTTGGAGCTCCTGGTTCTCAGGCCTTTGGGACTTATACTGGTGCCCCTGCCACACTTCCTTAAGACCCCCCACCCCCATGCCCCGTTCTCAGGTCTTTGGACTCAGACTGAATTACACCGCTGGCTTTCCTGGTTCTCCAGTTTGCAGACAGCATATTATGGGACTTCTCAGCCAAATAATTGTGTGAACCAGTTCCCATAATGTCTCTCTCTCTCTCTCTCTCTATATATATATATATATTAATGAATACATTAATATATTCATGAATATAATGAATTTATTACAACAAAACCAAAAAGAATTTCTGAGTCAGCTAATTCTGCATATTTAGCCTGGAAAAAAGTACTTGAGAAATGCTCAATTGCTATATATATATACAGATAGATATAAATAAATACATCCTATTGGTTCTGTTTCTCTGGAGAACACTGACTAATACTAATACTGTACTATATACTAATACAGTATCATATAATACCTTGGATTTAGGGAAGTGTTTGATATATTATCTCATGTTCTTTTGTGGAAAAAGGAAAAAAAGAAACAGGCTGGATGGTAATTCTAACAGATTTGTGTTGGTTCAGTAACTTTATTAGAGAGTTGAATTAATGGATTATGAAAGCTTGAGTTCTGGTGATACACCAGGGGTCTCTGTTGTTGGCTCTGTCTTGTTTAATAATTTAATTCAGTGGCTTCGTTGAAGACATATCAGGCATGATCACCAAATGTGTGACTGATGCAATGTTAGAAGGAAGAGCTAAAAGTGTAGGGGACTGATGGGTGATTCAAATTATTTTGATAGGCTGGAATCACAAAACAAATCTAATAGGATGAAATTTAATATGGCTGCAAGTTACTTAAAAGTAAAATCAGAGGACCGTGTATTCTGGGACTACAAGAGTTTCCTGCAACAGAGGACTAAGGGTGATAACTGGCTGTGAGCCACTCATTCAGTGTATTTTACTTAATAGATTAAGTATCAATCATCAGGCTGGTTGCTATCAGAAACATGAAAGTGCAAGAAACTAGAAATACAGAGTGAATGTGGCAGATACAAAATGACCCAGCCATGTGAAGTGACGAGGAGAAGGGCAAGAAACGTTGATGTCAGCCCAGCATGTGAATTTCATTTATAAAGTATTTTGTTTGAATCAGGAAGATCACAGACTTACACATACTCTTATTAAATATGAGGATTTATGTCTAGTTCTAGGAAAGAATATTGCATGATACATCCAGAGGAGGGTGATTCGGGTAATAAAACTTTTTTTTTTCTTTCTTTCTTTCTTTCTTTCTTTCTTTCTTTCTTTCTTTCTTTCTTTCTTTCTTT
>CM052442.1:12518208-12566654 GCA_028533085.1 Varecia variegata
CCTACATTTTCTTCTAGGATTCTAATAGTTTCTTTCCTAAGGTTTAAGTCTGTTAACCACCGTGATTTAATTTTTGTGAGAGGTGAAAGGTGTGGGTCCTGCTTCAGTTTTCTACATGTGGTTATCCAGTTTTCCCAGCACCATAAAACTTTAAAAGTTTTGTCACATGAGGAATGAATGGAATAATTGAGTGTTTTCCATTGGTATTGCTATGATAATTGGTGAAAGATTATTATATCAAAACAAAACCAAATGAAAAAGAATCTCCAAGTCAGCTAATTCTGCATATTTAGCCTGGGAAAAGCACTTGGGAAATGCTCAATTGCTATCTTTAAATATTTAACAGACTTTTATGTCGAAAATAAAATTAGGCTTTCTCTTTGTTGAACCTTATTTAGAATCGGGACAAATGAGCAGACGTTACAGAGAGATGGGTTTTGGCTCAATGCACAGAAAGTGTTTCTGCTAAAGTTGATCTTCCCACCAATGGAATTCTCCTTTTTGGGTCTGAATGACCATTTTTTGGGCATGATACCAAATTAAAATGGAACCATATAATTTTTATGGTTCTTTCCTACACTAAGAGTCCATAATGTTGTTTTGGAATTTAATTCAATCTAATAACTATGTTGTCCCCTTTTAGCTGGCAGCTGCTTCATGTGCACTCCAGAATTTATGCAAACAGACAATATTTTGACTCCACTGAACTTGTAGTTTACATAACCAGTCAAAACTATTTAACCAAGAAAGTTATCCCAAATTCATTCAATTTTAGTTAAATTTTGAATGAGGCAAGGACTTTAGTTCCAGAAATAAAAGGTGAAAATGATAGAACAGAGAAATATTGAGAGAGAACATTCTCATAAAAAAATTGGCAGACATTTAGCTTTACTAGCAACTCAGAGGTAGGTTCTGAGTTGTCTGCCACAAAGTGAGTTTTAGGTAAAGTTAAAATATGAGACTGTTTGAAGTAGCTCTTTCCATATGCTGTGTTGGGTACACTGAGGAAACAAAGAAGGGCAGGAACTATGGACATGGCTTTGTGGGACTTGTCCTTCAGAGGTACCAGCCTCACCCTTGTCTGAGGGGATCTTTACACATAGGTCACCCTTCTTGGTACCCTGCAACCCTGGTATCCTGGCCATGACTATTTGGAATGAGGACAATTACACTAGGGGGCAGGGTGGCCTGGGTGGTGGTTGGCATGAGGGCTGTGGGCTCTCTGTGGGGAAATGACTGGCTGACCCAACCCATTTTTGTTGGGGTCACATTTGTGAAAGTGTGCATATGAAACGTGGGTAGGAGTCAGTTGACAGAAGGATTTGGTAGAAGCCATGACACACAGAGGAATGGCAGAGAGCAGAGTCCACAAGAGGGCAGAAGCCTTGGTGTGGAGAGAGGGAGAGCCGAGGGAAAACCAGTAGAGTAGAGCAAGGTGGGAGCAGCTAAGGCAGAGAGGGGCAGTAAGTAGGTCGTGACCATAATGTCAGACTTCTAGACACCGAAGCAGTAGATGCCAGAGAGACAAGACAACAACATACACGTTGAGGAGACACCTAAGTGTCAACTTCTCTGCCAAATACTCTTGTGGGAAATCAGAGAAGGACACAATTACAATGGGCTTGGCAGTGAGGGAGGGCTCCCCGGAAGAGGTGAGGTTTAAGGTGGGCATGGATAGAATTTAAATTGCTAGGGATGCTGTCGGTGGAGACTGGGAATGGGAAGGCTTCTATGTGGGGACATGAAGACCAGCATTTCTAAGAGGGATTATACTTGGGAAAAATGAAAGTGTATCTGTGCCAAGTGAGGGCAGAAAAGACTGATTTCCTAGAATCCATGGCTTGCTTTAATGCCAAGATGGCCTCCCATGTAACACTCCATTCCACCAAGGATGACCTTCCTACTGGAGCAGAGCATCCATGTCTAACCCCTCGTGCTTGTCCTCTGAGTCCTCAAGGTCTTCTCCACAGTTGCAGTGAACTCCAGGCTTTTGCATTCACCTCTACTGTGACAGGGTGTGAGGCTTATTCTGATGTTTTTATATTCTCTGGTGACAAAAGTGTAAATTGTGAGGGTGATTTGGGGACTGTGGACAGCTGACCATAGGACCAGGGTCAAGGGCTTCTAATCATTTTCTATAAATAATTGAACTTTTTTCAGCTGGTAATGATTTTCTGTCTCTTTTGGCAAAGCCTGAACTTGAACCAACAAGCAAATTGTTCTGACTCTTTCCAAAGGTCGTCTGACTAAAATCAAAGCTGTGTCAGTAACGGGCACAGGGTGGTTAAAGGGAGAAAGCATTGTTTTCTCTTGTCATTGATGCGTTTTAAATAAATTTTATTTCTAGGCTTTAAATCAGGGATTTATTACAGTGCAGTGAGAGGTGTTAACAGAATTCCTTTTCTACTCCCAGCTGAGGGTTAGAGAAAGCTACTTCTGTGTTTTTCTGAATAGAAAAATTTAGCAGAGGGTCAAAATGACGGGGCAAAACCTCAGCAAATACATGAGACACAAAGCAAGGTCTGGTCTATTAAAATCCTATTAACTGGCCCACAAATTTCCCATTTTCACAAAAAAACTTCCAAGTTTGCCTGTTGGTTTATTATTCATACATGGAGGAGAGTTTCTTGGAGGAGATCACAAATACAATTTCTGTCAGCCAATCTGACTGAGGGTTTCTGATAAAGTGATAAACACAATAGAATTCAGAGGGGTTAAGAGATGAGGTGGCGATGAAAGCTAAGTTGTGTTTCTGTGAGTTGCATTGTGTGAGGCAGCTGGAGAGATAAGTGAGTTAAAGAATAAAAAAAATCTGCATGAACTCACTAATAATAGAACCAGGGCTCCCATCCCTCTGTTTCAAGAGAAGATGATGAGTTCCCTAGTACAGGATGCATTAACCTCTGAGAGCTGCAACCACTTTGCTGCATCCATAGGATATCGGCACCAGGTCCTATGAGAAGAGCCTAGTCTTCAAAGTTGCCTGTTTCTGCAATGAGTCTTCTAGAACACTTAAGACTTAAGGCTACATGGTGGGTGAATCTGCATTCTTACTGAAATCACTGTGAGTTCCAGAACATTGAATCTAGAGAAGAATTATGGTAGAGGTATGGCCACAGAAGACAAAATGGCTTTCTGTAATTGCAAACTACAGTTCCTCCAAAATACCTTCTCTGGGGTAGTAGATCAGTGGGCATTCATTGGATTGATGGATAGGCCAGGGTGATCCACTGCAAAGAGCTGGGGTTGTGTGTACTGTTCAGAAAATTGGAAGAGGATTTATGACCTGTCTCGGAAGCCTGTGTGACTTTGGTTAGGGAACCTACCTTTGTACCTTGATACTTCAGATGAAAAAAATGGCAATAATGACAGTTACAGGCCTTTGGTCCACGGCTGGCACGTACCTGGGTTCCTCTTGCCTTCTGCCACAGTGGGGAGGAGGATACTAAATTGATTGGTGACTGTAGTAGATGCTCAGGTACTCAGTACAGGTGCTCCCTTTGGGAGGGGACACTTGTAATCTCAGCCACCAAGAGAGTAAATTACTGACAGCTCACAGCTGCGTCTATCTCAGGACAGGGCTGTCTTGCCCAGGGTCATGCCTTTCCCCACATATAGTCTTTCCCTAGTGACTTTTGATGCCAGGGTTCAAAGGCTTAGCCCTCTTGCCTCAATTCAAGATAACCCTGAAGGGCTCTCTTAGCTCCAGAGCTCCATGTGGAATTGACTGGGGTCTTTGCTACACCTGCCTACTGGTTCAATGTCTCTCTCTACCCAGTCTTGCTTCTCTGTTGCCCCTCCCCCTGCACACCCAAAGGTTGATCCTGAGATACCTTTCAATAACTTTTCTGCGTGTAAATCTTTGCTTCAGAGTCTTTTTTTCTAGGAGGACCAATCTCAGTGAGTGAGAGTCTAAGATATGGATTGTCACTTATGTTTATAGAACTGGGTCAATGTTTTTAGGTTAAGTTATTTAATTTAATTTGAATTTTTAAATATTACTAAAAGAGGACTTGAGAGACATTTATCATAAGGTGTCATGAGTTAGAAAAAGCTTAGCCATGCATGCTCTCATATGCTTTGAAGAACTGGTGTGTTGCAAGGAGATGGATTTTGTTTGGATCTAGGAACATTCTAGAACTTTTAAAATCACACCTGTTACCTATGTGTCAGGTTTCCTGGATGAGTATGTCTGCTTGTTTATTGACCTTTATGTGATGTTTATAAAGTGATTTTGTTTCTTCATCTGCCTTGGCAGTTAAAGAGTAGCTGCAACAATCCTCTTATTTATACCCTGAACATTTGAGAATTCTAACTCTCCCTCTGCATTCTGTTTTTAGTTCCTCTCTCCACAGAAAAGTTGGGGAACTTCATTTTCTTTGCTGCATTTCTCTTGTTTCCACACTGCATCAACCTTGTTGTTTCCAGGGAGAGAGTGAAAAGAAAAAATTAACTCAAAGAGCTCTAAAGAGAGGTATTGATACAGCACAATGCGATGTCAATGTTTCAGAGGAAAGCAGACACATTTCTGAGGGGTAAATAGAGGACTTTTAACAAGGCCATAATGAATATTCAAAGGTCTTCATAAAAGCTGAAATATATTTACTTAATGATTATAATGATGGATTCATATTTACCATTAGGGAGCCTATTACTCATTAGTTGGAAAAACCACTCCACATCTGGGTGCAAGAAGCAAATTATAGATGATACATTTTCTTATCATCCATCTTGGGATAGGGTTGAGGGTGACCCATCTCTTCAGTACCCATACATCAGTGTACTACCTCTAGTCATTTTCTATAAGTCATTATTCCATCCTCTCTAGTTCCTTTTATTTCCTTTAATGTTGTAGAATTTTTGGACTTTTTGGAAGAGATCAAAGATGGTCATTATTATCAACCACTGCTGTGTTCCTTTTTGTTTAAAATCAATCTAATACCACTACTGAAAAAGCAACTTGAGAAATTTTAGGTATGCAAATTCTGTGAGTGGGAAAAGGGAGACGGAAAGGGACGTGACAGACTAAGAGGAAATTTGAAATTGAGACTAATAGGAAATGGACAGTGAAGCTGGCAGAGCAAAAGGTTCTTAGTCCTCGGAATGTGTCATATTAAGCCAAAAGGATGGGGAAGATGCACATTCAGTTTCTCATAAAACTTGTTTTCCTAAAACAACAAAACTAGCAAACGTTACTTAATAGTTATAAGGGGGGCTGGCAGAAGAAACAATTCTTTGTCTTTTATTTTGGTGTGTGCATACTTAAATAGCAGGTGTTTTCATGTAGCCAACTGCCCGTGGCCATATGCAGGGGACATACGTCAATCCAGGGAAAAGTGTGGCCATGGCCACTAGAGAGCAGCAGAGAGCTAGCAACAGGTTGGCTGCGTCTTCTGGAGGGACTTCAGCTCAACAGAGTTACCTGCTCCATCCACCCCACCGCTTGAGAGGTAGGTTCATTATTTTTGTCTGTTTGTTTGGAGAAGGTTTCCAATAAAGACACTGCTTCCAGGGTTGGACTTATCTGGGTTACCATTCAGAGAGTTTTAGTTGTAAAACCTCTCTGAGTCTCAAGGTTCTCATCAGTTAAAAAGGGGTAACGATAGCATGTAACTCATAAGAGTTGCTGTGAACACAAAGCACAAAGATATTGGCCTTCAGTGGTCCAGCTTCAGACAGTCACTCCCAAATAACCTTTCACAGATGAGGAGACCTGGCTTGCTAAAGATAATATATTCAGTTGATATTAGAACTCAGGTGAGACGGAATTAAAATCTTAAAAGAACCTGCCGCCTAAATGTGAGGTTCCCTCTGAAAGTTGGGGAGGCTGGTTTGAAACTGTAAAATTAGAAAATAGGGTTTAATTAACTTTAAGCCCAGTAATCACTTTAAGTGGCCAAGTATATATGTGAATTAGAAGAGTTAGGATCTTGCTGTTCCTAAAACGTTGGTCTTCAAGAACATTAATATAATTGCAATATAGATTAATAACAAACTGGCGCTTAATGGAGTGTTCCAGTAGACTAAGGGCTTACTGTGCCCCCTTCTCTGGGCACAGTTTGTGCTGGATCCTGTGGGAGATTCAGGCAGCGTGGAAGACGCGGTCTAGAATCCAGCATCACAACAGCTGCTACAATGGGGGATGGAGGAATCCAAGATGCTTTCCCATGCCTACTACTTCCTGGGGGATTTTTTTGCACAGAAAGGTAGCTGGCAGATTTAACTCACCAAAGTCTTCCAAATAATGAGTCATAAGGTTAAGACTAGCGTCACAATGTCAGAACCATATTTCTTTTGTTCACACTCTGAGGGGTATCATAAATATCACCACCTATTGACTTTTCACTACCTGTTTTCTCTTTTCTGGTTAATGATGCATCCAACTTGGCTTAATGGCCAAAGTTACTCATGAATCTCCAGGATAGACAAATAAACAAAAATGATCTACAGTAAAAGTGTAATGTGGGGAAAATAAATTGGGGTTTTGGTTGAAGAATGCTAAATATAAGTCAACAGTGGGATGTGGCAGGCAGAAGAGATAATGCAATCTGAGATTACTAATGCACACTGTCTGGAAGGAGGGAAGTGTTAGACCAGTGGCCCTCAATGCTTTTAGAGTCACTGATTTCTTTGAAAATACGAAAGCTATGAAACTCTCCTCAGAAAAAGTATATATAAAAATTTGAATGGACTCCTATGGAATAAATGTTCTTACCTAACTACGATGTACTCTCCATATTTAATTTCATATTCAGACAGACACTGCCCATGCCCATGAAAAAATAATCACTCCCCTGCTCTCTGGAGCTGTGGTCCCCAACCCCTGGCCTGCAGACTGGTACCAGTCTGTGGCCTGGTAGGAAATGGGCTTTACAGCAGAAGGTGAGGAGGGGGTGAGTGAGCGAAGCTTCATCTGTATTTACAGCTGCTCCCCATCACTCACATCACTGCATAAGCTCCACCTCCTGTCAGATCAGCAGTGGCATTAGATTCGCATAGGAACATGAACACTAAACTACGCATGCGAGGGATCTAGGTTGTGGGCTCCTTATGAGAATCTAATGCCTGATGATCTGAGGTGGAGCTGAGGTGGTGATGCTAGCACTGGGGAGCAGCTGCAAATACAGATTATCATTCGCAGAGAGGTTTGACTGCACAGTAAATTGTAATGGGCTTGAATCATCCTGAAACCATCTACCCCCAAGACCCCCAGTCCATGAAAAAATTGTTTTCTATGAAACCAGTCCCTGGTGCCAAAAAGGTTGGGAACCGCTGCTCTAGAGAGTAGGTAGGTGAGTGGCTTCATGCAGCACAGTGACTCTAAGTGACTAGAAGTCAAGGACCTGCCTGGCACAGCAGGTGGAGACCAGTACTGAGATTTCAGGACTCCTGACGTGGCCTACTTTGCAGACCAGGCTGCAAGGTCAGAAGCAGAGCCCAGGACAGAATCCAATAGCTGTTAACTACATTGCAGTCGGGAGACCCGGATAGTAGGGTGGTTACTTTGGAATTCACTAGTTAATGAGAAGCATGCTGGAATGTTGAGGGGAAAGCATATGGGTATCTACCATTTACATTGAAATGCATCAAAAAGTAAGCTGGATTGATGGATGGCTAGATGCAGAGTAAATGGATAAAAATAAATAAGCAAATATAATAAAATATTAAGGGTCAAATGTAAGTTGTATACACTGTGAAATTGTTTCATGTTTCTGTTTGAAATTTTCCATATTAAAATGATAGAAAAAAAATAATTGGGAATTCACTCAGCCAGGTCAGTCCCAATGGCAATAACTAATTCAACGGAAATATTCTATCACTCTGGTTATTTCCAGGAAAGGAAACTTAACACACAATAGATAACATAGATTACACTTGTCATTAATTTTTGAGGGGTCTGTCTCACACTATTTCCTCAGTTGTGTATGATAATCGTTCATGGAAAAGTGGAAAAGTCAGGTTTTATAGAGTGACAGTTCCTCCTCCCTTAGGCTGGAAAGTGGTGGTGGGAAACCGTCTGTGTGGAGGGCACTTGTGCTCTGATTTCCTCTGGGGGAGAAATGTAGTGGAAACATGGTAGAAAAATCAAATGCTCATGGTTGTAAATGGTAAAACAAAAGTTGTATTTCTATGTGTTTCTTTTCTTTTCTTTTTCTTTTTTGTTAGTGACAGGGTCTTGCTCTGCTGCCCAGGCTGGAGTATAGTGGCACTATCATAGCTCACTGCAGCCTGAACTCCTGGCTTCAAGCAATCCTCCTGCTTCAGTCTCCCAAGGTGCTGGGATTGCAGGTGTGAGCCACAGTGCCTGGCCTCTGTGTGTTTTCTGACAGCATAAAACATTCATTTTTAACCAAGATAAATAAAACCAACCATTTCCATGTTTAAGTAATTTTGACTCATCTTTTCTGTACTCTAAACATATTCATTGTACCATCCTTGTGCTTAGGTCAACAGCCTGATGACTCTTTTGCATTTCTTTGTATTTCTTGGCAGAGGGGTGTGTGTGTGTGTGTGTGTGTGTGTGTGTGTGTGTGATTCTGTTCTCCCTGCCCTGAAACCCGTCACCTTCGTGTTTAATTTTCACCACATGTAACAGTAAAAGATAGTCGTTCAGTTGAAAATAAATGTATTTTTGCTTTATTCCATGATACAAGTTTTAGAATTTCATTGGGCCTTATTTTTGGAGGGCAGGGGTAAATTTAAACTTACAGGAAAGTCACAAAAATAGTACAGATAAATAAAAATAGTACATATACCGTTCACTGCATTCCCTAATGTTGTCAAGTTGCATAACCATTGTATAATCATTAGTATCAGGAAACTAATACTGTTACAATAATATTAACTAATCTCTTTCACCAGTTCCCCCACAGATACAAATCTTATACACTTTCTTTTCCTCTTCCTCTTCCTTCTTCATCTTTGCATTTAGATCCCTGGTCCATTTGTGGAGTTTATTCTTGCATGGCATGAGTTATGGATTTTTTCCTAAGTGACTACAGAGTTGTCCCAGTACCATTTATTTAAAAAGTCCATCATTGTTCCATTGATTTAAGAAGCCACCTTTATCGTATAGTGAGTTTTCACTAGTATTTGGGTTGACTTCTAGACTAATTTATTCTCCTGGTCCATCTGTGCGTTCATGCACCAGTGCCACCCTGTCTTCACGACAGAGGCTGTGCGGTATGTCCCAGTGCCCAGCAGGCACAGCCCGCCTTGTTTTCTTGTTCAGCCAACACAAGGATAGGGAGTTGACACTTCCCTTATTCCTTTTGAAAATTATGATTTTCGTTGTTTCAGATAATGCTCTTTATATCGAATTCAACTTTGTTAGGTATAATGACTACAATATCTTCTTTTTTTAAAAAAATTGAATTTACCTGCGTATATTCATTTTTCCTCTTTAAGATGAAGAAAAAAAATCCAAGTAATATATTTACAAAACCAAATAGTACCAAAAAGCTTATTTAAAAGAAAAACAAAACAACAACAACACAAACCAATCTCTTGGTCTCTCTGCACCTCACCTCCATTTTTACTTACCAGATACACCCTTTTTAGTCCTTTTCATTATTTTTTATATTTATTTCTATATTTTTAATTAATACATCACTATTTCTTGATTTGTTACTTAAAACATTATCTGATGACTTCCAATGATGGTAATAGAGATGTTACTTTTCCACCCTCCCCTCCACGGACCCCAGTCATCTTTAATAAAATATCCCAAGACAACACCACACATTTGTTTCCTTGAACATTGTATTTTTTTAACGTTGAGCTGGACTTAATTTTTTTCTCCCTGTAATTTGGAACACATAATCAAATTTCTTGTCCTTATAACTTATTTGAATGTTTAGCTGAAATGCATAAGCCGTACTTACCAGTTTTTGAAATTATCGGTGACTATTGACTCCTCCCATGAGAGATGAGGAAACTAGTTCACTTTCAGTGACTCACAGAATACCTGCTACCCCCTTCTACTTTCTGTTTTTTATTGGTAGACTCAAGAGATTTTATTATAGTTCATTATAATTAAAATAATAAATACTTATAATGAACTACAATAAAATTATAATAAACCATAATGCTATAATGAATACCTTAATAAAACAAAAATACTGTAATAAACTATAACATGATACTATAATGTAAAACTATAATAAAGTGTTTCTTTGTTCAATAATTAAAATATTTATATTCAGTTTTATAAGCATAGCCAAATAGTTATCTAGACTAAATTTTCTGTTGAAATATTCAAAGATCTTTTCATTCCTTTCATAGAGAAATTTGCTCAACATAAATGATTTATTTATGTTGATTTTCATCTTGATTAGCAGGGCTATATCCTTATGATATATTTAAAAAGTATGTGTGTGTGTGTGTGTGTGTGTGTGTGTATAAATATATATATGAATGTGCTTCCTAAATACCTGAATTGTTAAGAATTTCTTTCTGTTTTTGTCATAAAGAGTAAAAACTAAGTTGGGGAAAATTCTTGGATTATACTTTCCTTTGTTTTTCCAGAATTTAGTTGACTTGCTCTATTGGTTTTTGGCATCTCCATCTATTTGAGGAAATCGGGGGTTAGTTTTGAAATTTAATAACTTGTTCAAGAATGAAGGTATACTCTTCAATGTTTATAAATGTTAATCAGTGAATGTTGATCCTTTAAATCTGCATCCCAAATTTATTTCATCTCAGGAATTGTCTTAGTTTAAGCGCTGCTATAACAGAATACCTGAGACTGAGTAATTTACAAAGAACAGAAATTTGTGTCTCATAGTTCTGGAGGTTGGGAAGTCCAAGATCAAGGTGTCAGCAGTTTTGCTTGTCTGGTGAGAGCTGCTCTCTGCTTCCAATATGGCACCCTGTTACCACCTCGTCCAGAGTGGGGGAACGGCTGTGTCCTCACAGGCGGAAGGAAGGACAGGAAAGCCGGAAGCTGCATGAAGTGTTTTTAAATAAAGGCCTTAGTCCCATTTATGAGGGAGGAGCCCTTGTGGGCTAATAACCTCAGAAAGGCTCTGCCTCTTAATCCTATCACATTAACCATTAAGTTTCAAGACCTAAATTTTGGACGGAACACATTCAAACCATAACAGGAACATTCTCTTCCATTATATCTTTGAATATTGTGTGTGCATTGGGTAGTCTGTTCTCTTTTTCCACAGGGACAAATATCTGTATATTAGGTCTCTACTGTGGGTTCTCCACGTAGATCACTTTCTTCTGCATTCTTTGAAGTTCTTCAATTTTTTTTTATTGTGAGTGGTTTTTTTAAAAAAACCAATATGATTTTTTTTTCTCCAGCACTCATTCAGCTTTTCGCTGCTGCAATTCTGTTTTAATTCCATTTCCCTCTATTGAAAACTGTTTTTATTCTTTCCTTTCATCTGAATTATGAGCTATTTGTTTTTTAATTTCCTTGAGAATATGAAGCATTGTTATTGAAATATTTCTTTTCTTTCTTGGGATAACTCTTTCCAAGATTGCCTTCTTTATTTTCATTTATATGCTTTTTTTTTTCTATTTGCTGTTGTCCTTGTAGACTATTTTTGCATATGTCTCCTCTCTCCCATTTAAAAACTTTTATTCATCTCTTGAGTGTTGACAGTTCTATCCATGTCTTCCTTTTGATCCCTCAATCTGTGCAAAGATTTATCTTGGTTTGCTTCTTTGTTTTCCTTTGCAACATTTAAATATTAATATTTCCCTGGGGAACAAGCATGGCGAGTGGGAGATGTATGTGTTAATTTCTCTCCCTCCTGTTCTGCCATGTGACTATTTGCTGCAGACAGGAAAAAAGCTGTGAATAGAGGCAGTGGTCAAGCAGGGCCAGAAAAATCGTCTCACTATTTTCTTATGCTATTTTATGGATTATTTTATTCAGCTTTTTGGAGGAGAATTTATAAACCTTCTCTTGTGGTACTATCTTTTTTCCAGGGCTTTTTCTATCTGCCACTCTATTGTTTTGAGATTTTGTTTACCTTTTGTTTCTGTGTGTGTGGAGAGAGAGAGAGAGAGAAAGATAAGAGAGAGGAGAGAGAAAAATTGAAGAGAGAATCTAGCTAAATTATGAGACACTTTAGGTTGAAAACTATATCTTATCCTTTTTTGAATGTTCCATGTGCCTAACTCAGTGCGTTCTTAAGGTAATGCTAGTTTATAGCGGCAGTAACAATAACTGTATGTGAACTACTAACTCTGCCAGGCATGCTACTGAGCACTTTATAGAGAATATTTTATTCCACATTCTCAATCATCTTAAGGAGATAGTTACTATTATTGTCCCATTTTATAGAAAAGATAAATTTACCAGAGGTTGCATTGTCAGTAAATGGAGGTCCCAGTGACTCAGCCCCTGGACTATCTGACTCCGGAGCTGGTCCTCTCAACCACGTGTCCTCTTATAGAAAAGCCTTCAAGCCATTCAACTGATGCTCCAGTGCCCTTTCTTTCTTTTCATTTTGTCCACATGCCTTCATGATTTTTCATATTCTAATTTCTAATATTCTCCTTTAGGTGTGTGCCTGGCTGCTTCAGTTCTCAAAGGTCCTGACCTAAACAGGTATTCTTAATTTTCAGATTTGCTAGTGACCACTGGTTTTTCTTTGCACAAAGGGGCCAGATTTGAATTCCCTTGATGAAAAAGTTGAAGACCACGTCATAATTTCTTAGAGTTTAAAATAGCATTACAAATCCACATTTTGGTGGCTGGGAGCCAGCTGTGGGAGCTACCTTAGGAGAACCTGATGCTTTCCTATGGCAGCGCACACTCATGAACTGCAAGCTACAGCATTTTCTGGGAGAATGGGAGGAGACCCTTTCAGCCTTCACTGGCAGTTCGGCAAGTTAAATTTTACCTGGCCTGGTGGGATGCTGATTTCTTCAGCCTACTGTTGATCTCAGGTGAGCAGGTTAGGCTGGGCCCATTCCTGTTTGGCAGAGAAAACTGAGGCACTTGGAATGTGTCTGTGCTCTTGATTTGGTGGCATCTCATTGACCACATAAGCCATGTGTCTCAGTCCTTGTCTTTGTCTTTCTTCCTTAGACCTTCCTTTTACACCGGATTCCAACATAACCAGCAAGGACGGCGGTGCCTTGACACCTTCAAGGCATTGGGCCTTGCGTGGGAGGTCAGCATTCAAAGGGTGGACAGGGAAATTGATATGTGCAGATGAGTCTGTAAGGGATCAAAGCGTTGATGACATGGCGAATCATTTCACCTAAAGCCATTAAAAAGAAGAAGAAAAATAAAAGAAAGAGAGGGAAAGGGAAGAAGGGAGGGAGAGAGAAAATGAGGGAGAGAGAGACTCGAACTTTACTTGTTATCTTGAACTTTCTTTAAGCTCCTCACTTGGGGAAGAAAGCTCCCTCAGGGCAGCATGTAACAGTGATGCTTATATTTGAGGGCAGATAATAATAGAAGTAAATGCTAACACTTTTATCCCACTTACTAGGGGACACATTTAATCACAGTAACTCTATGTGGTAGGCATTATCATTCTGTCCCTGTTTTAGAGGTGAGGAAATCCAAGCACACAGAGAGGGAGAGAGGTGCTCCCCACGCTCTGAGGGGACAAGTGTGGCCCAGCCTCCCTGGCTGCAGACTGAGACGGGGAGGGAAGGGATTCACTGGAGCTAAGCGAATAGTCTAGACTGGACACCTAGCTGTCTGGGCCCAAATGTCCTGAGATCCCAGCCACAGTGGACTTGATAGCACTGTGTCACTCAGAAAATGGGGACCAAAATGCCTGTCACACTCCAGAAAATCCTGAACCTTGCCCTGCGGTAACAATTTCACTCAAGGATCTTTTTTTTTTTTTTTTTAATAATTCACATACACTTCTCATCCCTCTCAGACTCTTTGCCCCATTCCTCTCTTCTTCTAAAAATAATTCTCTTAAAGTTTGTTTTTAGAAATCAATGTCTGAGGTTCATGCTTTGATTTCAAAATGGCCACTTACTCCAGTGCCAGACAGATTCCGAAGCGGACTGACTGGACGCCGGAGGTGGTGGAGAATTAAGGTTGCTTTGATTAGGACACGTGATTTCTGCCCTTGACGATAATGCTTGCGGAGACTTCCTGGAGTGTGTGGAGGGAGGGAGAGAGAGCTCGGCCTGTGGGTAGGTCCTGTCACCTCTGATGTGATGTCCTAGTACCGCAAGCTGTTGGATACTTGGTAATTGACGCAGGTGAGGTGTCCTCCTAAAGGACGCAGAGGATTGGGGACGACCAGCCTCACACTGGTCAGGCAAGTGTGGCTTCTGTGTACCACTGGGCAGCGACTGTGGAGGAGGGAGAGCTATTCCATAAAGTGATTGCAGCATCATGACCTCATAAACCCTCAACAAATCAGATGCTCATGGAAGGGATAGTTCGTTAATTGCCTTTTCTAGTTTACAAAGATTTAAGCAGAAAACCATGCTTCTTTCAACCAATACTGGGACTCTTTTTAAAAGCAACAGCATTATAGGAGCCACGAATCAATCTTTTTTTTTTTTTTTTTTTTTTTTTTTTATATCCTGAGAGATTTATGGTACCCGAGGACCTTCATTCTGAACTTGATTTTCATTACATAGTAATATGGTCATAGGAGGTTTAGAATAAATGGCAGAATGGGTTCAAATCCCAGGTTATCCTTAGCACTTAGATTACAAATAATTCCTGACACAAACCTGTTTTGCTGCCATTTCTTTCTGTAAGGCAAGGTGGTCTAACAGAACGGGAATGGAATGAACTCAGGATCCAGAGCCAAAGGCCAGGTCTGAATGGCTGGAGACCCTGGACACACAACCTCCTCAGGCCTCCGGGCTTCCTTCCGTAAAATGAGGAGGTGCGCAAGAACATTTGTAAGGAGACTTGCAGCAGGCAGTAATATTTGATGATTTATGGGTTTGGGGGTGGGAAAAGAGAAGGCAGGAAGGGAGGGAGGAATGGAGGGAGAGAGGGAAGAAGGAAGGGAAGGAGAGGAGGGAGGGAAGCACGGAAGGCAGGAATGAAAAGAAATGAGGACTGGTTAAAATTAGTTGGTCCTCTCTTAGCTGTTTGTAACAGAGACAGCACTACTGATGCCTAAATATTCAAACTTTCCACTTTTCCACTTTTTAATAAGGATGAGTCCTTTGATGCTCAGTCAACTGTCTGGCCGTGGATCCTTTTGGCTGAGCAGGGCAGACGGCTACAGCTGCAGATTTGGAAGTATCTGGGAAAGACTAGATTTATTCATATTAGGAAGAGCAGACAATGCAAATCTAGAAAAGTAAATTTCTGGGAGAGAGATTGCTGAGCAGCTGTTGGGAAGATCTGGGGGAAATAGATGAGCAGACAGGATATTTAGGATATTTTTCTATGTATGTCATGAAAATGTAAACTATGTTTTCCACTGTTAAAGGCCATGAATACACTAAAAGCTCAGACTTCACCACTATACATTTCATCCATGTCACAACAATGATGACGACAGCAACAAAAACATTTGTACCTCCTAATGCTATTAAAATAAAATATTAAAAATCACTGTTTGCCCCATTGAGAATGAGGGGAGGTAGGCACATTCAAGCTCTCATGCAACATCCAGCAACTTGTGCTGTGCAATTTGGGGATTATACTTCAAGCAAAATGGAGCTGAAGGAAAATGTAGACTTAGCAAGGCAGGATGAAATTTCGGAAATGGTAAGCAGGTCAATAGTTGATAGCGGGAAAATGGAGTTTGTTGTTCTTGTTGTGTTGCTCTTAAAAGAGAAATGTTCTTCTTTTGATTGCGCAGCTGCCTTGTTTAATACTGAAAATTCTTTCTTTGGTGGTCACATGCTAATTGAGAAGATGCTCTCGGGAATGATCAGCAGGAAACTGATGATAGTGAGCAGAGACTGGGTGAAGGCAGAGCTGGGGAAAGAGCCTCATGGTTGAAATCATCCCTGAGAAATGCTCCATGAAGCCACTGAGGGCAGCTGCTGTGGGGCACTGAGACAGGAGACAGACAGCAGCTCCGGCTCCGGGCAGCTGGTTCTCCCTGCCATGTGCTGGAGACCAGCATGGGGAAAGAAGTCAGGGCAGAGCTTTTTCTGACTTGCTCCTTTTTTTGGTTCTCTGGTGATTTGAGGGTCCTTCCCAGCTGTGAGGATGTCTAACCTGGTTAAAAGCTAGCAGATTGCTGTGAATGCATGACAATTAAAATTAGATAAAATCATTTATAAACATTATTCTAAATAAGGATGCTCCAGCTGCTGGTGGCTCTTTGGAAGGCATCAGATTTGCCGTTCAGAGGGTAGGGGTTTACTGCTCTGTACTCAAGTGTTTTCAGAACGAACTCATTTTTTTTACCCCGAAATTTTCTTTAGGCATTTTCACTTAAAAAAAAAATCTGCTTCTGGAAGGATAATTTGAGATGTGAGATTGGTCTGAAAAATGGAGATTAGCAGGCTGAATGTCCTCTAATATAGAAATTATTGGGGAGAAAATAAAAGTCTCCCTCCCATGCATTCTCAGATCAGGAACAGCCAGCGACATATGCTATATATCTATACCTATTCAGCGATGTGAGTCTGTCTGCCAAAATATGTCACTGAGATTAAAAACAAGAACAATACTTTTGAGTGTGTATGTGTTGAAGAAAGTGGTTTCTTTCTTCAAATGCTGCCAAATATTTCAATGTTTTCTTTGAATTGCAATTTAAAATACAAATACTTACCAAAGGCAAGACCTTGTCTTTAAAACAGAAATAAAACAAAACTATTGTCACTACACATGTAGAAATATGAAATTAAAATGTGTATTAGTAACCACATACCCCATTAAAACAAATTTTATTATGCTTAGAATAGCATTTTTAACTCAGCAGCATAGGAAAGATATGAATTAATTTTTGGGGTTTTCTTAAAAAAATAATTTATTCTTTCTACTGTCCTGTTGACTTCAAGGTAACTCTACACTGTGAGAAAATCTCCCAGGATAGATGATACTAAAATTTCCTATCTTCTTTCCTGGCATTGGGACCTTTGCTGTTTAGTTAGTTTCCGTACATATTATAACCCCTGCTTTGTCACTAAATTGAATGTGCTCTCTACGGAGAGTTCAGCAGATAGAATTTTGCAATTTAATATAGTAGGTAAAAGCGAATCCGAGTTGTTCCTCTTTACGTAAATGCTGAGATGTGTGGAAAAGCAAAGCTCACTTTGTATGTACAAATGTGTTCTCTAGTGCTTTACCAATCCTGCCACAGAGCCTCTTGACTCTTTGGGCCGGTGAAGCCTGAGAGGGAGGAGGCCTTCTTGCAGTTGGGGCATCCTTGGGGGTCTGCTCTAAAACATTTCTGGAAGCTGGGGACACCAGTAGGCATGCTGACCTTGACCAGTAAAGACAGCGAGACCTGGGAGAGTCAGAGCAAAGACCTGGGGAAGTTCTACATTAGGACTGCAGGTGAAATGGAGTTTATAAATGTGGAGTGAAACGTAAGGGAGGGAAGCATGCACAGGTAGGGAGGTGCTAAATGGGTCCGCAGAAGGTATTCAAGGTGAGCAAAGTGGAAGTTTCACATTTTAAATTATATTTATTTATTTTTTCTGTTAATAAAAGTGATATAACTAACTGCAGAAAACTCAGAAAGTGCAGAAAATGTTTTAAAAGAAAAAAGAAATTGCATGCCCTCTTCATGTCTCCCCTAACCAGATTAACCATTTATAATGCTTGACTCAGTGTCTTCCCTTTAAGCATATTAAAACCTGTTTAAGATCATATTATCTATGTGTATATAAGTATTTACCATTCTCTTTTTTCTCTTAATGCCATTCATTTATTCAGCATTTAAGAAGCATTTGTTTTATCCCTGCTCCAGGTCTTAGAGTTTGATAATGAGCAATACAGAGCTCCATCACTTGTACTACTTCTATTTTGTGGAGAATAAAATAAATCATCAGGCAGTGGGGGTGCAGCATTATTTGCTTGACACCATTATGAAGAGAATCCTCACAAGAAGAGCATGGTGGAGGCTTCAGAGAAAACATGTGGCACCCCTGTACCAGATGGGCCTTAGGAAAGCTTTTCTGAAGTTGAAGCTATCTATGCTCAGCTAAGGACCTATCCAGGGTGAGGAAGAAATTTCTAGGCAGAGGAAACAACATATGTAAAGTTTTGGGGAACTGGAGAAAATAGGACTCTAAAAATGACTCTCCTGGGAATATGGGGCATGAGGCAGGTCTCAGGTCTTCAAGGACACATGTTGGAGTTTTCAAAAATGAATAGGCCCACACTTGCCCTTTATGAAGGCTGTGCTAGGTTCTGGTTGAAGATAAGTAGGGTAAGGGAGATGTGTGCAAATTAGAAGTACCTCCTTCTGTGAAGCTTATGTGCAGTTGGCTGGTCAAAGTGTAAACACTTGAAAATAAAGACCAAGAAGCAAGACCATTGTTATGGTTTGAATGTATCCCTCAAAAATTCATGTGTTGGAAGCTTAATTGCCATTGTAGTGGCATTAACAGAGGTGGGTCTTCAAGAGGTTATTAGGCCATGAGCACTAATGAAGGGATTAATGCCATTATGATGGGGTTGGATTAGTTATCATGGGACTGGGATCCTGATAAAAGGATAAGTTTGGCCCCATTTCTCTCTCTGTCTTGCATGCTCACTTGCACTCTCACATCGGATAACACAGTAGGAAGGCCCTCACCAGATGCCAGGGCCATACTCTTGGACTTCCCAACCTCCATAACCATGAGCCAAATAAGCTTGTGTTCTTTCTGACGTAATGTTTGGGTCCTGTCATCATGGCTTTCCTACACAAGTTTATTTCAAGAAATTTTCATTTGCATCCATTGATTTTATTTTTTTAAAACTAAGTGAACATTACTAAAACTTAATTTAGTAGAATTACAAAACACTTAGTAACCATAATTATTTAGTATGTGCCAGATACTGGACTATTTTTCACTACCCATTTTAGCAATGAGACACCTATTCTCTGATCAGATTAGTGTGGTTGAGGAGTTTTTGCAACACATCCATTATGTTCACCATATATCCTAGACGCACAGACATTTCAAAGGTTTAAGAGGACATATGCAGCATCATATTATCAGCAAAGAGTGATAGTTTGACCTCCTCTTTCCTAATTTGGATACTCTTAATATTCTTCTCTTACCTGATTGCTGTGGCTAGGACTTTCAGCATTATGTTGACTAGAAGTGATGACAGTAGGCATCCTTGTCTTGTTTCACTTCTTAGGGGGAATGCCTTCAACTTTCCCCCATTCAGTACGATGTTGGCTGTGGGTTTGTCATATATGGCTTTTATAATTCTGAGATATTTTCCTTTTATGCCTAGTTTGTTGAGAGTTTTTATCATGAAAAGGTGCTGGATTTTATCAAATACTTTTTCTTCATCTATTGAGATAATCATATGATCTTTGTTTTTGTTTTCATTTATTTGGTGAATCACATTATTGATTTATGTCTCTTGAACCATCTCTGCATCCCTGGGATGAAGCACACTTGGTCCTGGTGGATTATTTTTTTGATGTGCTGTTGAATTTGGTTTGCTAGTTTGTATTGAGGATTTTTGCATCTATATTCCTAAGGGATATTAATCTGTAGTTTTCTTTTTTTGTTGTGTCCTTCCCTGGCTTTGGTATCGAGATGATACTGGCTTCATAGAATGAGTTGGGGAGGATTTCTTCCTTCCTAATATTATGGAATAATTTCTGTATTGTGGGTACCAGGTCTTCCTTGTAGGTCTGATAGAATTTGGCTGTGAATTCATGTGGTCCAGAGCTCCTTTTTCGTTGGGAGTTTTTTTTTTTTTATTCCTGATTTGATCTTACTATTCATTATTGATCTACTCAGGAGTTCTTATTTCTTCCTGGTTGAGTCTTGGTAGGTTGTGTGTTTCCAGAAACTTGTCCATTTTCTCTACACTCTCTAGTTTATGCATGTAGAGATTGACATAGTATTTGTGAATGATGTTTTATATTTTTTCAGTATCTGTTGTAATGATACATTTTTCATTTCTCATTAAGCTTATTTGGGTCCTTTCTCTCCTGTTCTTGGTTAATCTAGCAAGAGGTCTATCGATTTGTTTATCTTTTCAAAGAAACAACTTTTTATTTGGTTAATCCTTTGCATTTATTTTTTGTTCTCCATTTTAGTTCTGCTCTGACCTTTGTTATTTCTTCTGCTGGCTTTGGGTTTGGTTTGTTCTAACTTTTCTAGTTCCTTCAGGTGCAACATTAGGTTGTTAATTTGTGATTTTTCTGCTTTTCGATGTAGGCATTTAAGGCTATAAATTTTCCCCTGAGGAATACTTTTGCTGTCTCCCAAAGATTTCGATAGCTTGTATCTCTTTTGCCATTCAGCTCACAGAATTTTTTAATTTCCAACTTAATTTCATTATTGACCCAATAATCATTCAACAGCAGATTGTTTAATTTCCATGATTTTGTGTATGATCTTATATCTAGAAAACCCCAAAGATCCCACCAAGAGTCTCCTGGAATTGATAAATAAATTCAGCAAAGTCTCAGGATACAAAATCCATGTACATAAATCAGGAGCATTTCTATGTACTAATGACAGTCAAACTGTGAGTCAAATCAGAGACTCAATACCGTTCACAATAGCTACAAATAAAATAAAATACCTAGAAATATACTTAACCAAGGAGGTGAAAGATCTCTATAAAGAGAACTACAAAACCATGAGGAAAGAAATCGCATGTGATACAAACAAGTGGAAAAACATATCATGCTCATGGATAGGTAGAATCAACATTGTTAAAATGTGCATACTATCCAAAGTATTTATAAATTCAATGCAATCCCCATCAAGGTACCAAAGTCATACTTCATAGATCTAGAAAAAATACTTGTATGCTTTGTGTGGAACCAGAAAAGAGCCTGAATAGCCAAAACAACCTTAAGCAAAAAGAACAAATCTGGAGGCATCACATTACCAGACTTCAAGCTATACTATTAATACAAGCCTATAGTAACCAAAACAGCATGGTATTGGTACAAAAATAGAAACACAGACCAATGGAACAGAACAGAGAACCCAGATATAAAATCCTCTACCTACAACCAACTGATCTTTGACAAAGCAGACAACAACATACATTGGGGAAAAGAAGCCCTGTTCAATAAATGGTGCTGGGCAAATTGGATAGCCACATGCAGAAGAATGAAATAGGACCCCTACTTCTCACCACTCACAAAAATTAATTCAAGATAGATAAAAGACTTAGATCTAAGGCATAAAACCATAAGAATTCTAGAAGAAAATGTAGGAAAAACTCTCCTAGATATTGGCCTAGGCAAAGAATTTATGAAAAAGACTCCAATGGCAATCATGGCAAGAACAAAAATTAATGTATGGGATTTGATTACACTACAAAGCTTCTGCACAGCTAATGAAACAATTGACAGAGCAAATGGACATCCTACAGAATGGGAGAAAATATTTATAATCTACACATCTGATAAAGAGCTAATAACCAGAATTTACAAACAACTCAAGCAAATCAGCAAGAAAACAAGCAAACAAACCTCTTAAAAATTGGGCAAAAGACATGAACAGAAGCTTCTCAACAGAAGAAACACAAATGGCCAATAAATGTATGAAAAAATTCTCAACATCACTAACCATCAGGGAAATGCAAATTAAAACCACAATGAGATATCACCTTACCCCAGTTAGAATGGCATTTATTAAAAAGTCCAAAAACTATAGATGCTGGTGTGGATGCAGGGAGAAAGGAACACTTATCCACTCTTGGTGGGACTGCATATGAGTACAATCTCTATGGGAAACAGTGTGGTGATTCCTTAAAGAACTAAAAGTAGACCTACCCTTCAAACCAGCAATCCCACTACTGTGTATTTACCCAAAGGAAAAGAATTCATTTTATCAAAAGGACACCTGCACTTGAATGTTTATTGTAGCACAATTCACAACTGCAAAAATGTGGAATCAACCCAAGTGCCCATCAATTCATGAGTGGATTAATAAAATATGGTATATGTATGCCATGGAGTACTACTCAGCCATAAAAAAGAAGAATTAATATCTTTTGCAACAATCTGGATGGAACTGGATACCATTATCCTAAGTGAAATATCACAAGAATGGAAAAACAAGCACCACATGTGCTGACTATTGAATTTGAACTAACTGATGAGCTCCCATGTGCATAGAGGGAAGTAAAACTCAGTGGAAGGCAACCAGAGGTGAGGGGGGTGGGGAGAATAAATCAACCTAATGGGTAATATGAATACTATTTGGGTGACAGGCACACCTATAGCCAGAACTCAAGCATTACAAAAATGATCCATGTAACTTAAAACATTTTTACCCCCTTAATATTTTGAAATAAAAAGGAAGACATATGTATTAGCTGCCTAAATGACCAAGGGTGATGGAGCACCAGCTTCTAACGCTGATGGGATGACAGTGACCTGCTAGGCACTGAGCTAACTGCTTTATGTGAATGAGCTCATTTAATCCTCATTGCAATCTCATGAGGTAGGTTGTAGTATTGTCCTCATTTTACAGATGAGGACATTGAGAATGAGAGAAACTAAGTAACTTCCTAAAATCACACATTATTAAATCAAGTCAAGATGTTTGAATATGGCAGTTCAAACTTCCAGTCTACATTCTCATGTTTCAGAATGATAAGATCAGTGTGATGTCATTTTTGTTACATAAAGACTCTATAAAACAGCACCAACATGATTTCCATGAGTAGGCATACACGAGCTATGTATGCAAATGTAGAGAAAAGGGTATAAGATCATGTAACTTAACAGTGATTGCCTCTAGGAAGGATTGGGAGATAGCCAAGACTGAAAATTGTCCTCAAAGGATTTAGCCTTATCTCTAAGGTTTCACATTTGTTTTTCAAGGTGACTATATCTATCTTTATTGTATGATAAAATAAAAATTAGAGTGTTCTTATTTTTCACTTTATTGTGAATGTAGGAATGATCATTCTTTCACCATTTATGGGTGACCACCTGACAGCTGGCCACTTCTGGCCCTCATTCAGCTAGTACTCCTATTTCCTCTCATTCACTCTGCAAATATTGTAAGCTGTAAGAAGCATAAAAGATTAAATTCATTAGCAATTTTAGAAAAATGTTTCTTCACATTTTTTGCATACATTTTTATTTATGATATTTAATATCTGACGGGCAAGCTTTCAGTTAATGAAACAAGTGGCACAGCCTTCTTCTCTCTCCAGAGCTAAAAAGCATGATGATCACATTTTGTGGACCCTCAGAGCACTGGTTATTCACAGTGCTCATAATGGTGTTAACATGGAATAGAAGCTCTTACCTTGATATTCATATCTTGAGGAGTTTTACACCAGGATATTTTACAAACTGGATAGCAACTCAAACGAATGGTTACCAGGAATCCCATTTGCATTTAATATACTTCCATTCCATTATGTCCTTCGAAGCTCAAGACTTTGTAGAGGAAGAAGGGCATGACATATTTTAAATCTATTTTCCAGATGAGAAAACTGAGACTAAGGAAGATGATGTGACTTGCCCATTGTTACAGACACTAAAAAGCTGAGGTTCAAAGCCCTGTTGTCTAAATTCAGATGCTCTGCTGTTTTCACTGCATGTCTTGCCTCCTAAATTCTTTCAGGGCTGACCAGATGCTGTCTTACATTTTACAGACACTATAAATTACATTTCATACATTTTATAATTTTCAGTATGACTGAAGTGTAACTAGGACACCTAATTTAAAAGGAGAAAAAGCTGGACTCCAGTGAATAGACTGTATGGCAAGAAAGTGTCTGCTGGCACTTTCAGTTAAAGGGATCTTTATTACCATTTGGCTTCTGGTGTTTACATTAGATGTGAAAGTTAAAGATAAACACCCTTTTGGGGAAACATTAAAATACTACAAGTGAGTTCCACTGTATTTAACTAACTGGCACTGTTCTTGGAATCCTATAAAAGTACTCTTTTTGCCTTTCAGGAATGCATGAATGTTTTATCTCTCTTCATTGGATATGACAGGTGAGGCTCTGCAAAGCGTCTTAGGGTTGTCTTAGGCACAAAACAAAACTCTGATCATATAATACAATATCAAAATTGGAAGAAACCCCAAGAGATTAATTTTTTTCAATTTCTTACATAATGCTCTCCTTCACCTTCCTCAACTAGGTAACAAACTGTCCTTCGATGTGTAACATATTTCCTCAAAATATAGCTTCCTCATTTGGGGGAAAGGCTAACAGTTCATATCTATATATCTATATCTATATCTATCTATATCATCTGTATCAACATCTATATCTATAATCTGTAACCTTATAACTTTCACCTGCTTGTCCCAGTTCTGTCCTTCAGAGCCACACAAAAGGGAGAATATTTTGTAAACTACAAAGCAGCACTCATATGTGAGCACTTAGAATTACACAAAATCCATCTAAACCTCCTCTCTCTTAGGCAAGAGATGGAATGATTGGACACATTGAGGTGTAGCTTGGAGAAGGTCTTTAGCTTCTCCATTATTACCATCCAAACCCTCCATATCTCAAACAAACATACATTCTTGGTTTAAATTTAAGTGTGCATGCTGTGAAAACGCAGTTTCAAGGTATCCTGAACCAACACGGTCTCAGTGAGAGCAATGAGTTTGCTAACGTGGCTTCTAGAGAAGTCTGCTCCATTAGACCACAGCCCCTTAAGCCCACATCCATAAAAATTCTGAAGCATCCCTGGCTCCAGATATTTGTAGTTATCCATTCCACTTCTATTAACTTTCTTTTTCTGTCATATCAAATTACTACATACTTAGTGGCTTAAACCACACACATTTATTATCTATGGTTCTATAGGTCAGAAGTCCAACATGAGTCTCATTGGGCTAAAATCCTTTCTCTGTGCAGTGGGACTGCATTTCTTTCTGAAGGTTCTAGGACAGAATCTATTTCCTTGCAGCTTAGAGCTTCTAGAAGCCACCCATATTTCTTGACTCATGGAGCCATTTTTCCATCTTCTAAGCCAGCAATGAGGCATCTTTCTGATGCTGTTTCTATTGTCACTTCTTTTTCTCTGCCTGTGTCTGTTCTTCTGCCTCTCTTTTCCACATTCGAGGACCCTTGAGGTTATCCTGAGCCAACCCAGATGAGCTAGTATAATCTCCCTACCTTAAACTCAGCTGATTAGCAAACTTAATTCTGTCTGCAACCTTAATTCCTCTTTGCTATGTAATCTAACATATTCATAGGTTCTGGAAATTAGGACATAGACATTGCATGTGTGTGTGTGTGTGTGGCATTATTCTGCCTACCATGCTGACCTTGCAAAGTCTCCTTTTTCTGCTTATCCAGCCTCATTTTCCTTCTTCATATGGTACTATGTTGAATGCACAGCTTTCTGGTGGCTTTTCCCTAGGCTTTTGTTCACTCGTAATATGTTGGGAACCACTATGAAGTAGGTGCTGTGTTAGGTGCTGGGGAGCTCATACCCAGTAACAGATGATTATGCCAAAGTGTTACAGCGATAGAGATGTGTAGGCAATGTTGTTGCATGCCAACTTTGCCAAAAAGCTGACTCTGAGATAGGGATGAGCGTGCAGGAGGTTTAGGGAGGGCTCTTATGATCAAAACCTGTGGAGGGGAAGCGCTGGAAGAAGGAATGGGCAGAGAGAAAAGTCAAACTGTGATGGCCTCTCATGGCAAACTTCAGGTACTCACTGGCATGGTCATGGTTTGAGGATGGGATGACCATTCAGAGCTGTTCCAAGTTGGGGCAAGAGTGCAGGGCTTTTGTGCACCCACTGTAACCAGTCGTTTGATGACAGTCTCTCCAGGAAATGGGCATGACCTTGGGCAAGGCTGCTTCCTTCTGCTCAGGCAATCCCCAAGGGATGTTTGCTGGTAGCACTTCAAGCCCCTGGGGTAATGTGTTCCTCATTTTTGAAGGGGCTTATGAGTCTGGGTCACCGCTTCCATCCCAGGTGCTGTGGGAGCTTCTAGCAAAGGCATCTTTCCCAGTCTGGCAGCCAAATGCTAAGAAAGTAGGCTGGCCTTCTCCGCTGGGCTTTGATGTTAACAGGTGACCTGGCAGCTTGGTCCTGGTTTTCTCCTATTGAACATAATCTCATAGAACACCCACATCAAACAAGCCCACTGTGACTGTGATAGATTAAGAACAAGGCCACTCTGTAATCATGTCTATAGTCAGACAAAAATAAGAATATTGTCTAAACTATAAACATGACCAAACACCCCTATATCTTGGATAATATGAGTGACTTCTGCTTTTTTAATGTTTTTGAAACCAAATAAAACTTTATCCTTGCTTTGTTCCTCCTGATTCTAGATTAAAATTATGTAGATAGGGTATAATAGAATTATCCCCACTTTCTGACTCCAGGGTGAAACCCCACTTTCTTTAACCATCCCCCTAGAACCTAACACAAGCCCAAATCCAATGGCAAGTCCTTCCTAGAACCTTGTACTGAGCTGCACCATGGTTCCCCATGCATGCTCTCTCCCTAGTTGCAACAAGTTGATAAACCCAACTTTCGATTTCATATATATATATTCTTGGGGTATATGTCTGAAGGCGTTGACAGCTTTTTGGGACTGAGTCCATGCCTGGCACATGGTATTACAGTACATATTTGCTAATAGAAGGTCTTACTTGGCTGTCATGAGTAATTTTCTGGGTACTAAGATGTTCAATATATGTTTGTGGAATATGTTTGTTGGTTGATGAATAAGAAAATGGGCATATTCTAAAACAGTTAAAGACATTTTAGAAAAGGGGTATAGTAGGAGACACGAGAAATTAGAGTACATTTAGAAAAATCAAAGTATTTCAATATGGGAAGAGTATAGGATACCAGAGAAGGGGGAGAAGTCTGACATTCCATTTTCTAAGAAATGGCAATTTTTCTAAAAACAGAGAGGAGCCATTTAAGTATCTTAGGTGGTGGCTGGAATAAAAAAAAGTTTTTGCACATAAGGTGTTATTGGCTAAGAGAATGGTGCAATGATTATGTACTTTCATCTTTATGCTGTACTTTTTTTTATTTCAGCATATCACGGGGGTACAAATGCTCAGGTTACATAAATTTCCCTTGCCCCACCTGAGTCAGAGCTTCAAGCGTGTCCATCCCCCAGACAGTGCGCACTGCACCCATTAGGTGTGAATATCCCCATCCCCTCCTCCCCCCTCCCACCTGCCCAACACCCAATGAATGTTATATGCTGTACTTTGGATTAGAGGATTCTCTTAGGGACAGAGCACTTGCCAGAGTTGAAGATAGTGCACCTTACTGCATGACCTAGGGGAGTTAGGGAACCTGTGTTGTCCCTGACTTGCCTCACTGGGATGTCAAACCTCAGGAGAGTACGGAGCCCTCTGTGACTGTGGATGACCCTGGTGATTGATCACTGACTCTGTTTTCTCTTTGCAGGTTTCCCTTGGAGAGTTTTTCTTTGAAAAACTACCATGAGAAGAGGCATGCCAGGTATTGCTGATGACTACAGCTAATTGCAAGAGCATCTAGGAAATCAGGAGGGAACATAGTCCATTTTCTGTTGCTTATAGCAGAATACCTGAAACTGGGAATTTGATAAAGAAAAGTAATTTTTCTTATGGTTATGGAAATTTAGAAACACAGGGTCGAGGGGGCATGTCTGTTGAGGACCTTCTTGCTGGTGGGGACCCTCTGCAGGGCCCTGAGGTGGTGGAGGGTATCACGTGGGGGCACTGAGCAGCATGCTAGCTTGGGTCTCTCTTCTTTTTCTTATAAAGACACCAGTCCCACTCCTATTATAACACATGAATCCATTAACCCATTAGTCTATTAACTCATGAGTGGATTCACCTGTTCATAAGAGCAGAGCTTTCATGACCCAATCACCTCTTAAAGGCCCCACCTCTCAATATTGCCATATTGGGGATTAAATTTCAGCATGAATTTTGGAGGAGAAAAGCATTTAAACCATAGTGGAACACTAGAGTGCTTTTGGGTCCCAGTCTGGGAGACATTTCTGAGCTACGTAGATGCAGCAATGTAGAAATAGAGAACCATCCCTTTGTCTGGCTGTGCTGCCACCATGGAGGTGAGATGTCATCATTCTCAGGGATTCCTGAAGCTACC
This sequence comes from Varecia variegata, assembly GCA_028533085.1. Taxonomy (NCBI): domain Eukaryota; kingdom Metazoa; phylum Chordata; class Mammalia; order Primates; family Lemuridae; genus Varecia; species Varecia variegata. The sequence continues at coordinate 12,546,346 of CM052442.1, forward strand.
TGTGCAGTTCCAAGTTAGTGTGTCTTTGTAATCCCATGAGCAATCACGGCTTTACCAACTCCACATGTCCCTACCTCCTCCTGATTATTCCCACCTTTAGGATATGGGTTCATTGGTGAAGAACTAGGTGGAATTGAAGAGTGAATCGCATGAACTCAGATCCTCCCTTTGTTGTTTCCTTGTCTTTTCTGTCTCCTCCATCCATGTTCCAGAATTTCAGTGTTCACTCAACTTTTGCTTGATCAATGGCAGCTCTGAAAAAGGTTCTGTAAAACTCATTGATACTGTGGAAATTATTGATCAGGTTCAATTTCCAAAGAAGGCTCATAATCCTCATAAAGCCAAGAATAAATGTCTGTAGAATTTAGACATATAAGTGGGGCGTGGAAATATATCGAGATATTTTAAAAAGCCTCAGCTCTTCCCCTGTCCTAAAATGATAACGTACTTCAAGTGGCAAGAGCCGCTGTTCACATTTGTCATAGACGTTTTGACCAGATTACTTTAGGTACAAAAAGGCAGATTTAATCTGTGCTTATTTAGAAGAAAATGAGAGGAACATTCTTTCTGATTCTCACAAACCCGAACTCATAAGAACTTAAGTCTGAAAATTCTAGAATCTACTCTGTACAAATTGACTCGCTATTTTAACCCGCTTCCTGAGGTCATTTTAATTATGTCTGAAAAATGAGTTATGAGAAGCAAATGAATTAAATTTCCTTTTATGAGTAATTACAATGCAAATTTAAAACTGTTATACCCAGTTTCCTAGAAATGACTTGAGCAGAGATTTTTGTTCTCTCTATCTTTCTATTTTTACTTTTCTCCCTACTCATTTAGGAAAAGATGTAATGATTAAGTAGAAATGGAAAAGCAATAACAGAAAGTTAAGTGTAAAAGGCAACTTAATTTCCTTGTTACTCTGAACATTAATAGTCGTGTGTGGGTTCTCACCCAGTCTTTTGCCAAAGTGGCTTAATAATAGAAAACACTTCAAAGCCTAGTTAAATTTTCTTTTTTTTTCCTTAAAGATGAACTAATTTCAAAAGTTTTACTGTCTCGCTTTATAGACCTAAATTCAGGTGCTTATTTGGTTAGGCTGATGCAATAAGGCTTCTTAAATGGTCTGTTAGTATAAACAAAAAAGAAAAGCAGCATTTATTTCTGATCACTATTCTGATTTTTAAAAGAAACTTTCTGTGTCCAAGTCCATTTGGTTGGTGGACACACAGAATATTATCTCATCATTTAACAAATCTTCTATAACATTTGTATCATCACCGTGAGGACTGAACTCTGGCCTTTATTCTACTCTTGCCCAAATTCCTTTCTAAGGGGTCTTTGGAGTCACACCTTACAAACCATAAAAGCTCATTAAATGTTTTTTTTTTTTTTAAATTAACCTTGTATAATGTGGCTTCCTTTCCAACCTGACTCTGGTATAGCATCATATGACAGATTACAGACCCTCTTATCCTAACTCAAGCATTCCTTTTTATTGACTTCAAATCTTTAGACAAAGCTTAACTCTTTCAACTAATTGCCAACTAGAGAATCCCCAAAACCCTCCTATGACTTGTAAGCACCTACTTTGAGATGTCCCATCTTTTCAGACCAAACCAATGTATGCCTTCCATATATTAATTTATGATTTTACCTGAAATTCCTGTCTTCCAGCAATGTATAAAACCAAACTGTAACCTGACTGCCTCAGATGTACTTTCTCAGGATCTCTGGAGATTATTTTTTCCCCATGTCATGGTCCCTCATATTGGCTTAGAATGAATCTTTTAAAATATTTTGGCAGAATTTGTTTTTTCCATCATTAATTGACAGAGACAAAGTATACAGAGCTCAGTTGCAAAATGAAGCACATACCCACACATGGCCCTAAAATATCTTATTGAGGAAGGGGACTGGGATACTGTAAAATACATATTTATCCCCATTTCTTGGCACACAGATCCTAAAATCTTTGAGATCTCTGGAATGATGAGTGTTCCTTGTGTGTTAATAAGATGGTTGGTGGATGGGGACCCCTAAATAGCTTCATGATGAAGCTCATAGCAAGAAAGATTAAAGTAGAATTAGAAAGTTGGAAATTTTAGCCCCAACCCCCAACCTTCATAGAGGGGAGAGGGATGGAATGTTAAATTGAGGACCAATGGCCGATGATACAATAAATTGTGCCTATGTGATAAAACCTCCATAAAAACCCAAAAAGACAGGGTTTGGAGAACTTTTGGGTAGCTGAACACATGGAAGTTCCTGGAAGGTGGCACCCCTGGAGGGCATGGAAGCTCCATGCCCCTTTTCCCATACCTTACCCTATACATCTCTTCCCCCTGGCTGTTCATCTGTATCCTCTGTAATATCCTTTATACTAAATTAGTAGATGTGTTTTCTCTGAGTTCTGTGAGCCACTCTACCAAATTAATCAAACTCAAAGATGGGGTCATGGTAACCCCCAATGATAGAGCTAGTTAATCAGAAGTGCAGGTGATAACTTGTGCTTGAGAACGGCATCTGAAGTGGGCAGTCTTGTGGAACTGGGCCCTCAACCTGTGGAATCTGATGTTATTTCCAGGTAAACAGTGTCAGAATTGAATTGAATTATTTTTTTCTATCTCTTCATTAGGTGCTGTTTTTGCAATATTCACTTTCTGGAGATCTTTGCTACTCAAAACGTCATCTGTGGACCAGCAGCATCAGCATCACCAGGAAGCTTGTTAGTGTGGAACCTCGGTCCCACCCCATACCTGTTGAATCAGAATCTGCATTTTACCAAAACCATGCATAAGACTAATGTTTGAGAAGCACAGGTATAGAACATTCTGGGCCCCATTTATACCTCTGTTTTCCTTTTTGCACTTCTCCACAAAATAATATTATATTATTCAAGGTAGGCATCTTCATAAAAAACACCCAAATCTCAGGGTCTTAACAAAATAAGCTTATTTCCCACCTCTTAGTTCATTGTGGGCTGAGCTGGGCTGGGCTTGTGGGGGCAGCAGTCTTCCCCATGCTATCATTTGGTGGTGAGAGGCATTCTAACTGGTGGCTTTTCTATCCCCAGGGGTCACATAATCCTCATTGGACCCCTGATTCTGACCTTCCAATGAAGGAAGAGTCAGAATATGGAGTTGTGTAGCATCTTTTATGAGCCAGTCATGGAGGGAAGCACACCCTTTCTGCCTGCATCTCATTGAGCTGAACTCAGTCACATGGCCACATCTAGCTGCAGGAGTGGCTGAGAAATTTCATCTGTCCTTTTACATAGGAAGAAGAAGAAATAGGGTAGATTTTTAGTAAATCTCTTCCCCACTTATTCATCCTTACTCCAGAATCTAACTAAATCCCCACGTTTTTCGGCTGGGAAGTGTTTTCTTCTAAATTCCTACAGTGCTTATTATTCAGTCTTTTCACCTGCATATTCCATAAGTATCCTACTATAGTATCTATTCAGGGGTGTGTCTTATTTTCCATTAGAATTTATAAAGACTTGTAGGGTAGTGTTCATGCCATGCAATTTGTTTTTGTAAACTCTGCAGAGACAAGATTACTTTTATGCAGGTAATGAACATATTGTTAACATTTATTGATCAGGTTAATGAATACATGGGGAAGTATTGTGGCTCTTCTTAAATCAGGATTTAGTAGAATATCTTGTGGAGCCTTTCAACATCTGGATTCTATGATTAACCCTGCTATGGTCTGAATATTTGTGTCCCTTCAAAATTCATATGTTGAAATTTTAACACCCAAGGTGATGGCATTCAGAGGTGGGGCCTTTGGGAGGTGATTAGGTCATAGGGCAGAGCCCTCATGAATGGGATTAGTGCCCTCATAAAAAATACCCCAGAGAGATCCCTCACCATTACCCCCATGTGAGAACACCACAAGAAGGTACCATCTATGAACTAGAGCAATGATAAGATGACTGTCTATAAACCAGCAAGCAGACCCTCACCAGACACCAAATCTGCTGGCACCTTAACCTTGGACTTCTCAGCCTCCAGAACTATGAGAAGGAAATTTCTGTTGTTTATAAGCCACCTAGTTTATGGTATTGTGTTAAAGTAGCCTGAACATACTATGAAAATCCCCCAAATTTAATTAGAAATTATTCTTCTAATCTCTTGTCATCTTTTTGGATGTGTCAGCAGTTTTAATGTCTTAATGCATCCTAATAGCAGTGCATTGGTGGGGGCATGACATGGACCACTGAACACATCATTATGCCCATGTCCTGTTAGAAGAAACCCAACTCCCCAAACAAAAAGTAATTTGCCTGAAGTTACACAAATGGTAGACGCAGAGAAGGCGGGTTTGGACTCGAGTCAGTCATGGCTCCAAATCCAGTATTTTGTCAACTGTCCTTCACTGTTTCTTCTATAGACAGCTGCATTCTCTTTGGATGCCTAAAAACACATAATTGACTATTGACAAAATTTTGAAGAGGAATAAGTATAATTTCTAGATGGCTTTTTTTCATTTTTCAGTCTCCGTTTTGCCAATGTTATCACAGGGAATGTAGGCTTGCTTGTTGTCAGACCCTTCCATTTATCAAAGAGCTTGGAACTTTTGCACCAGATAAAATTTCTGGCTGAATCTAATCTATAAAAGCCAGTTGTAAACTGAAATATAAGAATATTTAGTGTGACTGTAGTTTTGTGTCAAAACAGTCTTCTTTTTTCTTTGTCAATAATTGTTTCCTTTCAGTTTTTTTCCTTCTCCTTTTTTTACCTGTAAAATATTTTTTCTTCAGAAATTAAAAATATTAACTATGTATACCAACATACATATATTTTCTTTTGTTTTGCCTGATCCCAGTGGGCCCTATGAGTCTGACAATTTCTTCTTCCACTAAGCAAATTGTCTTATATTATTGGTTTATTGTTTATTCTCTCTCTGCTTTGTTCTTTTGTGGAATTCCAGAGTTACATGTTATACATCTCATAGACTGATCTTTCATCATACTCTTAGCTTTTCTAATTTCAGTTTTTTCTGTGTCTTTATGTTCTTGGAATATTTCTTGGGTTGATATTTTAACTGGTATATTTTGTTTTCTGTATCATGAAATCTATTGTTCATTGGCCCCAAAACACTTTAAATTTTGCTATTCATGTCTATAAAGAACTTAATTTTGTCTCTACTTCATATAAGTAACCTTATCTTGAAATTCATTTATAAAATGAACCAGAAATTTTTCTCCGGTAATATTTCATTTTTTTCTTGGAGGAAATTTTTATCAAATGGAAATATTTTCTCTGGAGACTCAGAATGACTCACCAGACTTCTTCAACCATGTCTGGTGATTTTCTCTGCTCTTCTGTAAATTTTATTCCTAGGAAAAGGGCAAATTTTACATTTAATAATTTTCTTATTAGCTTAGGCAGAAATGGAAATAGAACTATTGGAAAATGGTTTCATGTCAGGAACATTCTCTGATTTACTCCATGGTTTCTGCTCTTTAATGTTTCTTCATTGTACTACTTTCCTTTTCACCTCTTACTTTGCTGTGTGCTTTCCTGCCTCCTTGCTGAAGCCACTGAAAATAAGAGGAGAGTGATGACTATTAGTGTTGCATCTTCCAGAATCAGAAAAACCCAGGGCCATTTACTGATGGTTCTAGCAAGGTGTCTGGCTGTCAATCTTTGTTGCATCTGACCAGCCAGGGGGAACAGTGTCATGGAAGCCAATGATTGCATTGTGCTTAGTTGTTTTGTATGTGTGTGTGTGTGTGTGTGTGTGTGCATGTGTGTGCGTGTGTGTGCATGCACGCACGCAGGGAGAGGCTTTAATAGGTTGCAGAAGAGGATGAGGTTATTATCTTAATCCAGACAATTTTTTAAATTAATAGACATTTTTAAAAACAAGTTTTAGTTGGCAGAAAAATGAGCGGAAAGTACAGAAAGTTCTCATATACTCCCTCACTGTCCTCCCTCTCTGCTCTATTAACATTTTGGATGAATGTGGTATGTTTATTACTATTTATGAACCAATACTGATACATTATCATTATTTCATCATTATTATTATTTCATTATTACTCATATATTATTATTATCTAAAGTCCATAGTTTATATTGGGATTTATTCATTGTATTGTATACCCTATACATTTTAACAATTACATAATACCATGTATCTATTATTCTAGTATCATACAGGACATTGCTTTCTTCTTTTCCAGCACTTTAAAGATATCACTCCATTGTCTTTTTTGCTTGTGTGCTTTCTGGTTAGAAGTTCCTTATGATTTTTATTTTTGTTCTTCATAGGTAATGTATCTTTTTTTTTTCCTGTGGATGACTTTAAATTTTTGGTTTTCAGTAATTTGAATATAATATGTCTAGGTTAATATTTTTCTTGTGTGATGTTCTCTGAGTGTCTTGGATTTGTGATTTGGTATCTGTCATTAATTTTGCAAAATTCTTGGCAAAATATTTCTTATGCCCATCTGTATATCTCTTCTCTTCTGTGATTCAAGTCACACATTTTAGAGCATTTGAAATTTAATATTTTCCTACAGTTCTTGGCTATTCTCTAGTGTTTTTTTCACTCCCTTTTCCTTTTGATTTTCAGTTTGGTACTTTCTATTGTCCTATCTCAAGTTCATTGATTCTTTCCTTGGCTATGTTGAGTCTACTGAGGAGCCTATAGACTCATTCTTCATCTTCATTTGCAATGTTTTTCATTTCTAGCATTTTCTTGGATAAATTCCATATCTGCTGAAATTACCCATCTGAAAATGTATGCTGTATACTTTTTGTATTGGGATCTCAGTATACTACCATAGTTATTTTAAATTCCCTGTAGAATGGTTCCAGCATGTTTCTCATACCCATGTATGGTTCTGAGGAGTCTTTTGTTTCTTTCCATGTGTATTCTCTTGTCTTTTTGTATGTGTCTTAAGGATTTTTTAAAAATTTTTTGATGTTGTTGAAAGCCAGACATCTTATGCAAGAGAGTAGTTAGTGAGATAAATATTTTTTTATGCTTAGAGATGAAATGAGCATGCCTTTTTCCTAACACAAGCCAAATAGATGGAAGAAGACTTTGGTTTCCTCTGATAGGTTTTTAGTGGGAGGGTGGAAGTGGGGGGTTGTTAATATAGTCAGGAATTGGGCTGTGTTTTTGTTGTTGCTATGGTTACTCTGAGTGCACCACAGACATCAAATTCCTCTAGTGATATCTTTGTTAAGGATGGAGGCTGATTTGACAGAGGTCATGGTCTCAATTTCTGCTTTCCCTTGGGTTTGGGTTTTTTCTTTGTGCTGTGCACTGGAGAGACTTTGTTTTTTGCATCTCTCCCAGCTGAATTCTACTATTCCTTTTACATGAGATTGCTAGCTTGGTGCCGAAGTAAGGGGGATAAGGAGTTCTTTGATTTTCTTAGAAGCTTCAGTCCGAGACATCATCCCTGGGTCTCACTCAAGTGTGTGATCCTGCTCCAGCTGTAGCATGTGGTGTGGGCCTGGCCAGCATTCCTGCCCCTCCTCTGATGGTAGAGCTTTGGTTGGCTTTTCTTTCCACCCAGCTGCAACAGGTTGCCACCAGTGCCCTAAGGTAAGCTTTAGTTAGTTACCCTTTCCCATGCAAATTAGGGTTTTCCTTCTTTAAGGGGAGATGGTGGAGATGGGTCTGGGTAGAGTTTCAGCAGAGGCTGCTGTTCCACCCCTCCACACGGCACCATATAGGAAGATTTCTTGGGTTTTTCCCCAGTCCTCCCTGTGGGTGCCCCGGGGGGATTGATGGAAGGAAAGCATGCAGGAGGGTGCGAGGCCTCCCATATCTATGGCCCCCAGGAACTTCATATTCTTACACAAGTACAATTTATTAATTGTAACTCATTGCAATTTTAGCAATCCATTAAAACATTTTAACTTTGTTCTTCATACCATTTTACCTGGTATCCTACAGCCTCCACTCCAGGTAAACAAATCCTTGGTTTTTGTTTTTCCATGAGGTGCTCATCTCTCTCTAGATAACACATTTTTTATTTTTCCTGTGATCTAAAGTTTCTGATGGGGTTGAGATGAGTTAGTAATTTGAAGTTTGTCTAGTATTGTAAGTTTTGATGCTTTTTCTAGCTGTCTATTTCCAAGCTGAAATGGGTATAGTGTTTTTAATCTACTCATTCTTGGGCAAATATTTATCAGTCTCTAAAAAGCACATCCTACACAGCAACACAATACACACAACAATCAGATTATGCTTTCATTTGTTGCATGTAGACATCTAATTATTTGGCATCACATAATCAAAAATCTTCTCTGGTTTATTCAAAAGTAGTTGTGTTAATTTGGCTTACAGATTTTATTACAAAAGAAGAAAAAGTAACTCAGAGCCATTGGTGTTTCTACAGCGTCTCTCTGAGCCCTGTATTTTTCCTGTGGCACAGTGTTTGTTTGTCTACAACCCCTCCAGAAAGGATCTTTCAGGGCAGGCATAACGTGTCATCTGCTTTTGTTTGCCTAATGCTGAGCACAATGTCTGGTGCAGAGTGAGAACTCAATTAAAAGCTTGTTTAATGTTGCTGGGTGTCTCTAGATCATTCAATCAGTTGGTGCATTTTCCTGAGAGTGCCTAGATTTCTCCCAGAGATACATCTCAAGAAGTGACCAAAGTCTTCTTCCAACTCTTTGGCTTGTATCATACTATAAAAAGGACACTATTCAGATGTGCTCTGAGAAAGCCTAGGGCACGTGCCAAAGTGACGTGTGTGTTCTCGGAGGAGCCTGATTTTGTCATCTGGAGAACCAGAAGCCACTCTCTGATCTCCAGACTTAACTACTCTTTCTCGTAGTTGGAGTATTTTTGATGCTCAATGACAAAGAGCATTTTAATTTGAACTCTATAAGGCAAGGGGTTTACGTTAAGTGAACAAGCATAAGCAGACGGGAAGGAGAACAACCACCTTCATTATGGGCATGCGGTTCAGAAACGATGCTCTGAGTGCATCTTAAATAGTCTGGCGAAGTCAAATCCCCTCAGCTCATCTGTGAAGCCAGTGAATATGGTAATCTGTGTGTGACAGAAGCCTTCGCAGCTGTTCCTCAGCAGTGCAGTCTGATTTGGGGATTTGTGTTTGTTATGAGGCTCACCGGACTCTCCATAAAGCATGCAAGAGAAAAGTCTGACCCTGATTTGCAGCAAATAACTCTTTAGATGCTGACTTCTCTTGCATTTAGGTCTCGCTACATGTATAAGGAGTAGGTTGTGGGGTTTCATTTGGAGACCAAACTTGATTACGACCTGCTCCCCTGCACAATATATTGTACAGTGACAATGCATTGAAGATCTGATTTGGACATCTCTGCAGAAGATTTAAGACCACTGGTTTGACAGGCCGGATCACACATGACTGGCCACGGGTCTTGCTTTGCAGCTGTACCCAGGGAGGTGGAATGGTATCGTGGACAAAGGAAAAAGGTCATTCATGGGCTTTGGCAGTAACCAGAGCTGGGCTCAAATCTTGGCTCTGCTGTTTCCTAGTGTTTTGACCCTGGTCAGGTGCTGTAATCTTCCTGAGCCCAGACTCTGTCTGTGATAGAGAGGTGGGAGTACTAGACTCACAGTTCTCATGAGGATAAAATGCTGTCTGTGTGATGCATGGTGAGAGCAAAATAATGCATGTAAATCATCTGCTCAAAAAAAAGGGAAGGTTCAACAGATGGTAGCTGCTACTACTATTATTACTATTGCTTATTTTTCTCACTGGCTTCCTGAACTTATTTTCACCTGTTTTCTGTGGCCCTTACCCTATAGACACAGTCACATCCTCTGCATGCTGTAATCCTTACCTTAATAAAGTGCTCACCGGAGCTCCCACATGTCTGGGCCTTGCCTTAGTCCTTTCCTGCAGCCTGGGTCCTGTGGTTGCCTTTTTTCTTCAGCCCTTTTTTTCTTGCTCTGTGAATTGTGTTGCCATGTGGGATGTGCTTTTTAGATACTGATAAATATTTGCCTCAGAATGAGTTAATTAAAAAACATAACATAGCAGTTTCATCATGGACATAGAGATAGCTAGAAAAAGCATCCAAACTTACAATACTAGACAAACTGCAAATTGCCAACTCATGTTGAATCCATCAGAGTCCCTCCCGTGGAAGGATTTTACAGCCCTGCTGTTCTGGATGCATGGCAGTATGCTTTACTTTGGCCAATGCAATGTAAGAAAAGGTGACGCATCACTGCTAGGCAGAGCCTCTGACATGTGGGATAACTTTTTCCCTTCTTCTGCATCATGGAGCCATGGCAGGATGGACTTCCCAAGGCATGAGTCCCTGAGTGACTGTGACAAGCAGAGCTCCACTGATGACTACAACAGACATAGTGTGAGTCAGAAGTAAACTTTACCATTGTAAGCCAAGCATTTTTGATTTGTTTATTGCTGCAGCATAACCTAGCTCATCCTAACTGCTACAGGCCTTCTCCCTCAATTCCAGCTCTGAGCCAGAGTTCTCTCCACTTGCCAACAGCCCCATCAAACCATGCGGATCTTTGCTTCCTCACAAGTCGCTCTGTCCACCCCGTGGGCCATCAGATCAGAGGAAGGCCACGTGCTGATGCTTCTGTCAGGTTCATGCTCACTTATTCTGTCCTCTCCTGCTACTTATCGCACTTGGACTCTAAGCTGCTCAAACCTGGAAACCAAATTATAACGCACAGACATCAATACAGTGCAAGCTGGGAAGGGTGCGTCTGAGATACTTAAATCCGTCCCCTTTCCTTTTATTTCCTGCCTCTCATTCTTTTTTGCTTGCTGCTCAGACTCATCAGGCACACGTAGTTCCACAGGGGGAGGCTGGGGACAGAGCAAAGCAGTGCACGGGCAGTGTCTAGCCAGGTCTGCTCCTGGAGCTGTCTGTCTGTCTGTCTTCCTTGCTGTATCAGGGCCATTTCGTCTTCACAGGTGGCCTCAGCCCTGCTCCCACACTTATGATCTTGGAGATCTAAGCAGCTGCCACCTTATGCTTTTAGATTTGGCCTTGTCTGCCTTCCCTCTCCTAGTGCCTCCGTGGGCCTCTGTGCTGTTCTTCAGCTCCTCTTCTGACTTGGACCCAAGGCCCTTCCAGGATAAGGCCTGCTTCACTCTCCCTGTCCCAGGGACTATAACCAGTACCCAGAGATGAACATATTGGCCTGTCACTCCCTGATGTTGCTTAATTAGCTGTTGCAAAGAACAGAAGCCATTTTGAGAAAAAAGAGGGCTTACTGTGTATCCTAGTCAGTTTGGGCTGCTGTAACAAAGTATCATAGACTAGGTGGCTTATAAACCGCAGAGATTGATTTATCACAGTTCTGGAGGCTGGAAGTCTGAGATCAGGGTGCCAGCATGGTCAGGTTCTGGCGAGGTCCCTCTTCAAGGTTACAGATGGCTAATTTCTTGTTACCCCTTCACATGTTGGAAAGAGAGCGATATCCCATATCGCCTGCTTTTTTTATAAGGGCACTAATCCCATCATGAGGGCCCCACCCTCAGGATCTGATCTAACCCTAATTACCATCCAAAGGCCCCACCTCAAGTATCTTCACCCTGGTGATGTGGGATTTCATCATATGAATTTTGGGGGCACACACGCATTTAGTCCGTGACACAGTAAGACTAAACAAATCCTGGAAAAGGAAGGTCTTTGGAAGCCGAGGGAGGCAAGGCAACTCTTAGGACCAGTTACTGTCTCAGTATCAGCCTCTCCTGACCCTCACGGTTTCTTTCATAGGATCTCCAGGACCTTGATGTTTCTGCTACTTACTGTTTTATAACAAACAACATATTGGTTTCAAACTACAAGAATATCTGCTACTCATGATTCTTGACCAAGCATTTCCTCTGTTTGGCATAGGGTCAACTGGTGCCCTGGGAAGGCTGAAAGGTTCTAAATGCCCTTTGTCACATCGATGGCCACTAGTGCCAGCTGCCAGCCTGGGGCTGGGGTGGGCCTTATGGCCAGGGGCTTTGGTTCTTCGCTATGTGCTACTGCTTCTCATCCTTAGTGGTTATACTGTTTCATGGGGATATTTTTACTAGGGAGGCTTCTAGATCTCTGCCCACATCCATCGCAGTATGAGGGCTCTGAGAGGTTAAAGGAGCTGGTATTTTTGCTTTCAGTACTCCTGTTTTGTCACTGATTGCCTTCCCTGTGAGCAGACAGGTGCCGTTCTACATTTTACCTCTGCTGGGTCAATTATAGTGATTTCAAAGGACACAAATGTATCTGACAAGTCTCATTGGAAAGAAAATTCCTTCAGATTAACAATAAATTGATCTGATTACCTAATCCTAGTATCATTCAGAAGAAAACTGCGAGGCTGAAGTGGAGTGGCAATCTTTATTCATGTCAATCTGTGGGAAAATGGAGAGTGTGAGGAAAGCTCGGGGCAGGGAATGAAAAAAATCTCTGCACTCTGAAGGCCAAAAACATCGCTGCATCTCAAAGATGTTCCTACTCAGAGAGGGGCAGGACAGGTATTTGGAAAATATTAAGCATACTCTGGGCTTATTGATTTACCATTTTGTGACAGTGCAAGGGTCTTAAGACCTTAATATTTGGAACACAGATAGGCAATGGTTTTGCTTTCCGTTAGTAATTATTTTTAGGTAAAGATATTTGTTTAAGTTTTGTGAACCTAGTGAAAATCAACAGAAGAATAGGAAATTTTTGCTGTGGCTTGCAGTACTCTTGGCACACGTGTGAGTCCTGCCACCTGGCAATGATGGTGAAAGACAACAGATTCACTTACTAACATATATCTGCCAGGACAACTGTTAGTTTTGATGTATTACCTCCACAGTAAAGAATTTCCTGACCCAGACAATTACCTCTTTCTTCCTTTCTTCTCTCATAGTGTGCTCTGGAGATACTTCTGTTAAGACACTTCTCAAATCTGTTCAACCAAATATTTATTTAGTCTTCATTAGGTGTTAAGTTATGTGCTAAAGTGCATTAGCAATGCATTAATTCATAATCTCCATAACTACTGCTTTATTTCCAGTACTTAGCTCTCTTCCTTGGACTGTTGCACTAAGGAATATAATCCTTATTCCTGAGAAATTTACAATCTGGTAGGAGATTGTGGCAGACATTGTTGGCTAAAGACCAAGCAAGTGTTACTTCCCTTCTTCTCTGCTGGAAGACACCAACTGCATTCTGATGGTTCCCCCTGTATCATGTGACTCAGGTGAGGTTCCCAGTTAGTCTACAATCATCATGATAAACCAGTAATTGGCTTGGCGGAGGTGGGTCATGTTATTCCGTGCTGGTCAAGGAGACAGAAGGGGAAATCAGCTGCAGAGGCTTCTTGGAAACATTGCTTCATCGATATAAAGAGATACACAGGAATGCAGGATATTTTCATTTTAAGATTTGATGCCTGAAAGTGCTATATTCACTTGCTTCCTGGAGGAGAGCTTGCCCTCAGATATTTGGCTTCAATAGGGTAGCAAAAAAGTGGACATGATCTGGGTTCTTGATGCCTCCTTAAGTTGTTCAAATGACCCACACTGGAGATATCCTGCAATGGAATATCTGTTATGCTGCATAATATTAATGATAAATATCCTGATGGTTATGCCAGTTACTGGCTGAGTGCTTACTTACTAGTACCGGGCATACTGATAAAGGATAGATTTACTGCAGCAGTAAGGCAGAATATGAGAAACGCAAGCAGGGAGGTATAAAGTGCTGGAGGATGTAGGAGAGGGAGGGACTGAACACAGCCCACTGGGCTGGGGGGAGGTAATCAAAAAATCAGACGCAACATAAGTCACACATGGGCAGCACATTTAGACCACAGGCATTTTTGGGTATGTTTATGGATTACAGAATGTCTACAATTTTAAGCCAGATATTAAAAAAATGATGATCTTTCCTACAAAAGTTAATATTTATTTTTTCATACTTTGCTCCAGTGCCCACCTAGCAGCACAGGCTGTGGTCGAGGACTGGCATTGCTTTGCACCCGGCCTGGGCTTTTCTTCCGTCGTGCTGTCCTCTGTGCAAGCCCCCTGTTTGTCCCCCATGGCTTTTGACTGTTCTCTGTGAAGGGAGAAGAATTTGCTACCGAAAAAGCTATCGTATCTGCTGTTGGTAGCACTTGAAAGTAAAGTTTGGCAGAGTAACACACATAAACCACGAGGTTTGGGGGAGATTAAAAAAAATAGGGTGTGTCATTCATTCATTCATTCATTCAAGAAGGCTTATGCAGGAAAGAGGAGAGGAGTGGACTCATTTTAGGACATTTGGGAGTTAGAAGAAGATTTATTTCTTAGGAAAGGAAAACCTTGAGATTGTTTCCAAGCAGAAGGATAGAATTGGTTGTGTGCTGAATGCAACAAGACCTTTTAATGACATGAGTGATGGCCATGGATCTGCGGTAACATTGGTCCACAGGAATCCTGAGGAGCTATATATTCTAGACCTATATTTTTCCAAGCATTTTGGAGTATGAAGGATACATTACGGGCTATATTGTCCTGTCATTATATTTAATATACTAGTGGATTTATCTATAAAATAGAGGACTGATTAAGATAAATAAAATGATCTCATCCTGGAAGGAATTCCCACGGCAAAAGAATTTGACAAGAAGATCCTCTTTTTATCTGAACAATAAAATATATCAATTTTTCAACTGTTTGGCCAGTTCATCTGGTGAGAGAATGGAAAAAGGGAGACATTCATCAATTTTATGATCTGCAGTCTATCACTCAGGTTAAATCAGGAAGAAGAGTGTGTGGGGAACACATTTGGAAAGAAAAGTTATTTTCAAAACATCTGGAGCAGGGGACAAAGCTGCTCAATTCCAACAACGTATGCAGATAAGGTTTTGCTCTTGAAAAGTCTTCATTTGCTCCCATTAATTATAAGACTTTTACCACTGCCCGGCAGTAGTATATTAGAATTAATAATGTGGCTTTAAAAAAAAATGCAATGATGATGTAATTAGCATATCAGCATAAGGTTAATGATTTTAAAATGGAAAGGGTAGTGATGTGCTTAAATTTTTTTTAAAAAGTCAAAGAAATTATCTCAATTGAATTGGCCTTTTTCCATTCTTTCTGCTTAAAAGCTAACAAGGTTGAGGGAAGAGTTAAAATTGCTGCAGGTGTAGGGATACCTGAAAAAACATTAAACAGGTCTTGAATTGCTTAACAAATGAAATCTAGCCAGAAATTGAAAATGGGAGGTGAATATATGTGTGGAAGAACAGAGCAGCCTGGTGATAGCACACTACCCAAATGCACTGAAGATGTTGTTGAACATTTCTTTCGGGATACCACTCTAGCTACAAATACCTAGCAGGATCAAATAAAAAGTTTTCCAAAATTGATACATAGGTGTGAAAACCAAAGGGAAGATCCAATGCACAACTCAGTTCCACTAAATGCTTGTAAGCCTTCTCATGGTAGAATAGCCAGAAATTTTAAAGTAATTATTACTTTCCAACAAACAGAAATAAAGATAGCAAAATAAGACCTCATTTTTCTAACAGTATTCTACTAGCAAATTTGTAGGACAATCTAGGCGTTGACAAACTGCAGTAGGTATTCATAACAGCAGTGATATTTGAGATGCAGATTGGAGTGTGGCACATAGTACTAGATTTCCAGACGTGTCTCCCGGTTCCATCTCTTATGACATGTGTGGCCATAAATGCTTTATTTAACTTTTTGGTGACTCAGTTTTCTCCTTGGTAAAATAGGGTTTGAGCCCCAGGTCTTTTTTTCCCTTACCAGCAATATGACCTCACTTGCCAAGGAGGTTTATCAGTAAGTTTTTTCTGAATAATGAAGCATCCCAACATTTAGTGGCTTAAAGGAACTAACATTTGTTATTTCTCATGCTTCCATGGGTTGCTTATTGGTTCTTCTGGTTTGGGCAAGGTCTGGGGCTTAGTGGTCTAGGATGGCCTCACTTATACATCTGTGGCGTTAGGTGGGAAAACGGGACATCCGGAATGGGCAGAACTTCTCTCCACATGGTTTCCCAGCCTCCAGGAGAACAGCTGAGGCTTGTTCGCACGGTGGAGGAAGGGCGCTCACAGCAGGAAAGGAATAGGCCCAGCGTGCAAGAGCTTTTAAAGCTTCTGCTTGCTTCACGTTTACTGATGTCCCATTTCCCATTTACTAAGGCAAATCCCCTGGTCAGGCCCAGATTCTAGAGGTGGAGAAACAGACTCCAATTTTTAACTGGAGAAGCTGCAAAGTCACATTGCAAAGGAGCAAACAAATAAGGATGGGGAAACTTTGTGGCCACTTGGCAATGTACTACAGGAAGTAATTTAGGATCTTGAGTCAGAATTTTCTGAGTTTATTCTTTGCCATTCAAGCTAAGCTTCAGGTATTTTGTTTGATCACTTTTTGTTGGTTTTAAAGGACCTTTGAGATCTCTTCTAAAATGGCTATTCAACTCAATTTCAGTTGAAGACCACTAAATTCCTCATGATAGTCCCCATTTTTTGATGAAGTACTTTGAATGTGGTGAAATGCAGTGTATGTTTTTCAAATATATGCAAGATAGAACAAATGAATTTTAGATATAAGCGAAAGAACAGGCAATAGGTTATCTATATTCCCTGTCGTATTTTAGTTTGCACTTGCTAGCACAGCAATACTTTCACCTCTACTATACAAATTTACATTTATTGTCTCATATTTATTAGTTGTCTTTCTGTAATTGGACCATCTTCCCTGGGGTAAAATGCATTGTGGCACCAAATCCTCACTTCTTCCTACATCCATGGTCTTGCCATGTTCTCATGTTCTCATTCTGAGCAGAGAATATTTCTCTGCCCTTGGATTTTGGACTTGGCCATGTGACGAGCTTTGGCCAAAGGCATGTGGGAGTGACAGTTTCTCAGTCCCAGGCTAGGCTTTAAGAAGTACATAGACGTGTTCCCTTGCATCTCTGTCATCACTATAAGAAGAACATGTCTGGAAGCCTGCTGGTTTTAGATGAATAAGATACGTTTGGAGCGAAGCCACTCCAGCTAATCCTCAGACTTGCAAAAAGAAGTAGTTTCTCCAGCCCCCAAAGCTAACACAAAGCTAAAGGAAAGCTACCTGGCCAAGCCTGGCATTGAACCGCCTAACCCCAGCTCACTGAAGACATGTGAGCCGTAATAAAGGATTGATATTTTAAGCCATTATACTTTGAAGTATTTTGTTACGCAGCAAGAAGAAACTGACATCAACCTCTTGAGGGTAGGGTATTAGCCATGACAACGTAATGAACACACAGTAGGATATCAAGATATATTTATTTGTTTATGAAATTTTGGCACTGCATTAGCTTTCAGTTGCTGTAGTAACAAAAACCCACAAATTTAGTGTCTTAAAACAAATTTATTATCTTCTAATTGTGTAGGTTAGAATTCAGACATGGTTTTCAGGGGGCTAAAACTAAGGTGTCAGCAGGGCTGCATTTCTTCTGGAAGCTCCGGGGTAAAATCTATTTCCTTGCCTTTTCCAGCTTCTAGCGGCCGGCCACATTCCTTGACTAATGCCCTCCTTCTTTTATTTATGTTATGTGTTGAATTGTGTTCCCCAAAATTCATGTACCTCAGAATGTAACCACATTTGGACGTAAGGCTTTTTAAAAGGGGATGAATGAGGCCATTATGGTGGGGACTTGATTCGCTACGACTGGTGTCCTCATAAGAGGAAGAAGAGACACCAGGGATGCCTGGGCACAAAGGTGAGGGCATGTGAGGACACAGCGAGGAGGCAGGATGAGAGAGGCCTCAGGTGAAACCAAATATGCCAACATTTTGCTCCTGGAATTCTAGCCTTTAGAATTGTGGAAAAATAAATTTCTCTTGTTTAAGATACCCAGGCTGTGGTATTTTATTACAGCAGCCCTAGTAAACTAAAACCATCAGCAAGCCAGCAATGTAGCATTTCTCTTTCTGAGGAAGACCATTTTTCCCTCAACACATCATTCTCCAGCTGGGAAAGCTTCTCTGCTTTTAAAGACTCATTAGATTAGGCCTGCCCAAATGATCCAGAATAATCTTCCCATCTTAAGGTATTTAGCCCTAATCATATCTACAAAGTCCCTTTGCCATGTAAGGCAACATAGTCACAGTTTGCGGCGATTAGACCATAAGATATGGGGGTAAAGGGGCCTTACTGTGTCTGGCAGAGACATAGAAGGGAGTCTTGAGATTATATAATTCATCATTTAATCAATATGTTTTTTTTTTAAATGAAGCATTAATTTATTTTGAGAAAGGGAAGGGATGATTGCAATGAGAGCAATTATTTAGTAGAAACAATTAATTTTTCCCTTTCATTTTCTCATTTCCTAATTCTGGAGTCCATGTTTTAATTAACCTTTGCCTTGCTCCTTGTTTTTTTAGCAGAATGCAGAAGGACTTAATGCACATTTTTTTTTGCATAAAAGAGCTTGCTACACTGGCCTGCTTCTTAGCATCTTGTCTGTTTTTACAAGATTCCCTCTAGCTCTTTCTATCTGGTGACCCTGCCTCTCTGCTGAGGAAAGTTATCAACAAAAGCTGTCAGCTGCTACAGCCTTTCATTCAATCTCTAAGAGAACTCCACAGAAAAACCTCAGTGATTCTTTTTCTCTGGAAAACCTCACACTGCCAATGGAAAGTTAGGAAAGGCATTGCTTCTCCTGCTTGCTTTTTCATGATCTCGGTCTCAGAAGCTCTATTGAAAGTCTATTAAGTATGTTATTAGCTTCTGTTAGAGCTGCAGATGATAACTTCATGTTGGAATTCATTTTCCACACACGCTGAGCTGAATTTTCATATTTGCATTTGACGGCTAAGGCCAGCTGGAAAGCATTTTCCACTGTGAGTTAAGTGTCATGTGCATCTTTATATTTAGATATTAAAACACACACCAAACACCCAGTGCTGGAAATATGCAAAAAAAATAGCAAACAGGAGACCCATTTTGGCCAACTCAACAATTGAACATCCAATCATCATTGAAACAACCCTCCCCATGGTGGGGCACAGGGGTTGTATCAGCTGGGCACAACTGCCTTTTGCTGTGGTCAGAAAATAACTTGCCTAGTCTTATGAAAACATCTACTGTTCAACACCTTAACATTCAGCTTTCGTATTCTGGAATAATTCCTAAAACACAAAGTGACAGTTGTTTTCCACGTTATGAACACAGCCCCGAATCTATTACGACCTCTTTTGCTGTTTCTTCTATGACTTGAGCTGGTGCACCGCCGAAAAGCCAGTCAAAGTTCTTCCGCTTCTCAAGAATGTAATATTTCATGGCTCATTTGAAACTGAGTTGGCTCAAAGCAAAATTTTATGGCACGGTCCTAACGCGGTATCCTGGGTGGCATCTGGCAGTTTTCGAAATAAGGCACATAAGTCAGGGACTCGTGTTTCCCAGGGGCTTTCCCTAGGAGATCTCAGCTTAGGCAGAAGGAGTGAAATGAGAACTTAAAGTGTCACGGGTTTCATGCTAGAAAAATTTGGATTTACATTCTGTTATTTCAGCTGTCAAGTTCCTAAAATGGATAAAGATCTTTGCAGTTCACTCCATGAGACTCCTCCATGTGGGATCAGAATTTTTTGCAAATCTAGAGAGAGCAACTCTAACAGAAATTCCACAAATATTTCTATCACCCCAAAGGGTTGTAAACAATGAGTAGGAGACGGGGAGGTGTCCTTGAACACCAGCTTTGCCTGTTTACAAACACTCTGTTTTGAGCTGTTCTGCAGAACTCATGAGTAAGCACAAATGAAAACCAATTCCTTTCTTTCCTGATGTTGTGCACGAAGAGAACATTTCTTTCTACCTATAAACTCATGGGGATTTATCAGCGGTGTTGGATTGTTGAATCAGGACATAAGTCTTGATAATTAGATGGCGAAACAAATATTTATAAGTTTTTTTAACCCCAGATTATCATTATGCTTCTTTTGGCTACTTCTGAGGATTTCCACTTCTAAGGGATCACTGGGATTTGTGGTGATTGCGTGTGCGGCACGAATTCTTTACTCATCTCTGCATCCACACCTCTGGCTATGTGATTTTACAGTTCCTCTTGCTAGAGAGGTAGCATCTATTTCCCCATCCCATGTGACTCGCTTCAGCCAATAGAATAAGGCTGAAGTGATGCTGTGCTCGTTCTGAGCACAGGCCTGGGAAGGCTTTTGCATGTTGCTGGCTTTTCTTCTTGTACTTTTATTGTTGTCATGAGCCTTTGCTTTACCTCTATATGTGGGATGGAACTAAGCAGCCCACAGACGCAGGACCAAGACAATTGAGGGCTGCTGAGCCCAGCCTAGATTAGCAGACCCCTCAG
>CM052442.1:12567154-12586793 GCA_028533085.1 Varecia variegata
TATTTTATTAAGCAGCACTTTTGTGGCAACAGCTTGCTGATACTAGAATGTTAACACTTATTAAACACTCAATAGACATTTACTAAATGAATGAATGAATAAAACTATATCCAGGATATTTGTGTGTATATATGTATGTAAATGCGTATATAGATATTAATAAGTAAACTATATAAAACACACACATGCATATAGAGACATACAAAGGTATATTTTTACCTGTCTACAGAGTTAGACCTTTCTCTGTTTTACTTTTAACAATTTGCTTTTGAAAGTTGGTTTGGGATTAATTGGTTGGTCGCAAAACTCACACGGAATGAGAAGCAAATCGCCCTTGTTCCAGGGCTCTCCAGTTTGTCCCACTAACTATGACTTTGGTAACCATGCAATTAATTTTCAAGTGTTTTATTGCTCACCTGCTCTCCAAATTACTAAGTAAAATAAATAGTTTTGTGAACAGGAAGAAAAGAAATGCACAAAATCTTTTAATTTCCTAGTGCTACTGTGACTTTAAAAACACAGTGTTTATTATAACTAATTTTAAAACTGTGCTGCAGGAAATGTTCAGAAAAATTTTCTTTTGGATTAATGTTATAATTACACTTAAGGAGAATATAGAAGGATTAATTAATTTCACTGTTCATTGGGAGTTTGGTTCTAGCTTTGTAAGTTAAAATTAGAAGTGAAATATTGAATTGATAATGGCGTTCAAGTTTTCTAATCAATTTCTGTCCCTGAACATATTCAGCAGGGTCATTCCTCTGAATAAAAAAGAAGATATATACTCCAGAAATTAAATGAAGTGAGAGTTGATAAGTAGTTCAACAAATATTCCTAAAACACTTTTATTTTTAAAGTTTTCTTCTAGACTGTTCAGAGTACTTTTTAAGTGTGTGTGTGTGTGTGTGTGTGTATGTATGTTGTTGAAGTAGTTCAACACACACATGAACATAGATTCTTTTGTGTGCCATGTTTGGGTCATCAAACATGATATACCTCTTACTTGGTACAAGTTACAATTTATGTTGGGTGTTGAGAAAGCCACAGGGCTATGATTTTGAGATTAGCTTTGGAGGAACCCGGTGACCTGGCTACAGCCTTTGACCTCCACCCCTGAAGATAGTAGACCACTAGTTCTTACCTTCACATGGATAGTTTTAATAGAAAGAGAACATGTCAAGTAAGTTATAATTTGAGGAGAATATGCCATTGAATAATTGCCTATTGTGAGCATTTAGGATTTGTCAAAAATAATATTTGGATTATTGTTCATTCCAACAAGGTGTCAAACTTTTTTCCCTCGTGTCCTTATAGGATTCTGAATGCCCTATTTTAAGAGACTAAAAATAATTTGAGTTTTCTATTAATGACATACTTATTTTCTATGTTACTGACTTCATTAAATATATAAAAATGACAATGCCAGAAAAATATGTGCTATATATTAGAGGAACATCAGGAATAGGAAAATCTTCTCTTAATCATGAACTTGTATCTGTACTTATAATTGCTTTTTTCAATTGGATGATTGGCAGGTGAAAAATATTATTTAAGCTATCTGTTGACGGAATGACCCAATTGATTGTATAACTGATTTGACTCATAACAGAATGATTTGAAAAACAAAGGGATCTGTGAATCATTTTATTTCTAGGGAAATTTTGAATTCTAAGAATTATTCTTAAGATTGACTACGAACGTAGCTTGTTTACCTGGTGAATTCGGAACTATTTCAACAAATAACAAACCTGGAGAGTGGTAGTAAATGTTCTGGGGGCTTTAAAAATGACCTTTCTTATATGATTATTCAGATTATCTTTCCTTGTATTTATAGGATTTTTGTATGCACATCTGTACATGTGTGTGTGTATGTGTTGGGAAATATGTGCAAAAATGTAATACATCAAGTTTTCAGAAAGCATTGAAGAGACACAGTCATCTCAAGTTTTAGATTCCAAACATAAATATATTTTATAGACAATATATTACTTTCAGGGAATAGAAGGGGTATTCTTCTCTTTGGACTACTTATTGATTTTCTTTAGTCTGTAATGATATACAGTACTTAATTGCTTCCTTTTAAGCAAATGCTAATGAAGCATACGGTGGCCATATGTATGGAAGCATAATCCAGAGAACATGGCAGAATCATAATGTGAACTTGTAGAAATGCTCACTGTAGATGATCCTTATTAATGGATAAGAGCAAATATGTGAACAGAATGATCTTACATTTCATCGTCAATGCTCAATTTCTAAGAGAAGTCATTTTTGTACTTTAACTTTCAAATAGAGCAAACTAGAGGCGGTTGTATTTTGCCAAATTTTGTTATGGATAGTGGTTATGGTCAAATTTGAGTTAAGAAATTAGTACTGTTTATTACTAGTCCTGACCTTGATATTGACCTGTTTTTTTTTTTTCCCTGAAGGTTATTTAATCTTTTCTACTTAGGAAATAAAATGGAATATATATATTTTTACCTACTTCATGATTTATAATATAAATCAAATAAGACAAAATGCTTTGAAAACATAAGATGTATATGAACACAAATAATTATCTAAGTGTTTCAACTTATATGGAGAGAAACAGAACAGCTCCTAATGAAGGTAAATATTTAACAATATTTATTGGCTTTTTACAAATGTCTACCTGCATTTTATTTCTTTGAAAATCCCAAGTGGCTCTGATCCTCATTTTCCTCTATAACTTTTACACCCTGTAAAGGATATTCTTTGTGAAGTGTGAAATTAATGGCTTATCCATGCAGCAAGTGGAAATAAAAGAACATTATATATCCTTAATGATGTTGGTGTATTTTTAAAATGATGAAATATTGATTATATCTACATAGTGTTACCTCTCTTTGTATATTTCACATATAGTATCTTATGTAACACTGCAACCACAAAAGGTGCACAGGATAAATATAACTTTTTTTTTGAGAACACAAAGCAGATAATATTTTATTGGTTTAGACATCCCTTAAGTCCCAGGAGATTTAGTAGCAATTAAATGCATGCCCCTTTGCACATAATCAGTCTTTTGGAGGGAAAAAAAAAACACAACAATGTGTGCTAAGGGGACCAATTAATCAGAAGTGCAACTCAGTGATGGCAAGCTAAATTTGTATGATTACTAGGTATCCAATAAAGGTTAAGGTAGAATTAGGATTCTTAATTCTGTTTGCTTTCTACTATCACACATTCATTTGGCATTTAATGAGAATCTATGTCAGTATTAATTGGTTCACAAAGGTGGATAAGCGGAGGCAGTGATAAACCAGTTGGGGAAACAGACATGAGAAAGATATAAGAATCCTAACAGGTACTGCAGTAGTTGCACAAACCAAATGTTAATAAAGTCAGGCAAAGCTTTACTGAGAGGTGGATGTTTGAGTGGCTCTTGGAGAAATCCAGGAATATGGGAATATGCTTGATTCTTCCTTGCTCACCCCCATATCTAGTTGATCAAGTCCCATCAAGTCTGTTCCCCAAGTATTTATGGGATCTAAGCATTTCTTGCTGCCTCAAATCCACTATTCTGGTTCAGGCCACCATCGATTCTGCCCTGGAGAATTCCAGATAGATGTGCTCTCATCATCCCTCAGCAATGAATCTTAACAACATCTACAGTGACAACAAACTAAATCAGTTCACCTTCCTCTCTGTGATCCCTTAGTGGTTTTCCATCTCTCTTGGAGTATGGTTCTAACTCTCATTATACCTCAAAAGCCCTGCACAATCTTTTCCCTACTGCCTGTACATCCTCAGGCTGCACTGTTTCCCTCCTAGCTCATTTTCCAACCAAATGGTTTTCTTTTTGTCCTTCTGAAATGTCAAGACCAAATGAGGTGGTTATTTATTTTTGTGAAAACTTGGATGGGCCACAGTGCTCAGATATTTGATCAAACACTATTCGGGAGGTTTCTGTGAAGGTGTTTTTTGGATGAGATTAACATTTAAATCTGTGGACTTTGAGTCAAGCCGCTTGCCTTCCATAATGTTGGGGGAGGGGGCATCATCCAGTCTGTGGAAGGCTGAATAGAACAAGTGTTGACCTCCCCTGAGCAAGAAGGAACTCTGCCAGCAGACTGCCTCAGACTCAGCCTTCAACTCTTCCCTGGGTCTCCAGCCTGTTGCCCTACCATGCACATTTTAGCTTATTTCAACACATTGAGGGGATACAAGTGGGTATGTTTTGTTACATGGATGAATTGTATAGTGGTGAAGTCAGGGCTTTTAGTGTACCCACCACCCAAATAGTGTACCTTGTACCCAATAGATACGTTTTGATCACTTACCCTCCTCCCAACCCCCTCACTTTTGAGTCTCCAGTGTCCATTATACCACTCTGTATGACCATGTGGACCCATCATTCAGCTCCCACTTTTAAGTGAGAACATGTATTTGTTTTTCCTTTCTGAAATACTTCACTTAGGGTAACAGCCTCCGGGTCCATCCAAGTTGCAGCAAAATACATTATTTCATTCTTTTTTATGGCTGAGTAGTATTTCACATTTTCTTTATTCATTCATCAGCTGATGGACACTTAGATGGATTCCATATGTTTGCAATTGTGAATTGAGCTACAGTAAACATGCAAGTGCTGATGTCTTTTTTATATAATGACTTCTTGACTTCTTTTCCTTTGGGTAGATATCCAGTAGTGGGATTGCTGTATCAAATGGTAGGTCTACATTTAGTTCTTTGAGAAATTTCCATGCTGTTTTCCATAGAGGTGGTACTAATTTACAGTCCCACCAACAGTGTATATGCATTTCCTTTTCACCACATCTATGCCAACATCTATTGTTTTTTGATTTTTTAATAATGGCCATTCTTACAGAGGTAAGGTAGTATTTCATTGTGGTTTTAATTTACTTTTCCCTGATGATTAGTGGTGTTAAGCATTTTATCATGTTTTTTGGCCATTTGTACATATTTTGAACTTACCAAGTCCCTGTAATCACATGAGCCAATTTCTTAAAGAATATATATGCACATCCTGTTGGTTCTGTTTCCCTGGAGAACTCTCTCTACTACAACCCTCAAGGCCTTCACATCTGCTGTTCTCACCCTAGGAAACTCTTCTAGTGAACTCCTTCTCAGTTTTCAGGTTTCAGCTTAAATGTCATTTATAAAGACACTTTTCCTGACCTTCCAAACACAATGAGATCTCTCTGTTTAAATGTATTTTTATATCAACCTCTATTTTACTTTATAGTACATATGACAGCTTGTAGTCATATGTTTATTTGTGCAATTATTTTATATATATATATATGTCTCACGTTACAGCAGTATTTCTTAATCATTTTTTAATCATTATCCCCTAAGAAACCTTTACAGATACTTCTTTCCCAGTTGCCTGACATCATAGATATACTGTGTTTATGTACTATATACGTAAAAAGAGTGAAATTTTTTGACCTCAACAACGAATTTTCAGCCCCTTGGGGGCAATATCACCCTGTGAGGACTGCACGCACTGCAGCATAAACTCCATGACAGCCAGGACTTGCCTCTTCTGTTCTCTGGGCACCCAGTGCCTCGCCTGATGCTGCAACACAGTAAGTCTCAGTAAATACATGTAGAATGAATTGAATCAATAGCAGAGTAGGTATGGATGCCTAGGAAAGAGCATTCTAGAGACAGTGTGCTTGGGTGCAGTTTCTGCATTTACCATTTATTTCCCTTGTGATCTCAGACAAACTTCTTCAGCCTCATTTCCTCATATATAAAGTGAAAATAATAACAGTTTCTAAATCACAGTGTGTTATGAGGACTAATCAGGAAATTATATGTAAAGGGCTTAGCATATAAATAGGAAAGGATAAATTAAATTGTCTCTGTTTGCTGATGACATGATCTTATCTATAGAAAATCATAAGGCATCAACAAAAAACTACTGAAACTGATAAACAAATTCAGTAAAGTTGCAGGATACAAAATCAACTTACAAAAATGAATAACATTGCTATACAATAAAACAAACTTGTCTGAAAAAGAAATTAAGAAAATCTCATTTATAATAGCATCAAAAAAATACTTAGAAGTGAATTTAGCCAGGGAAGTGTAAGATCTGTATACTAAAACCTTCAAAACATTGATGAAAGAAATTGAAGACAGCAGAAACAAATAGAAAGATATCCTGTGTTCATGGATTGGAAAGATGAACATTGCTAAAATGTTCCTACTACCCAAAGTGATCTACGGGTTCATTGTAATCCCTATCAAAATTCCAATGTCATTCTCCACAGAAATAGAAAATTCTAAAATTCATGTGGAGCCACAAAAGACCCCAAATAGCCAAAGCAATCTTGAACAAAAAAGACAAAGTTAGAGGCATCACACTACCTGATTTCAAAATACATGAAAAAAAGCGATAGTAATCAAAACAGCATGGTATTAGCATAAAAACAGACACATAGACCAAAGGAACAGAATAGAGAACCCAGAAATAAACCCACACGTCTACCAATCAATTGATTTATAACCTGTCTGCCCCTTTAGCCCCACCCCCCAATGCAAGTTAGTTAGAAGCCAGGTTGCCAACGGGTGTATGACACACTCTTCCAAATAAGTTGAAACACTTAGATAATAGACATTTGTGTTCGTATACATCTTATGTTTTCAAAGCATTTTGTCTTATTTGATTTATATTATAAATCATGAAGTAGGTAAAAATATGTATATTCCATTTTATTTCCTAAAAGTCAAAAAGATTAAATAACCTTCAGGGAAAAAAAAAAAGGTCAATATCAAGGTCAGGACTAGTAATTAACAGTACTAATTTCTTAACTCAAATTTGACCATAACCACTATCCATAACAAAATTTGGCAAAATATGACTGCCTCTAGTTTGCTCTATTTGAAAGTTAAAGTACAAAAATGACTTCTCTTAAGAATTGAGCATTGATGATGAAATGTAAGATCATTCTGTTCACATATTTGCTCTTATCCATTAATAAGGATCATCTACAGTGAGCATTTCTACAAGTTCTCATTATGATTCTGCCATGTTCTCTAGATTATGCTTCTATACATATAGGGAGAAGTGTTTGAACGTAGTGGCCATGTACCTTTCCTTTCCCTGTTCTCTTTTCTGCAGACTAGAACGTGGATGTGTGGGTTAAAGAGGGAACTGACATGTTGAATTTCAATGAGAGAGGTCATGGTGGATAGACTGGTTCAGTGTTCCATGGTGTCAAGATCCAAGCTCTTTCTCTGTTGTTGCTCAGCCATATGTGGCCATCATATGATCATGTCTTTTTTTGGTCATACTTAAAATTGCTGATATTACCTTGTTTACTTTTCATTTACTTTTTAAAATCTTCTTACTTCACTGGAATTTAAGAGCAATCTAACTTGTTCACTACTATATTCAAAGCACCTAGACAGTGGTTGGAACATAGCAGATGCTAAACACGGTTTGAATGAATCCATGAGTGGTGAATAAGCGGCAACCAGCTCAGAGGGTTACAAGCCCTCTGGGTCAGTGGTAGGCCACGGAAGGAAGACGCTACATCCTGCCAGGTGGCATGAAAGAGCCCCAGTGGACAGCATTGCCTAGTGGAGTGGTAGTGGCAGGCAAAGGTACAGGTAAGTAGCAGGTGAGACATTAGTGCCAAGATTAGATGCAGGGAAATAATGGAACAGTAAATCTATTGGTAGATTTATTCATGAACACATTTAAAATATCCCCTAGGATACATAGTCATACCTGGGTGGATAGAAAGAGAGAGAGCTTTACATATGATGAATTTTCTGTGTCAGTTGGTAGGTACAACAGTGCAGTAAAAATTGAATTATTGTTGCTTTTCAGAGGTGATCTGTGCCCACAGGCTGGTGACAGGTGAACATTTGGGTTATAACCTTTAAAAATAATCTACAGCTTCAAAGATAAAGTCAATTTTACTTCTGATTGTCTATACCTTTCTTGGTGCTGAATCCTTCATATGTCTTATTTTCTCCTATGGCTGGCACCTGCTTTCCTCCAAACCCTGCACGGGGGTGCCTCTTCCTCACATGTCTTGGAGGTGGGTCAGAGGTTCATTAAAATCGTCCACTTTATTTGCCTCCCGTTTCTCCCATGCATTAATCACAGAGCTCGGCCTTTTTGTTGGATTTGCCCTTTGCCTTCATGCTATCTGATTCACATGGTTTGCAGAGATAATTTACAGTTAATATATGTTTTGTGTGACTCTGCTTTGGGTGTCTGAAGTGACCCACAGGGCAGTGGTGTGTATACAATGTGTGTGGGAGGAAAGCAGAGATAAAACACTCTTTGAGGAATTATAAAGTATAATAAATTATTTTGTGCTTCACTTGGCTTCCTCTCCTTCCCAGCCTCAGTATCATCGTGTGAAGAGAGGGGATAAAGAGAAGGGAGGAAGCTATGGGTATTTATGAATAATATTACTTAGTTCATTTTAAATAATGCTGCACCAGGCCTGCTGCCAAAGCTGGAAATGAGGAAAACATACCAAAGGCAGTTGTGGCCACAATGCATTGAAAATTTGGAAATTTGGAAATTTGGAATAAGTTGCTGACAAAAGAGTCAGGGGAAGAATCCGCTCTTGGATAGAATGGTTGACTGTAAAAGCATGTAGAAAATTAGGGAAAAAAATAACTTGAAGGGGGATTTGCTTTATTGTTCAATTTTGTTAGTATCCAGACTTTTACAAATTCTTCTCTAAATATAGGAGAAAGAAATTGCTCCTGAAAACCCTAGAAGTGTAGAGCATTGATTTTCTTGATGCCAATGTGTGTTTGGGATGTTCCATCTTCAATACATCTGTCTGGAAACAAGTCATTGCACTCTTGGATTTTCTCTATGGAAAAGTGTTTTCTGATTTCTTGGTGAAGGAAAAAGAGGCATAGTGTTTTTGAAAGAAACAATAAAGCTAATATGACTCTTGAATCCAAATTTCTTTAGGCATTTGCAAAGACTCCTGGATTTCTCTGGTGCTAGAAGGAGCATCATAGATTGTATGAAACAATCCACTTGTTTTTTAGGAGAAGAACCCAGTGAAGTTAAATGACTTAACCCATGATCACACAGTTGCCTGTTAGACTCCAAAGCTAGGGTGAAGCTTTGACTTTTGACATCTACTGTGATGTTTCTTTAATGTTGAACTGAGTCAGCCGTTCCTACTAAAGCCATGCCTAACCTTATAGTCCACACTTTCCACTCCATGGGATGTTTATAGGCAGTTCACTTTGGGGTTATGAAGAATATTTTTTCCTGACATATCAAGAATCTGTGAAATTGTAGTGATTTTTTGAGGTCAAAGTTTCACCTTCTCATGATTTTCAGAGAGTGATCTCCTCAATAGTTTGATCTTTATAAATAATATTACTCTCTCTTCTGTAGACTCTGAAGTAGGTGCACTTATTCAACAAATGTAATACATTTAAATATCTTTACCTTACATTTTAATTAATATGCTTCCTAACAAATCAATTGTGCATCAGTTTCTGTGCACACTAATCAATATGAAATCACCATGGTTATTGAGTTCTTATTATATAAGGTATAGGGGAAAGTGAAAGGGAAAGATGAAAGAGAACAAGCATTTGTTGAAATCCTTCTAAAATGGACACTTTTATTCATTCATTCCATAAATCTTTCCAGGCCCTGTGCCAAGAGTTGGGGATATCTCAGTGAGCAAGTCAATTGTGGTTCCTCCTTCACTGAACTTATAAAACCCTGTGCAGATGACAGGCATTGCATAACTTAAAAAAATAAAATCAGGTGATGAGAAGGGAAGGAAGGAGAAGTGCTGAAAACTAAAGCAATATGATTATGTATGTCACAGATGAGGAAACTGAGGCTTAGTGAGGCTAAGAAACTTGTCAATTCCAGTAAGTGATGGAGATAGCTTTAAACTCAGCTCTGTCTGAGTTCAACATCCCCACTCCCAGCATGTCCACTTTGCCATGACAGCTCTGTCCTAGGTGCTGAGCATGGAAAAGATTTAATGCTATAGTCTACAGTCTTGTTGGTGAAATGGAACATATACCACAGAAGGAAAATGTCAATATAGACAAATATTCTGAGATAATAATTTGTGAGTTACAATATCAATGAAGCTACAGGCTGAGGTGGTTGAGAAAAACTGTTATAGGAAAAAAACATGTGTAAGTGGGGCCCTGAGGACACGCATCTATCTTAGACAGATGGATGAGATGGAAGACAGGTGAGGGAGCACATTCCACATAGAAGGCCCCAGATTGTATCTGCTTAGTTAAGAAATTTGACTGAGCTGTCAGTTCTTTTAGAAGAGTGGTGGGAGAGAAGATTGAAAAGCTTCATGGGATCCTTGAACAGTTAAGATTAGAATTTGAATTTATTCTGTAGTTCAGATTTTTCTTTAAATTATAGTAAATATTTTGTAGTCAAAAAGCATCCATAGGCAATAGGAAAATGAATAGGTGAAAGTGTGATTTAGTAAAACTCTGATGATCCCTGCTATAGTTAGTAGTAATAAATGCAAAGCTTTTAAGCAGAAAAGTCACAAATAGGTGTTTGGGGAAGTGTGATCTGGTAGTGTTGTGTTAGTGATGAGAAAGAGTGGGATCAGCAAGATTAAGAAAATCAACTAGATTTTTCCATTGAATAGTTTCAGAATATTATGAGAGAAAATATGGGTGGCAAGAAGGGAACAGGTTCTAAAAACAAAAGAAAAATCTACTGTGAAGAAATATTGATAGTGTTTGGCAGTTGAGCAAATGTGGAGGTTGAGGGAGTCAACAGTCTCTTAGAAGGTAAGTCTAAGAAGAGAAAAATGATGGAAAGCTCTTATAAGAGAAGAAGACAGTAAATTAACACAACACGGCTAAGGGACAGAGAAGTATCACTTCTGAAGTCAAGATCAAATGACTAAGTCTGAGACTCAAGACCTCTTGAATAAACTGAGTCCAATACACTCAAATTAAACTAGGACCATTGAGGAAGCTAATGTGGCCCAGGCAATGAATGCTGTTTGGCTCTTTGTAAAAGAAAACATCACCCTTTCTAAAGAAGATAATCCTCAATTTGCACCCTAAATATTTTCATAAATTAAGTCCCATATATTGTGAATCTACTGTCAAAATTTACCAACACATAAGGAAACAAGTTGCCAGAAAAAAAGCATATTTCAACTTCCAAAGTTTTCAGATATATAAAATAACTGTACACGAAATACTTAAAATATGAAAAATAGATAAACAGGCAAAGAATATCTATCAAAATTTAGCAAGGAGGTATCAAAGGGATTATTAGAAGTTTAGGCATCAAAAATAAAATTGTTGAAGTACAAAATTCAATGATGAATGAAGCAGTTTAGATACATATTAAAGAGGTATTAGTGATTATGGAAATTATCCAGAGTACAGCAAACAAAGACTAGGGAATGGAAAAATATGAAAAGGAGGCCAAAAATCATGAAAGTTATTTTGAGAAAGTCTACTATACTTCAAATCAGATTTTCAGAATGCAAAAATTGGAAATATGAAGAGTTAATGGTTGAGAAGCATGGCATTAACCACACAGAATACATAAAAAAGAAAAAACCATACCCATACAATGTTGTCTAATTTTGGAAAACTCAAAACAAAGAGACAGTCATAAAAAAGATAGTGCTATCAAGAATTCCATGGACAGCAGACACTTCAACAACACAGAAACCAGAAGAATGGGACAGCTTTATGGTTCTAAGAGAAAAGAGCTGTCAACTTAGAATTGTGAAACTAGTAAATCTGTCAAGAACAAGGGTGCAATATAGGAATTTTTAGGTTTAAAACATAAACCTGAGATAGCTGACCAGAGACATTAGCTGCTAGATTGTCTCAGAAAGAAGGACAAGTTTTAGATGGAAAAGGAAAAAACAAAACAAAACAAATATAGATTGGGTGTAAATCTGAAAAGTGTCAGAACCTATCAGAGATTCCACAGAAAGAAGTTGCAGAGGAGAACAAGAAGGAGCAAGATGTCAGCAGAAATCAACCCTGGAGAGGCTTGGAGTCTGGCAAAAACAGTAGGTGGTGGTGGTGGGGGGGTTTTTTCCCCCTCCCTCACGTCTCTGTGAGTCAGGAGGTTCTCCAGCTGCTAGAGAGCTTTTCTATACTCATGAGCCCAAAAGCTGCTGCACCCAGTGAACTGGGAGCTTCTTGAGGACAAAGCATCAGGCTGACAGCCCCTTGGGGTCACTTCCATTGCCACAGACCCTAGTGGAGACAGCAGGTGCCATATGGCTTCTCCACCCATTGTGTGC
Organism: Varecia variegata; assembly: GCA_028533085.1. Taxonomy (NCBI): domain Eukaryota; kingdom Metazoa; phylum Chordata; class Mammalia; order Primates; family Lemuridae; genus Varecia; species Varecia variegata. Next base: position 12,579,418 of record CM052442.1, read on the forward strand.
CTTTGTCCTCCCCAGGGAGCTTCAGCCCCTCCATTTTTGTCTTGCTCATTCCCAACAAACCTTTTCCAACACCAGTCCAGACTGCGGGAGCCAGAGGAGCTGGTGGGTCCTGAGGGATATGTGTGACCCCAGAGCTTTGACGTCCTGGTGGGCTGCCTTCCAGAGACAGGGACAGGGATGGCTAGAGTGTTATCTCTCCTCCATTCAGACTCTTTTCCTCTCCTGACCCTCCCCTGCCCACTGCTGCCAAATGAGCTGGGCTCTCAGGAGCAGCTGCTACCCACCGCTCTGCCTACCACTCGAGGCTTCCACAGAGAGTAGGGCTCAAACCAATCCTCTTAAATACCTGCAGTAGACTAAGGGCTGCTCAGACTGTGAACTCCCTGCTCACCAGCCCTCCCTGGTGATGCTCGCCTGGATGCTCCATCAGAGCAGGGCACACCCCGAAGTGGAGGGTCATCAAACCTGCTTGAGCACCCCCTAGGCAACTCAGAACCAGCATGCTTCTCCCTGGCATGGTAAGGGATTGACCTTTGGGGACCTGGGAAAAGGCCCACAGGGCAGATCCTGTACCCTCAGAACAACCCCAATCATGTTGCTTGGGGGCAAGGAAGGAATAGTTGTGAACTAATCTCAGGAGGCAAGGGAGCCCATGTGGGCATAAATGAAAAGAGAGTGCAGTGTGGGTTCCCGCCACAGTGCACTCACAGAGTGCCTCTCCTCCCACAGAAGGCTGCACTCTCAGCACAGGGTGGGATCCCGGACAGGGAAACTCCCAGCCTGCAGCACAATTGCTGGAGAGGTCAGCTAGTTTGAGCTCCTGCCTGCTGGCAGACGCTGGAAGAAAACTGCAGAAGAGAGACAGGGGAGAAGAGCAAAACTTGCTCCTGACAGCCAGATTGTGAATCTCAGGTGGCCCCACCACAACAATCAGACTCTCAGGCCTGTTTGGGCCACTTCAGCCCCCCCTTAGCATCTTTCCCCAGCAGCGTGGGAGTGGACATTTGACTCCTACTGAGATGGCTATCTTACTGGCTTTTGTGGAACCTGAAGGCAGGCTCACCCAACCCAGCCCCACCCAGCCTCACTCTCCCTCCTGCCACTGCTATGGTGGAGAATAAGAAGTCCTCTGGGAGCTCCAGGGCCCCACCCTCTGCCTGGGGCATTCAAATGCTTCTCCTGAGGGGCTAGAGCCAGTCATAGGTCCCTCAAAACAGCAGTACAGCTAGTTCTTTCTGGCAAGTGCCACCTACTGTCAGGGAGGTCAATTTGTATAGCCCTTTACAACATTTACTGACTCAATCATACAAGGTGTGGTTGATTCTTACCCACAAGCATCACCTACTGTCTCAGAGATTAAACTGGGCATCCCAATATAATTCATGCAATTAAGAAGACCAAGGGCTGGGAAAAGAGAAAGAATTTCAAAGACCTCCATCATCCCTCATCAACAAGAGGCAGGGAATTTGCCTACACATATAGTACACCATGACTACAGCCTACAAAACAACTAGCAACTGAGAAAACAGCCACACTAAGGATATCTATAACCAAGGCATCTTTCCAGAACCTAGACCCTCATCAAAGCACCCACAAGCAAAGCCAAAGGTTCTTACCCAACATATGCTACAGACACACCCTTATGAGTGAGGGGGAAAAAACCCATCTAAACAAAAGAAAACCTCAAAACAAGAAGCAACAGCTACTCCAGATGAGAAGGAAACAGTGCAAGAACTCCAAAAGTATGAAAAATCAGAGCAAAAGGACACCCCCAAAGGAGCACACCCCCTCTGTAGGAATGGATCCCAACCAAAATGAAAATATGGAAATGACAGATGCAGAATTCCAAATATGGATTTTAAGGAAGCTCAGTGAAATCCAAGAGAAAATGGAAAACCAACTGAAAGAAACCAGAAAAAACATTTCAGGAAATGAATGGAAAGTTTACTAAACAGATAGACATATTACAATAAAACCAAATAGAACTTCTGGAAATGAAAAATTCATTTAAGGAAATACAAAACACAGTGGAAATCTTTAAGAATAGACTAGATGAGGCAGAAGAAAGAATTTCAGAGCTTTAAGGCAACTCGAATTAACTCAGTCAGTCAAAAAAAAGAACAAAGAATCAAGGGGAATAAACAAAGCCTATAAGAAATTTGGGATTATGTATTAAAAAAGCAGCCAAATATAAGAATCATAGGCATCCCTGAGGGTGAAGAGGAAAACACACAAGGGCTGGAAAACCTATTAGAGTTAATAACTGAGTAAAACTTACCTGGTCTTGCTAGAGATTTAGACATCCAGGTATAAGAAGCTCAATGAACACCTGGGAGATTCATTGCAAGGAGGCAATCACCATGACATACAGTCATCAGACTGGACAAAGTCAACACGAAGGAGAAACTCCTGCAAGCCATGAGGCAAAAACATCAAGTAACTTACAAAGGAAAACCCATCAGGCTAACAGCAGACTTCTCAACAGAGACCTGACCAGCCAAAAGGGATTGGAGGCCCATCTTCAGTCTCCTTAAACAGAACAACTGCAAGCCTAGAATTTTTTATCCTGCAAAGCTAAGTTTCATATATTAAGGAGAAATGAAGACTTTTCCAGACAAACAAACACTTAGGGAATTTGTCAAGACCAGACCTGACCTGCAGGAAATACTCAGAACTTCATCATACATGCATCAGCACAATAGACACCGATCAGTGTAAAACCACCCAAAAGCTAAAGCTCAGAGCTCATATAAAACAATTGCACAAGAGGTAAAACAAAGCAATAAGTTACTACCAAACATAATGAAGAGAATAGCATCCCACATATCAGTTCTATCAATCAATGTGAATGGCCTGAATGCCCCACTCAAGAGACATAAGCTGGATGAATGGATTAAAAAAGTGCCACCCAAATATCTTTTGTCTCCAGGAAACACATCTAACCCACAAGGACTCATGTAGTCTCAAGGTGAAGGGATTGAAATAAATATTCCACAGAAACAGAAACCAAAAGAAAGCAAGTGTAGCCATTCTCATTGCAGGTAAAATTAACTTTAAATCAACATGGTAAAGAAAGACAAAGATGGTCATTATATAATGGTAAATGGAGAAATTCAACAATAAGACATAGCAATGATAAACTGTTATACACCTAACAAAGGAGCACCCAGATTCATAAAGCAAATTCTACTAGATCCATGCAAAGATATAAACAGAAACATTGTAATTGTTAGGGACTTCAATACCACGTTGGCAGAGCTGGAAATACCACTCAATCCAGCAATCCCATTGCTGGGTATCTACCCAAAGGAAAAGAAGTCATTTTTTTCAAAAAGACACCAGCACTTGAATGTTTACTGAAGCACAATTCACAATTACAAAGATGTGGAATCAACCCAAGTGCACACCAATTCATCAGTGGATTAACAAAATGTGGCATATATATATATATATATATATATATATATATATATATATACACACATATACACATACACACCATGGAGTACTATTCAGCTATAAAAAGAATGAATTAATGCCTTTTGCAGCAATTTGTATGGAACTGGAGACCATTATCCTAAGTGAAGTATCACAAGAATGGAAAAACAAACATCACATGTACTTGCTATTAAATTAGAACTAACCGATGAGCACAAATGTGCACAGAGGGAAGTAAAACTCAATGGAAATCAAGCAGGGGAGAGGGGACAGAGAGGAGGGGCAAAAGCCTACCTATTGGGTACAATGCACACTATTTTGGTGATGGGCACACTTATAGACATGACCTAAGCATTACAAAAGTGATCTATGTAACAATAACATTTATACCCCTTAATATTTTGAAATTAAAAAATAAACCTTAGAGAGATTACAACCATAGAACTTCAGTAAGAAAACTTTAAAGGATATACAACAAATAGGTTTTTAAATGGAATTGGGTTGGGTTTGAATCACAAGTTGACCCCTCACTAGTGGCATGGCTGGTATTTCTCTCTATGAGTCTTAGTTTTCTTATTTTTAAAAATGAGGATAGCATTGATACCACATCAAGAGATTAGAATGGTTCCTGACACAGAGTACGAGTCAGTGTGTTTGGTGGACAGTGAGAGGTAGAGCCACAGAGCCACGTAAGGGAGATAACTTTTGCATAACTCCACATAGTTCTCATGTTGTGAGTAGGTTTTTATAGATCAAGGAGATCTGTGACTCTCTACACTGTTTGGATTCAATGTCCCTTTACTATCATGTTGAATTGATCAGGCTCTTTGAATTTTAGGCAGATAGACTTTTGCAGAAAATAGAGATATTTAAATGCCCCTGGGCCAGTAGATCAATGTGTACATGATAAACGTAGAGACCCAGACATACTGAAGTGTTTGTTCATGGTCATGCAGATTAATAATAGAATCAATGTGGTTATTCATTTTTCTCTGTCAAATCATATACTAAAAGAAAAAAACTGATAAAAAATTAGATTGTCATTGAATGTCCTCTGTAATCTGATGTCATTGTACTTACTCAGCTCTACTACCCTCTGCTCTTCTGTGTAAATTATCTCTTCCTCTTTGGCTCTGCCAAATACAATGATCTCACCCAGGGTATAGGCTTTTCCCAGTTCTTTTGCCATTTGGACTGTCCATTTCATTTCCTACAAGAGTAACCGATCTTTCTATTCCAAATTCAAAAATCACTTTTCTTACCGGACAACAACTCTTTTTCACTTCTAATTCTTTCTTCACTGATGACAATTCTTGCCTGTAACACTCAGTTTGTATGCCCTCATTTATTCCACAAATGATGTTTATCTCCCAAACAAGGTGTAGGGTATACAGACAGGGTAGCTTAATTTGCTCTTTTCCCTGTTGGTTATGATGCTAGGCACATAATAGTAACTCAACCAATGAAATAGTGTGTGCATAAATGTCTCAGTTCAAAATGAATTCTTCAAAGAGCTATTCATTTGAGGCTGATGGGACACACCATTTGTTCCTAGCCTATAAGTCATCTTACCAGATCTCATTAGTCTACTGATTTGTCATCATCCTTTAAAGTTGCTTGGTTTACAAACCATTCAAATTTTTAGCAGAAGTGTAACCTTCTGCTAAGTGTAAACCTTACCTCTTTAGTAAAGGTTTAATAAACATTTCTTTCACTTCATGTATAAATAATTGTACAACGTATTTCAAGAGAAGGGTAAAGAAGTGCATGCTAATACAGACCCTGTAATTACCGCGAACTTCACTATTTTTATTGATAGCTTACTCCTCAGCCATAGAAATAATCTTAGCAATTAGATAATTATTTAAGGCTATAGACAACATTTGAAAAATGAAATATTACCCTTACTTCTTGTTTTTCTAATTTTAAAAACACAGAGAAATGCTGATTAGAATACACATAACAGTTGACAGTAATATGAAGATAGAGACTTGGAAGCTTTTCTCTAAATAAGGATTGGTGTGGGAATGTTTGCCCTCTTCCTCCAGCCCAGTTTGTATCTACTATCCAGGCATTTGATGGATAAGGCCTTCCATTCAGAGAGATGAGGATTTTTATTATGTAACGATCATCTCTTCTGTTAGTGAAACAAAATCCTAGGATTTTAACACATGACTAATTATTAGACATATGGTCTATAATGTCAAATACAGATTTAAAACACTTGCTGAGAATTTGAATGGCTTCTCATTTAGCTGAAACAATCTGCCAAGTCTCTTATTAGATAGCTGGAGGCAGATTCAAAAGATTTTGGTCTGACCCTTTAGTCTATTTTACTGTAACTGAATCATTTAATCAGATTTTATAAAACTCTGGGCTATAGTGCAGTGAAATGTTAAGCACATCTTACTCATTAGAAACAAATGAAAAACGCATCAGCCTTGAGACTCAGCCATTTATATGAAATATCTATATAAAATGCTACCATGGACATTGGGACTGGTCTAATCTGTGAGATAGCCTATTTAAAAGATTTTAAAAATATATAGTCTATTTCATACTACTAATATTTCCATGGCACAAACGAATAAAAGAACCAATGAAAGAGAATTCAAAAGCATATTTTACTTTTTATCAGCTATTTAAGTGTCCCATTTTATTTTTTAATTTGGAATTTTGTTGGTGCCATGAGTTTTCTAAAGAAACTGAAACGTGGAACAGAATGGAATACTTTGTACCCCTGCATTTGGTCTGTCGAAACTGAGCCATTTGAGATTTAGCACACAATACCAGATGCAAATCACCCACCACACTACTCATTACTGATGATTAAGCTCCAATTAGAAAAAATTTTTTAAAAACAACCACACTGTAGTTTGGGAAATAAAATCAAATAAATGAACCCATAACAACATGTTCCTCTTTGCTTCACTCTGAACTGCAATCTCTGTGAGGCAGGGAGTACTGTGCCCCCAGCACCCAGGATATAGAGGGGCTCATCATAGTTGCTAACTAAAATGTTTACGGATTAGGCTCAGCAGTTAGTTATATATGAGAATTTTAAAGCATTTACCGTTTGGAATAAACTCTGCGCCAAACAAAATTTTTCTTACCAAAACATTGTCATCAATCATCAGTAATCAGGTTCTTCAAATTATCCTTGCCTGGTAGGGACTGTGTTTTGTAACAGGAGTGCAGCCATTCCCTTCGTGTACCATCTACTCCCATCCTCAGCACAGCTCCACATGGTTTGGAGGGAAGATATTCCTAAGTTCCTATGGAAGTTTGGTTATTTATGCATTGGCTCATTTGATCAAAATAGAAAGCTGATGCCAGTCCTTGCTTTCAGGACCCTGGGGAGAGAAAAGGGTGGACACGTTCACCCTGCAGGGCCAGGGCATCAGTAGAATGCTTTACAGAGCACAGAGGTTGCCCGGAGGAGGGAAAGATTAATTTAGCATGGATTGGGGAGGGGGAGACATAAAAGCTTAACAGAGGAAGGCAAGCTTGAGTGGGGGAGGGAAGACTCAAGAAGCAGATGAAGAATATTAGGGTTTTCCAATAGAGGAAACACATGTTCCAAAGCACAGAGGTGTGAAACATTTCAGCACTCTCTCAGTCCAAAGAGTAGAAATAGTTTGGTGTTCGTAGGACGTAGAGTGTGGGGGCATGTGTGTGTGTGTGTGTGTGTGTGTGTGTGTGTGTGTGTGTGTGTGTCGGGGTGGTGGGGGATGGGAGTGAGAGAGGGGGCAAGCTGAGACAGATAATGGCTACCATTTCCCTCTGTCTTGCAGAGGAGCTTGGGCTTCACCTATAGCGGATGTGAAGCTTGTGAAGAATTTTAAGAGAGGTTGGCTTGGCTAGATTAGGCTTTAGAAAATAATGTGTTTTTTTTTTTTTTTTTTTTTAATCTTTGAGACAGGGTCTCACTCTGTTGC
>CM052442.1:12587293-12618591 GCA_028533085.1 Varecia variegata
CTTCTGCCTTTTTCTTGTCACTTTACTAAAAATGTACTGTTCTTATTAAGAGGGTACATCCCCCCCAATCCTAACCGTACCCTTTGAGTTACTCACCTCTGAGTGCTCTCATGTAAGTGTAATGCACTTGTTAGCAAACTTCTGTGTGTTTTCCTCTTGCTAATCTGTCTTTTGTCAATCTAACTTGCAGGGCCCTAGCCAAAGAACCTAAGATGTGTAGAGAGAAAAAAATTTTTTTTCCTCCCCTCACTGTTCAGGGAGTTACAGGGAACATTTTATACCTGAATGAGTGTTGCACTAAGTGACATCAATGGCTCCCAACTTAGAGGTCTTCAAGAGCAGTCATTATTTTATATATCCTGAAAACTCTTAGGCCAACACTGCAAATATCCATTGCTTGGTCATAAAGGCTGTGCTTAAATACATTCAATATTTTTGATAGCTGTCATATTTTTAAATATTTTTGCCTATGTAGGACATTTTAATAAAAAAGTTCTAGATGAAAATCAGAAGCTACTGTATCAAAGTCTCAGTGCTAAGATTTCATGGTTGTTTCTGGAAAGAAGAATAGAAGACTTTCTGAATATTTTTTAAAGAGCTTAAAATTTAATTCTGTGCTATAGGTTTCCCTACCTTGGAAAAAATAAAAATTTTAGAGAAATCTCTAAAAAGTATCAAGCATTCTTCACTTGATCTTAGTCAAAAGGCCAAGAAGTGATTTAAAAAGTATCAAGCTTTCATAATCAGCATAATCTTCATAGAGCAGCCTTGCTTATCTCCCTAGCTAAAGCTTTCACCCACCCCAATAGCATTTGCAGTTCCCTAAACATATGCTTCTGTGCATATGTAAGTGCCGTCCTGTCTGCCTGCAATACCCTTTCAATCTGACGCAAACTCTGATTTGTTCCTCAAATTCCAGCTCAGACTTCACCTCTGCAAAGCTATTCTGTTGCTTCTCCAGCAAATTGATCAGGCAGACTTCTGATGCTTTGTTGATGAGGCTGCTTACTTACCATAACCGAGTGTGGATTCTACAGGGCAGAATCTCCAGCCTCTAGAGCAATGCCTGGCCTCGAGGAGGTGCCCCAAGGTGTTTATTGCATTAAGTTGTAATGAATCATCCAGTGCCTTTATAGGGATTTTAAAATAGAAGGAAAAGGAGCAAACATTGATTTTTAGTTCCAGGGTTAGTCGTATCTTTAATGTCTGTTAGTTCGATTATACAAAGAGAATGTCAAAACAAAGAATAATCACATTGTGATGACTAAATGGTGGGGGAATCATATCGTACTCATACTTGGGGAATTGGGAACTTAGGAACAAAGTGGGTTGTCTACTGATGGGGAAGTGACTCCAAGCACTTTGTTTTTTCTTTTTTGCCTCTCCAGGTAATAGTGAAAGACCCCATCAGTAAGGCACTTAAAAGGACATGAAGCATTGAACAGCTTCTCAGAATTTCACGTGCATCTGAATCACTTGGGGGATCTTGTCAAAGTGTAGGTTTTAGTAGATCTGGGTGGGGCCTGAGAGTCTACATTTCTAGCAAGCTGTCAGGTGATGTGTATGCTGCTACATTGAGAATGATTTTTTTAATTTCTTTTTTTTAAATTTCAGCATATTGCAGGGGTACAAATGTTTAGGTTACATATATTGCCTTTTTCTCACCTGAATCAGAGATTCAAACATGTCCATCCCCCAGAGGGTGTGCACCACACTCATTAGGTTTGAATATACTTATCCCCTTGTGCCTGCTCCCACCTGCCTGACACCTGATGAATGTTACTACTATATGTGCACATACATATTGATCAGTTAGTACCAATTTGATGGTGAGTACATGTGGTGCTTGTTTTTCCATTCTTGTGATACTTCACTTAATAGAATGGGCTCCAGCTCTATCCAGGATAATACAAGAAGTGCTATATCACCATTGTTTTTAGTGGCTGAGTAGTACTCCATGGTCTACATATACCACATTTTCTTAATCCACTCATGTATTGATGGGCACTTGGGTTGTTTCCACATCTTTGCAATTGTGAATTGTGCTGCTATAAACATTCTAGTGCATATGTCTTTTTTATAGAATGTCTTTTTTTCCTTTGGGTAGATGCCCTGTAATGGGAAGCCTGGATAAAATGGTAGTTCTACTTGTAGCGCTTTGTGGTATCTCCATATTACTTTCCACAGAGGTTGTACTAGTTTGCAGTCCCACCAGCAGTGTATGAGTGTTCCTATCTCTCTGCATCCATGCCAACATTTATTGTTTTGGGACTTTTTGATAAAGGCCATTCTCACTGGAGATAAGTGATATCTCATTGTGGTTTTGATTTGCATTTCCTTAGTTATCTATTATCACCTTGAACATGCTCGATCTTGTCTGATCTCAGAAGCTAAGCAGGGGTGGGCCTGGTTAGTACTTGGATGGGAGGATCATTCTTAAGATAACAAGAATCCTGCATTGATAAAAGGACTGACTCAACTCTCAGCAGCAAAGCTATAGAAATTTTAATCGCAAATAGTCATTCAGTTCTCCATGTAGAAAGCACACAAATTCAATATTAGGCTTTTTGTCTTTCTACCTTGTGACTCAGATATCACCAGTTTTTTCCCTGTGTGTGATCTTATACATGATTAAATATCAATTCATTGCTAGGAGAAATAGTAAATGAGACTTTACAGTGTGAATAGCTGGAAAATGTAGCTGTTAGGTAGTCAAGTGAGAAGAATAGAAAAGTAAATTATTAGCTAGCTTTATTCCTATTTATCATATAACTTTTAAGAATAACAGGATATCAATTAAGTGCTAGATATCATCTTTCTCCACATTAAATGTGTTAGTTGACACTGCATTGATTAATCAATCTTGTTTGTTATATACTAATTAAATAGCTGCAGAGTATTTTTTTTTTTGAGGGTGAAAGGAAGATTAGCTACCAACCAATAATAGTCAATGATAGCTCTAAAATTTCCTACCCTGAGTAAGAAACTTCTGTTTCATGTCCTATCTTTTGGGACGAGGAAGCTGTAAAAGATGAAACACCAGAGATAAGAGAAAGTCGCATGTTCAGTTACTAGTTCTAGGATCAAAATAATGAATGTAAAGTAGATTTTGCTATCTAGAAAATGACAACAACTATAATAATAGGATCTATAAAATGTTAAAAATATGGTGAGTCAACCCTATGGATAGATAGATCACTGAAGAAACATAAGGTCATAGGTTTCATTGGGATCTTAACGCTGGAGGTGGCTTCTAAATATCTATTTTACATAGGAGGAATTTAAGGGGGATAATATGGTTAAAAATTCAGGAGACTTGTCTTCAAACTGCATTAACTGACAAGGACTTTTTAAAATAGAGTGGCTATTTTCAAAGGCAAAGGAGGAGCCATTGATGGAGTTCACTGTGAGGTCAAAACCTCTTGCTTTCACCCCAATCTCCAAAGCCACCTCTTGGTACTGCCATTAGCATGAAATGTTCAAAGATGTCCCAATATACAAAAAATGTGCTATGGTCTATAAAGCACTATCCAAATTATAGTCTTCTTTTTTAAAAATATTAGAATCAAAAAAAAAAGAAATCATAAGTGAAAGTGAATGCCGTCTGAATCTGTGTTGAACCCATTTTTAAAGAATTGCAAGTGAAGTTTTAAGCATCCATAAGAATGTAATTATGCTTCCATTGCTTAATGTATGGACTCAAATTCTGACTTAATTATTCTGCAACTAAATTTATATGTCATTTATGTAGTAAATCTTGGCAATTGCTCTCACACTATCATTGGAAATGTAATTAACTTGGGTTAGATAAGTTTTTACAGTGAGAACTAAATGGAATGTAATACCAAGGCATTATTTAAAAGGCAAAGGCCAAATACATCTTCTTTCTAAACTTTCTTGTTTATTTGCAATTTCTTTTCCCAGAAGTCTAAATGCTGAGTTTGTTTTCTTTTTTTGGCTTCACATTTTTATCTGTTAATTGGAAGCTTCTCTTTTCCTTTCTTTCAAAGGGAAAGAGTTCTCTTTGTATTACACTTTTACTAAGAATCTAGTTTATTTTTGAGAGAGAGGCTTTTCTACATGTGATAAAGCTGTTTGATTCAGTTTTCAAAGCCAAGTGTTCTTTGTTTTACTATAGTTAACTATTGTATTGCTTTCTTTTTGTAATTTGTAACTAAGACTTCCCTAGAAGAAACATTCTACTGAAACTAGAAATTGCATTTTTATGACCTGCTAAGAAACGATGATGCCCTTATTAATTTTCTTATGAAATCTCAAATGACAATTAAAAAAAAATAGATAAAATAAAAAGGATGATCCCAGGCACTGTGTCCAGTCTCAATTTTAAGTTTATTGAGACTATATTGATTGGTAATGTCTTAGTCTGCCTGGACTGTCATAACAAAACACCATTGACTGGATGGCTTAAATGATAGAATTTATATTTTATAGTTATGGAGTCTGGAGGATCAAGGTCAAGGTGCCAGCAAAGTAGGTTTCATTCTGAGGTTTCTTCCTGCGGCTCTAGGCAGCCACTGTTTCACTCTGCTCTTATGACCTCTTCTTTGTGCATGTACTGTGATGTCTCTTCCTCTCTCTCTCCCTCCCTCCCTCTCTCCTTCTCCCTCGTTCTCTCTCTCTTTTTTCTCTCTCTCTTCTAATAAAGACACTAATCCCATCACAAAGGCCCCACCTTCATGATCTCATCTAAATCTAATTATATCCCAAAGCCCTTATCTCCAAAGGCCATCGGCATACGGATTTTGTGGGGCTCTATTCAGTCTATAGCAGGTAACAGTTTTCTTCCCACAGGTCTGAGATTTGCATAAATCGTGATATCACATTGTGAGAGTTGTCAGAATCAAAAGGGAGTGACTTGTGTCAAAGGCTAACAAAATAATAAATAAATAACTCTGGAAGGTTCGGGAGGGTCCTCACACACACATGCCTGTGATAAGAACCATCACAAAGACTCTGAAGGGCTCTTAGACACATATGCCCCTAACAAGAACTTTTGCCAGGAACCTTTCAAACTGCAGCTTGCTACATGAGTCACAGAGACAGCTCGCCGATTGTACAAGAACATTTGCCTTACACACTGTCTGCACTAATGAACTGGCTTCAACTCTTGAGATAAGCCCCTGTAACCAATGTTCTCTTTCTTTCAAAACAAATTACATGCACTTTTCTCTTTTGCCTTTAGAAACTTCCCCTCTCCTCATCTTCTTTGGATACGGGTCTGGTCCCCGTGGTCTGTATATTTCCAATTTGAAAATCCCCTATGCATCCCTGAATAAACTCATTAGCTTTGGAGAATCTCTCTCTGTTTGTTATTAGGTTGGCAATATCAAGATTATATAATGTAATCTATTAACACTTACCTCATATAGATATTATAGGGATTAACCAAAAGCATAGGTGAAAAGCTCCACATATACTACGGCGCTAGGTAAATCCTAATGGAGTTCCATTTTCTTTCTCTTCAAATACCAACAATGTCCCGTGTATGTGTATCTCATGGTGCATGCCAGCCTAAAAGATTTCTGCAGACGGAGGTTAATTCAACGTTTCCTGAAAATTGACGGTACAATTCTCAGACTGGGACTTTCTTACATCAGGTGTTAAATTTTTGTCAGAATGGGAATATGACATATTTCTCGAGAGTCCAAGGCTGAAAGGGCCAACTGCTAACCTTGCTATTTCTCTAGGATAATGGATAATCTTTTCATTTTTTACTCGTACCTCTTAAGAAAAATTATCTTTTGTGAGTTTTGTGCAACTGAAAAGTGGCAAAACAACTTGAATTTACAAATATATCTCTGAAAAATGAAAAAGAAAAAGCTCCACTCATATATTAAGGTGGTATTTCTGCACTCAAGCAACTAAAGTTAAATAAATATAAGAAAGTTAAGATTAATTTTTCTTCCAATGAGTCAAAAACTAAGGCTCATCAACAGGATGCTATTGATTTTTTTTTTTGCATTGTATTACTATTTTCTTGGCTATTTTAGATGTTCATTAGTATCATCTTGAACAGCTTTGAGACTGGTCAAATAAGGTGCAGCTTTATAAGTGGCTCACTTTATAAGTGACTTTTTATTTTTTGCCTAGAAAATAGAATTGCATTCCTGGTTGACTATCTGAAACAAAATTTCAAAGGAAAAATCCCTAAAATGCTATTTTTATGAAATCTTTGTATGTTTTCTTTATTATAATCAGAGAAGTATTGGCTGTAGAAAACATAAAGATAGACTTGCCTGATCTGTGAAATGGAAAAATTAGAGACAAATAAAAATCTTCTCATTGCTGACTTTCCTCATTGCCTCTTTTAAATGTATGAACAATAAAGAATTGAAAACAAATTATCCGCACAAACCTGGAGCCTTTAAAGCAGGGTGTGCATGGGTCAGGGTGGGGTAGAGAAGACTGAGCATGTGGACATTCAGAAATGTCTCTATTTTGCTTTCACTCTGTCTTGTGACTTAATTGGGTTTAAAATTCTAAATTAAATTCTGTTAGGGATTTAAATACAATGTTTTATCTTCTACCCACTGGTTACTGCTGATGAGAAAGCAGATATTAACACACTTCTTGCTTTTATATAGATAACTTGTCCTCTCCTAACTTTGAAAACCTAAAAGTCATTTTCCTCTATGGTAGTCTATAATTTAATCGATGTTCTCTGATTTATGGGTCTTTTTTCATTTTCATTTATTCTGCTCAGCACCTGTGGGCCCTTCCAACATGTAGACTTGCTTCTTCAGCTCTGAAAAATGGTCCTCTATTATTTCTTTGGTTATTTATCTCTCCTCCACTTCTTCTGTTCTCTCTTCTTGAAATAGTACTGAATGGAGTTTGGTTTTCTATACCTCTTGCTTTTCTGTCATGTTATCTTTCTCTCTGTCTTTTTCCTCCATGTTCTGCAATTTTTTTCTCTCCTCTTTGGTTTTATTTATTTATTTTTTTAATTTGTTCAGGATATTATGGGGGCACAAACATTTTGGTTACAGGTAATGCGTTTGCCCTGCCCAAGCCAGGGCTACAAGCATGTCCCTCCCCCATACAGTGCGTTCCGCTTCCATTAGTTGTGGCTTTACTCCCCCCACCACCCCATAGACCCTGTGAGTATTACTACCATGTGAGCCACCTTAGTGTTGGTCAGTTAGTACCAATTTGATGGCGAGTACATGTGGTGCATGTTTTTCTGTCCTTGTGATACCTCACTTCGAAGGATGGGCTCAATTTTGGTTTTAATATCACCAAGAGGAGATCTTCAGCCCTGTTTGCTCCTTTTCCATACCAACCTGTTCCAAGGAGGTAATATCTTCTAAAATCTCTCGGGAATATGAGTAGAACATACCTAAACCCTTTCTTGTTCACTGAGGCAAGTCTTTCAGCTTGTATATACATGAATATATATGTGTGTATTTTTTAACAATTCATCCTTTATATTTGTGAAGCTACTTTTTAAAAATTCAAATATCTGGTCATACTTAATTATCTATTTATATTTATCACTGAAGACTTATGTTGACTTCATAGACAAGCCTTCCCGCTGCTACACCGTGAGGCAACATTTTAGGTTGTTTGAATGGGGAGTATGAAGGCAGCCTGTCCACCAGATGTAAAACAAGGATGGATCCTAGGAACCCTACTAAGCAAACTTACCCCCTCTAAACAGATTTTTAAAAGTATATATGTCTATGGTTTGAATTTAACCCTCACAAGACATATGTTGGACACGTAGTCCCCAGTGCAACAGTGTTGAGAGGTGGGACCTGTAAGAAGTTCATGAGAACTCTGCCCTCATCAATGAATTAATGCTATTGCTGTGGGAGTGGGTGACTAAGAGGAGGTTAGTCCCCTTTTCCCTCTCTGGAGCACATGCTCTTATCCTTCCACTTCCCACATTAGGTTGACAGCAACAGGGCCCTCACCGGATGTGGGCCCCTCAACCTTGGACTTCTGAGTCTCCAGAACTGTAAGAAATAAACCTCTGTTCTTTATAAATTACCTAGTCTCAAGTATTCTGTTATAGCAGCAAAAAATGGCTGAGACATATATTAACTGGATTCTTTTTAGGATAGGACTTCTAGCCATGGCAATGTAAAGAGTCCAGGGAATACTCTCTGTAAATATAAATATAAAACTGGATAAAATTTTGCAAAATAACCATTTCAGTGCTCTGGAGATTGACTTAGGCAAACAAGAAATTCAGAAGTGTTTTTTCATGAAAATCTGTTAGAACTTAGAGTAGGAACCACGGGAGTCTACAGCCTAAGTTTTGCTGCCATTGGAGTCAGATTTTATTTGAAGCAGAAAATGAAAACCCATGCTCACTGACATTTTGGAGAAAAGTAGAAAACTTATTAGAAACCAAATAGGGACAATGCACAGCTCTGTTAGCTTGAGGTTGCAGGCTCTCTTAGGATGAGAAGCAAACCAGGGAGATATTTAACAGAGATCCAGGAGCTGAGAGCCATAGAAAAATTAGACAAGCTCTCAATAGACTCTTGACTAATGGGAAGCTGCATGAATGAGAAACAGGGACCTGAAGACTCACATTACTTGGTTCCCAGATCTATTAAAAAATCCCGTGGTATTGGAGAAAGCACAGATACATAGAACAATGAAACACAATATGCAGTGCAGAGGTAGACTCACACATAAATAGTCAGTTGATTTTCAGCAAAAGTGAAAGGGAATTTGAATGAATAAATGATAGTCTTTTCAACAAATGATGCTGACATAATTGGATATCCATATGTAGAAACGATGATGAACCTCTATCTGTAAATCACACCCTATAACCAAAATGTGGCATATTTATACAATGGAATACTATTTAGCAATAGAAAGAAATGAACTACTGATACACACTACAGTTTGAATGAATTTCATAATGTTATGCCAGTGAAAGAAGCCAAACTTGAAAAATCACATATTGTATGATTTGAGTGATGTGAAACAGCTAGAAAATGTAAACCTATAGAGAGAGTAGGCATTATCAGTATTTTCCTGGAACTGAGGGAGGAATGACTGAAAACAGTTACAAGGAAATTTTGGGGGATTATGGCTATATTTTAAAACTGAATTTTACTGATAATTGCATGATTACACAACTTCGTAAATTTAGTAAAAGTTAGAGAACTACTTATATTAGGTGAAATTTATGGAATATAAACTATACCCTAATAAAACTTCTATCAGAAGTAAAAGAAGAAAAGTATTTCCCTACTCCAACCTGTAGTAAAGGGTTTTATTACTTTTTTTTATTGTTTAATTTGGAGCTAGAGTATGGGGAAAGTACATTGAGGAAACTTTGCTGGACACCATTTCCAACACAGAGTTTCAATAAATTGAGTTGAAAACATGCTAGTTGATTTATTAACACAAGTGTTTATTTAGTAGAAAACAGCCAACATGCCAGTTTATTCATCTGGTGATAGCAAATTCTAACCATAGGAAAAATGGAAGAAAATGGCCTTGAATATTGTCTGAGCAAGCCCATACTTAGGAGATGTTATTGAAAGACCACAGTTTCCATATATATATGTGTGTGTGTGTGTGTGTGTGTGTGTGTGTGTGTGTATGATGGGGGAGGATCACACAGTTTGGCAAAAGAGGACATTGATGTTCCCGATTTTCTGTTTCCTGCCAATATCCTGACATTTGATCATGCAAAGTGAGATGTGCTTGTGCACACCTAGTCTGACATCTTAAACCTTTCCCCCCCAAGACAAAAATATTATCTTTTATTAGAATTATTTTGACCAATTCTTTTTGATGGAATTATCCTTGTAGTAGTATCTACGTTCACATTATTCTACAACAAAAGTCCAGAATCCTGAAGTGGGAAGTGACTCTCCATTGAACTGGCTTGTATTAATAAACCCCCCAGATCTAGCCCTACTCTTGCTGTGCTTAAGGCAAATTTTAGTCTTTACTTCCAAAATTTCATCTTTAATGGACTCTTCTTATTACTGTTTAAATGCAACAGTTGCAGAGTTAATTATATAATATTTTATTTGCAGAATATCAGTTCTTCCAAAATTATACCTTGACAGCAATACAGATTTTGCCTCCACTAAATGCTATGCTATAGAAATTCTACAATTGTGTTCTGTAACATAGATGGTGATTATCAGCAGGTAACTTCTTCATTATTTATCAATACTCAAATTTTGAAGAATAGGGATGTCAATTCCATCTGGAAGAACGAATTTTGAAACAAGAAAGTCTCTCTCCCCGGGATCTCTTTAATTAATTCATTTCTCACATTCACTCCCTACAGGTTGCTGACCATGTTTCCTTCACATAAATAAACTATGTGTTAAGGTCTCTTTGTTCTAAGAGATAAAATTGATTACTTTATTATTACCCTGCTTTGCTGATCTAAAATATTATATCCTAGTGGATTGCTGTTATCTTATCAATTATAAATTAATTTAATTTGTGGAGGTTGAAAGCATTCACTGGTTTTCTTTAATTAATTGTGTTTAGATGTATTGCTAGAGTAGTCTTTTACGATGATGATGTGGGCTAATGGCACAGCCTTTCGTTTTTGGAGATCAGCTCCTGAATTAGATGAGAGCCATAAATGTGAATCACATCTTGTTTTTGTTGCCACTCATATGTTCTGATACTAACTCAGTCAGTTGGATTATCACCAAGAAAAAGTCGAGGGGAGTTTCCTGAGATCTGCCTATGGGAAAGTTATATGAAACGCTCTGCACCTTTGGTAGACCCTGGACTCTATGTTAGTCCCATCATCTGACTGTCCACAATATTTTGAGATCGTATCCTGGCTCCATCTGGGACCAGGTGCACATAACTTGCATGATCTTGGACAAGTTACTTCAACGTTGGGGCTTCAGTGTGTTCATCTGTAAATTGGGGGACAATGGCAATTATCTCAAAGGTTGGTGTCTTTGTGCTGCTATAACAAAATACCAGAGACTGGGTAATTTATAAATGAAAATTTATTGCTCACAGTTATGGAGGCTGGGAAGTCAAAGAGCAAGGCTAGGCAGGTTCAGTGTCTGGTGAGGGATCAATCTCTGATTCCATGTTGGCACCTTGAATGCTGTGTCCTCTGGAGGGGACAAATGCTGTATCCTCCCATGGCATAAGGGACAGAAAGGTAAAAAGGAACTAGCTAGTTCCCCCAGCCCTTTTACAAGGTTGCTAATTTTCATAAAAGGAGGCTTCATGACTTAATCACCTCCTAAAGTTTCCACCTTTTAATACTATCACATTGGCAATTAAGTTCAACATATGAATTGGGGGGGCACATTCAGACCATAGTAGTTGGTGATAGGGTTAAATAAAATCACAAATACAAAGTGGCTAAAGCAGTGCCTGACACAGCTGAATGCTCACTGGGGGTTAGTTGCATCATTACTGTTGTTGCTTTTATGGTTATTGACCAATCCTCTTAGAGCCCCCTTTCACACTCTTCAATTCTCCCCTCTTTCTCCAGTTCATTCTTCTATGAGTATGGGATTCTTGTATATGTTTTTACCTGGACCTAAAAATGCCAAGGATGAATTTGTAGTAACTTAAGTGTCTAAAACAGCATTTTATTTTCATGCTGTTTAAATGGACTTTTTAAAATGTGAAAGGTATTTTCTTTCTATTTCATTGACTATGCCATGACTCAGTTTCCATGCCAACATGTCTAAAAGTGAATGGGTTGGTAAAATGTTTTATTCACACATTAAGCATCTTGGAAAGTACTTTTCGCAAATATTATTCTTACCATTTTACTCTGAGTATACGTAGCTCTATGTTGCATAATTTGAAAAGGCCTTCTTGACCATATGTTAGCTCTGTTCGAATATCCAGGTGTTTAAGAAATAATTCTTGAGCACTTACTGTGTGCTAGGCTTTCTTCTAGTTACTGATGTCGCTTAAAACTGACCACTGGATTTAACAACATGGAGGTCATTGGCAATCTTGATAGCTGACAGCCTGATTGGATGTTATTAAGAGAGGATAGGAGTAGAAAAATGGAAGAAGTCAAGTGTACAAAATTCTTTTGGGTTTTTCAGAGGAGAATGAAATCAATTGGGAAGTAAATGAAAGAAACTTTAGAGTCAGGAGAGGTTATTATTATTTTTGAGATGGGAAAATGATAGCTTATATGTATGGTAATGAGGATAATCCTGTAGGGCAGGAAAAGGTTGATACAGAAAAGAGAGGGGACAATTGCTGGGGTAGTATGAGGAAGTGAGAGGTGACAGAATCTGTACCTAAAAGGAGTGCTGGCCTGCAATAGTTCTTTGATATGAGAAAGAGTGAAAAAGTGAAGTTGAAGTCAAAGTG
The DNA here is from genome assembly GCA_028533085.1 of Varecia variegata. NCBI lineage: Eukaryota > Metazoa > Chordata > Mammalia > Primates > Lemuridae > Varecia > Varecia variegata. The sequence goes on from CM052442.1 coordinate 12,599,621, forward strand.
AAAAAGAGAGGTTGAATATTGGTCACCAATGTTCATTATTACCTAAACTGTGCTTAGAAACACTTTCCTATAATTAATGGGGCTGTCCCATAACTGCTTCCCACATAATCAATGCTTCATATCTGCTCTAATATATAGCTCTTCTCCCTTTAGAGGGTCCTACCTGCTATCATCTAGGACTTACCTCTATCTTTGCATTTAGCACAACATCTTAAAATTATGTTTGTGTCTCTCTCTCTCCCATTATAATGTCAGCATCTGTGGGCCTATAGTGCCTGTCACCTTCAAGATCAAGTGATCATGTTTAGTGTGTGGAGCAGAAATGCACTATTTTCGTCTGGCTAGTGAGAGGCTCTTTCTAATTTTTTCAGAGAAATCACTAGTTGGCTTACCATTTTCTGCTTTCAGTGCATCCTGACTATTCCTTTTTTGTGTAAAGTTAACCTACAAAATACATGTGGCATATTCAGGACAGGTATGTGCATGTGTATTTATATGTGTGAATTTTTTAGCTAGAAATGTTTTTGAAGGGGTGTAAGTACACTAATTTGTGGGAAACTACATGAAGGCCAGCATTCTGCATTTCACTTCTGAGCACATGTGTTGAGTTAGATGCCTGTGCACACCTGACTTATTCAGTGAAGCAGAACTGATGCTTCCATAGGTTTGGGTGGAAGAATGGCTCAAGGACAAGCACGCACTAAGAAAGTAGGCTACCCTTTCCCCTTTAGTTATGGTAAAAGAGAGAAGTTTTAATTGCTTTAATTAATGCCTTGGGTTTCTTTGAAATTCTCTTGCTCCTCTGTACAGCTGTGATAACATCGCAGCCTCTCTGTTAATCAGTTCTAGGAGCAATGAGGGACATTGACTTTATTCCCATGAAATAGCCTTTGAATTCTTCTTATATAAAAACTGCTTATCATGGCTACCACCTTGGCTTTGCCAGTTGCTCTGAACTAATTTCTGATTCCTCTTATCAGAGTGACGTTTTATTTAAATGAAACTTCTGAAGAACTCTTTTTGTTTTGGGGTAGGGTAAAGAATAGAATTATAGGAAGGTTTGTGCAAAGTGACTTCCACTTCTTACGGGCTTTTAGTGAACTTGGAGATTCCTCACTTACTGCATGACCCTGGATTGGATCTGGAATCAGAAATAGACAGTAGGGTAAAGGATGAAATTTGTAAAGAAAAAAAAGTCTGTAGATTAGATAATAGTATGATATCAACGTTCATTTCATGACTTTGAAAATTACACTCTGGATATGTAAGATATTAACATTTGGGAAATCTGGATGAAAGTGTTAGTGGATTATCTGTACTTTTTGTGCAACTGTTTTGTAAGTCTGAAATTTTTCTGAAATAGTTTAAAAAGAGTTTCCTTACCAGAGCTATCTGAATTCATCTAACTCTAGAAGATGAGTGTCTCAACAAAGCTAAGTCTAAACCTACATACACTGGGTGACGATATGAAAAAAGAGAGGCTACATTTTGGGAAAAACAGAAAGTCTGTTAGACATGGTATATTTCAGAGCAAAGCCATTGACATTGCTGGAAATAGTGACCTTGAGGAAGGCCTTGAAAATAATCAGAGAAATTTCCAAAGTAATGATTGTGGTCACTCTGGACATGCTGTCACGTGAAAAAGAGATTTGATTTTCCTCTATAAACTTAATAGGTTAATTAGGGGCAATGAATAGAAGATATGAAAAATAGGTTTTGGGTTAATATGTAGAAGAAATTTCTGATGATTAGACCTATTAAAAAATGAAATGGACCTTATCACACAGGTTCATTGCTATCACTGGAGAGTTCAACTAGAGACCAGGTGGAATTTGTGTTTTAGTATTGCAGAAGGAGATCCTGAATTGGGAAGGAAGCAACAAAAAACAAGCTCTAAAGTCTTTTTCAACTTTGACAGTCTATGATTTTATATTCTTGCTAAATAAGTGATGCTCTCATTATATAATTTACTGTATTAATACTATTGCTAATACTAATATTTTGTGTGTGTGTGTGTGTGTGTGTGTGTTTCCCCTAGGGTACAAGGTGTTTGAAAAATTTGCTCTAAGATGATAATTTTTGTGGATGATATTAGATGCTGTACAGTACCTATTAAATATGATTTATTTGTCTGTAGAACAGTAGGCTGAGACTGCTCCAAATATATCTACAGGGTGCAGGTTTGAAATTAATGTGCTAGGGTACTTTAATGTAGGGAGCATGCTGGCTGGGTTTGCTGATGTTTGGTGCAGCCAAAGGCTCTTACCTTGATGGATGGTTGTTTCCTTCTTGATCAATGCATGAATCATCTCTCCTAGGTCAACAAAGAGAGAAACCAGTAGGTGGTCCTGCCTACTGCTGGATTAAGTTCAAAGGCTGGAGAGAACTTTGCATTTGTAGGGTAGATAGAAGAAAATGTGTTTATTTGAATCCTTGGCATATCACCCCTTTTCAAGTTCATGGTGCTCATGCTGGTTGAAAAAGGACCAGCATTCTTTCTTTTCTCATTGGTGTGGCTTAAATGAGATCATGGAAAACATCCTTAGACTTATGTCTGGGTTTTGGGCAAGAAATAACATTTGATTTATAAAAGAACCACATTATCAAGTTGTAAGTATTAGATCAAACTAAACTCTTAAAAATATCTTCACATAGTGGATTATGATTTTCCCTGGGAAATCAAATAATATTCAAGGTTACAAGGCAATGCTGTAATTGGTCAGTCTTGTTTCAATCTCTAGGATGAAGGAAGATAATTTACTGCTCCATGGCAGAGGCACAGATGCTACCCCAAAACAGCCCTTACATTGCAGGTGAATCATGAAAAGATAGTCTAAGAGATAATTAAGTGCAATTACCAAAAGGCTTTGGGGTTTCCGAAACTAGTTTTAAGACACTGTCAGGAATATCAGGATGAAGCAAAAATAAAAGAAAAGAAAATTCTACAGGATAAATTCTTACTGACTTAAATTCAGCAAACCAACATACAGGTAACAGAATAGATAAAAGAGGTCTATCCATGGAAACAACTGGCTTTACTTAAAACAAAATGGGCCTTGGAATCAGGCAGACCTTGCTGGAATTCAGATTCTTTTCCTCACCAGTTTTGCATTCTTCAAAGAATGGCTTATTTTTCCTGAGTCATAGTGTTTTTCATTTGTAAAGTAGATAAATAATATCTGTTTCAAAGGGCTGCTATGAGAATTGGAATAGATAACCTTGAGTACTTAGCATACTATCTAGTTGATCTATTTTGATAGACACATTAAAATTTTCACTAAAAATTGATTGTATCTCACAGACACTAGTCTCAATTAGGACCAGAGCTTTGTATATACCTAGTCTTGGTATTCCATGAATCTAGCACTGTGCCTTGGCTACCATAAACAATCACTAAGTATTTATGGGCTTAATTATTTCAATAATTTTACTTCCTATTCTTGGAGGTTTAACTGAAGTGAGGTATTTGTTATTTATGAGCATGTCATTGAGGGGGCTAGAGGGGAGGCCAGGTGTGATCCTGCAACACCTTGGGTTTGGCTGTTTGGCTTTTTCTGTCTGTTAATTCAAAGATCCTCTTCTTCCAAGAAAGGAAGACGTATCACCTGGGAAATGCAAATGTAATCTTCCTTTCAGAACTGGAAAAATGCAATCTGTTCTGCATTTACTGCAAAATTCTGGAGCTTTTGCTGGGAGAGGAAGTCTGGGGCATTGGCGGTCAGAAGGTGTCAGGGAGGCTAAAACAGAGCAGACTTGGAAGGATCATTCATTCTGGTTTCTTTGCTATGTACAGTAGTGTTGGTTAGCTTGAAGATCCTTTGCAAGGTGACAATAGAATCAAGTTCTTTTGGATCTATCATTTCTAAACACCAGGTGAAGGCAGCTGATTTTGGCACAACTGAAACTCCTTATTCCTTCAAGATTTAGAAACTGTATCACTCTTTCACATTAATCAAAGAAGGGATGACATTAACATCTCCTAGGTGACTTTCAGTGCCTTCCTAGAAGCCTCTCAACTCTTCCATGAATAGCAACATGCATGTGTTCTGCAAGCAGATGAGTTGTTAGAGTTTGCTCTCAGAGTGCCACGTTATACAGACCAATTAGTTCAGAAAGAGGATCATTATTTTTTTAAATTTCTGCCTCCGGTCTCTGTAGTTAAATTTTCCTGATGGAGATTTTTAATTAAAAAAATTACTGAACATTTTTCCTTCCCTCCTTTTTCCTCCCATTCCTTTATTTTTCACTTCATAATCCACCTGAGATGCCCGAATCACTTCTGGTATTTTACTTCTTTAAGCAATGAAAAACTGGTTTTTATTTCACGTTTAATGGAATGAGTGATTCTGTATCAGTGCCCCAAAACCCTAAATGCAGCTGACGTCTCTTTAATGTTAATGGCCATACAAAATGTATAGACAGACCATAGCTGTTAAAACAAATGTTTCTCCAACCATGGTTGGCAGTTCACTTGTAAGATGAAATACAGAAAAATCTTGCTACTGATGAGCGTTCTGGAAACAGAGAACAGGGACCTATTGTCTGGTGTTAACTCTATAGGTCTGTAGAGACTTAATTATCAGCATGGCTACTTGGAAAGTCACACCTTATATAAAATGCCAGTGAAACTAAACAGTGGATGTAGCAGTGGGAGAATTCACTGAGATCATGTTGTACATCAGAAACCATGAGCTTTGAAGTCAGCCAAACTTGGCTTGGATTCCTGACTATATGACGTGTTATGTGATGTCTATGAGCCTCAGTATTTTCTTCTAGAAACAGGAATACGTATATATGCCCTCAGGCAGTAGCTCCAATGGCAGAACGGAAAGCATAAATATATTCACACTAGTGCCATGTGTGTTCCTTGCCCTCTTACTAGCCACAGTTTTATTTGGAAAGCAAGGTCTGCCTTTGAAACTTATCTTTATCATTGGTTACCTGTATAAGTTTGGGAAAATTACTTACCCTTTAAGTTAGTGTCTCTTTTTGTGGAGAGAGGCAGTTGGGTGCAGAGGAATGAATGAATCCTCCTCTTCAGCCCACTGGACACTATTGTCATCTGTGCATGCATAGCTCCTCTTGTTGTATTTCTTCATTGCATTTTTATCCCCATTTTTCAATCCTGTTACTTGAACTTTTTAGATTTGTTTGCTGTGTATCCTTTTACTTATATATGATCTTGTAAAACAAGTATTATTCCTTTGTTTGCATATAGTTATAATTTATATAAATTATATTGTGTAATAGATCTCATTTTTTCTTTCCCCACCCATATTATGTTTTGAAAGATCTATCTACATTGCATGTGTAGAAATCTACATTTTATTCCATAGTATGCCTACGCTATATTTTACCGCTCCATTCCCTCAGTGAGAAACATCTGGATTACCTCCAATTCTCCCAGTGCACTGGCAGAAATTAGAAAACTGGACATTTCCAAATGGTATGGATATAAAGCCTTCATGCACTGCTGGTAAGAGGATAGATGGGTACAGTCACAGTGGAAAGTAGTGTGTATACGTGTGTGTGTGCACACATGCACATTTGCAACAGCAGAGAGATATAGATTAGAAAGGGTACAGAGATATACACATATGCATGCATGCTCACATATCCTATGACCTGGCAAGTGTTCTCCTGGAAGTCTGGGCAACGTAGCTTCATAGCATTCCAGCCTTTGCAGCATAGAATGGAGAATTAGGAGGAGGCATGAATGAATGCTGAGTATCAACTCTCCATTTTGTCACAGTCTGGTAATGTGTATCACAGTAGACTCAAAGATCTACTATGTTCCTTTTGTTGAGAAAGGTAGAGTTTTCTATTTATTCTTGGGCCACAGACTGCTTTAGCAACTCGGGAAAGCCTATGAACCCTTCTTAAGATGTCTTTTCTAAATGCATAAAATAAAATTTATGTGATTACTAAGGAAAACCTCTTATATTGAAAATAAGTTATAAAAATATTAAAAACATGTTATAATTACTGATATGTTTTTGTTAAATGTATTACATAAAATCTAGTGGCATGTCTAATAATTAGTTGCTGAAAGTTTGAAGGAGTGATGAGTGTAAATGCTATTTCAGGATGTCTTCAACAACTGCAATGTGATAAGAAAATATCTGTGATTAAATTGGTGACAAAGTCACAGGTACTGCTAATACTATTATGGTTCTCCATATTCATAACTATAAATTCCAGGTTTAAGCAAAGAAAATTGTCTGAGCCACTCCTGACAAAACCCATTTGCTATTAGTCCACTGGGTCGGTGTCTCCTCCAGCTAGTAATTCACATTTAAACTCTAAAAAAGATTTGGCATCGAGAGATGTAGGATGCCTTCCTCTAACCCTGGGGGTTTGGAGGTGGAAAAACACAGAACTGAGCGTGGCTGGCCACCAAGATCTGTTTCATCAGCACAGCATCAGGGTGTTTGTCCTGCTCCCCTGTTACTTTGTGGCTGTCATGACTCCCGAGCCCTGAGCTGATGGTGTCACCAGTGATTGCTCTTCCTGAGTGTGTGTGGGGGGTGCAGGTTTGGTGAAGACGCAAGAGCAGAAATGAATTCTCTCCCACTCTCCTCCCCCAGCTGCCTCTGTCCACCCGGCCCACAGCGGAGCCCTTCCTGTCTTTGTAGACGCCCTCCAGAACACAAGAGCTTTCAGATTCCCCATGAGTTTCTGGTGGTTGTGTGGTTCATTCCTTAGATCCTTGCTTCCCTCTTCCTTTTGTAGTTTCTCCAGCATTTTATTTTGAGGGGAAGCTGTCAACAGTTCTTGCTAGTTTGTCATCTTGACAGGATCATTAGTGTCACCATCTGAAAAATAGCAATTTAATACCATCTTTATAGGATTATCTTGAGAATAAAATGAATAATTCTTAGCACAGCTACTGACCCATAGTAGGTACACATCCTAAGTTCCCTACATTTTAAAAACATGTAACATGTTAATGGTGGCCTGGTATGTGTCAGTGTCCACCACTGGGAAAAAGGCACATGGCAGAGGTCCTTCCCTCAAAGGTGGTGACTCAAACTTTGCTGCATATTTGAATCACACAAGGAGCTTATAAAAGTCCAGTTGCTCAGACCATACCCTACTGCAGTTCAATCAAAATCTCTCAGAGAGAGATCTAAGCATTTGCATTTTTTAAGGCTTCTGAGATGATCCCCATGTGTGGTCAAAATTAAGAGTCTCTGAATACGGTCTCTGACTTGAAAATTGTTCGCTTTCCTTTATAGCCCAGTAACTCTGCCTGACCATTGAGAAGAATGAAATTTCTAGGTGAGATACTCAGTTTCTGTATAAAGTCATCAAGCTCAATGTTTTATGAGTACCCACTCATACACAAATACATTGTATGTGTGATAAACACGTATTTAAAGTGTTCAGGGGTGAAGTGGATTTGAGGAGGAAGAGGAAGGAATATGACAGTTTGGATAGCATATCATCTTTTCGGTGGTCAAAGGACATATTCATTGTGAATGTAAAATTTCTAAAATTAGCGAGCTGAGTCCTTTGTAAAAGGATGTGTTAACTTGAACTTGTTGGAAAGAACATAGTAATGTTCCCTGAGATGATCATGTGGTTCCTTATTATAAAGTCTGTCTCTATAGTATTGGGTCTGCAGGAAATTTGACATGGCAAAATGTGTGGAACCAGGTTATCTGACTCATCAATAGTTCTTCTGGCTTTAAATGATTTGAAATAAACCAGATTTGGAATGTATTATCAAGAGTTATTATACACTCCAGTGTTTTAAAGTTGCCTGCCAACTCAGTTATATCTGTATGTTCTTTCCGTAGAGTGAGGTGTGAGAAAGAGAGACGGACTTGGCACCAAGGGCCCTTCCTCGGGAAGACAGGGAGTGCAGATGGCCCTGCCAGTGGGGGTGAGGAATTGTAAGCTATGGAAGACATCACAGCTGAAGACAGATTATGAACTTCCCCTTAAAATGTTGCCTGAGCAAGAGTTAATGGAAGTTTATGTAGCTATATTGAGTGAAAAGAAAGACAAAGATGTATATACACAACATTTCATATTCAGCTTCTGAAGGCAATATTTTCAAACCCTTGAAACCATCATCGGCAAGCCAGTGGAGATCTGTAATTTGGCAGCTTGCTGTAGGATGATTCTTATATTTTCTTTCTGTTTCAACAGTGCCTTCCAATTGCCACTTGCCATAACACCCAGCCAGCAGCTAAGAGCAGATTGTCAGCACTCAGAATACTGAAAAGAAGAGAGAGTGGAAGGATAAAAAGGACCCTTACAGCTGCCATAAAGAGAAAACCTGAAGACGGTAAAGCATAGCTACAGCATCCTCCTCTTCTCTTTAATGACATAAATATTAAAAACATCATAGTAACCATCTGCCAATGTCTCTGAATCAGTGTGCACTTTGCAATGGACCCTTTTTTCCTTCTCTATTCCCAATCAAATTGTCTCTCTTTGTCCTATCTCTCTAATTCTACCCTGCTAAATGACAGTTAATTTGACAAATGACTCCTTACTAATAGATTGAGTGTTAATGCATTCATTAAAAAATAATAACAAGCATTTATTGGATGCTTTTTATATGTCAGGAAGCGTATTAAAAGCGTTCACATATATTATCTCCCGCCAAGTTAACATTTTCATTTTGAAAGCTATCTGATGATTAAATCCAAGAAAATGTCCAAAATGGCAGATCTCTGGGCTCCTGTCAGGGGAGAGAGGGTGTATTTATTGGCTGAGATATATAATAGAGCTCTTCAAATAACATCTGGTGACCTATCATCTATTTTATTTGTGACAAGATATTTATTAGAAAGCATAAACATGAGTCAGAAGCCCTAGATTAGAGAATAGTATCTTTTATGAAGTATAATCTTCAGCTATCAATTAAATTCTGAGCTTTAGCGTTTCTCCATCAATAAAACGAATATAATCAACAAGACCTTTAAGGATTGTTGTGGAGATTTGATCTGATTATCTATTTGTCATTTGAAATGATCCATATATATATCTTAGTTATGCTGATGCTTGTTACTAGTGACACTGAAGCCAGGTTTTAGGACCAGAATCCTCAAGGCCAGTTTCGTGGTTTCCACGGCCATCTATCTATCCAGGCCAAAATTTTGGAAGTCTTTAATCCTTCAAGAACTTCATCCTAATTTAAGACAGCAACAATAAAATATTTATCATGATTATTATGGGTTACAATTTAGTTGACAAATGGATAATACATCTTAAGGGGGCCTACTTTTAATGAAGAACTATAATCTTGTGTAGACTACTTTAATTTCTTGCTCAGTATGTATGTTTCTAAGCCATATGGGTTTCTGATAGGTCTTAGCAAACATTTGGTTATATGGGCATACTGATTTCCATTTAAGCTTAAAACCATACCAGTCAGGAGCTCCTAAATTATAAATCGTGTTGGTGTTACACAAGCACTTTTAAAAGTGGGTAAAATTATTCATATGTTTTATTATGCTAGAACTTACACATTTATTCTTGTTTGGCAAAAAGTAGAGCATGACAGTTTGGGAAATTTGATTCATTTTGGAAATGAATAAAAATAGAGTAAGAATTTTTTGCTCCATTTCAGTGTGTTTTGCTCATCTGGGTTGGAAATTTTCCTTATTAATCTGATAGGTTCATGTTATAGGAAATGAATTCTGCTATGGGTAATTTTTTATGTTTGCATATGTAGTAAGATAATTAGTTTATATTCCCCAAAAATTTGTTGGTAATGATAGTAAGAGAGATTTAGATTCTCTCTTATTATATATCACTTTCTTATACTGGCATTGAAGGTGTTCTAAATATGGCTCCAACTACATTCTAGCTTTAGTTTTGATAACTCCCTCCTACCCCTCCATCTCCCAGGCCATGTGCTGCATACCAGATTAGGCAAATTGTTCAGCCTCTTTTACTAGAAGATGAGAGAGATTTCTGAGGGTCATGTCTGTGTGATACCTGTCTTTTCATCCACAGCTTCTTGCTCACAATAACCTGCATCACAACATTCAGAATGATCTGTAACTCCGACATTACAATTCCTGTCTTTACCTGTCTCCATCTTTACCTGTAAAAACGCTGCCCAAACTTCAAGGTTCCTGAAATTCATCTTTCTTCTTTTAAGAGCCAGACATGGTCTTTCCAAATGCTGGTCTTAAGAAATGTATTTTTTAATTCCCCAATAATTATTGAAGTAATTAGTACTTAATACATTGTAAGTTATTTAAGAATTTGAATAGTAGCATTTATTGGTATGGCTCTCAAACCATGCACTGTTTCACTCCTGGGCAGCACAGTAGATTTCCAGGAGTAATGCTGGATATTTTAGATTTTTAAGGGAAATAGTGACAGTTGACATGCCAGTCACTGGATGAATTAAAAGCTTGAGGCATGTTTTAAAAAAAAAAAAAACTTTAGAGAAATTAAATTTAGCCGAGTTAGAGCAAAGAAACGATTCATGAAACTGGCAGCACCTGAACTAGTAAAGGTACAGGGAGCTCCACCCATCAATGTGGGCAGGCAGTATTTATGGACAGAACAAGGAAGTGACATACAGAAATAGCCCAATTGGTCACAGCTGGGGGTTTGCCGTATTTGAACACGTCTGAGTAGTTTGTAGCCTGTGATTCACTGAAACCTTGGCTGCTATTGTTGGCCAAGACTTGGTTACTTGTTACAAGAATATACCCTCAAGTTAGGTTGTAGTGTTTTACATAATAAGTTAAATTATAGTTCCCTACATATAGAAGCATCTTTGAGCCCAGTTTAATTTAATTTAGCAGTTAGCTCACAATTTAAATATTAGATCATGCTATATTCCTTTTCATGATGTCACCTTTTTCCAAAGGTGTTTTTTGGGTGGTTGCTGTGATTGAAAAAAACAAGTACTGTACAAAAAGTAATGTGGGGCAAGAAATGTCCAATTTGATCTCAATGGTTGAGAATTTGTGCTGTGTTCAGCAGACATATACATCAAATTAGTAAATATGAGTAAAATTAAAAATGTTATATTTTTCTTTCACATTTTATATACTATTTTTCAAATAGCTAAGTTGTTATGACATAAATACTGTACTTAATAAGATGATTGGACCTAATTACTTAATAAATGATACTGGTAGTTCTTTCTTTTCATTAAGTGAGTGCTGTGAAAAAAAAAACAAAAAACTAATGAGAGACTAAGGGTTCTGTAAACTAAGAAAGTTTTGGAACCTCTGGTATATTGTATGATATTTCTATTCTTTGCAATAACTAAGTGCCACTACATGGTAGACATTTGATGTATACTTTTGTACTTGAAATAATTTATGTCCATGGTATAGTAGTAAATTTACTTTAACATAATTTTATTTTCCCTTGAAATGCATAAAATATATGGTAGATTTTAAAATGAGAAAACAGTAATGAGACACCCACACATAAGGGAAAACATATAAGACATGCATGAGGCTAGGCAAGGTACTTCAGTTGTGAGATGTAGTGAGAATTTCCCCTCACATTGTTACTAAGATATAGGTCATTTTTAAATTACCTTTTCAAGTCACTCCTCTTACTAAAAAGATCCTTCTGAGTATCCAGACTCTTCAATGTCTGAGAAAATAAAATAGAAAAAAAAATGGTATTTGACATGGTATCAGACTCATGGCAAAATAAAGACTTCATTAATGAAGGCGAAGGCCAGCGTTAGTCTGAACATCAACAGTCAGCATCTAAGTCAGTAAAGGCCACCCCAATAGGACTGCTTACGGGTTTGGTTTTAGAGGAATCTCGAGGAAGCCTGCCTCCACGAAGTCACATTACACAAAGTGTGTGTAATGGGTACACACACTTAGGCACACAAAATTCCCCCTCTCCCCTCACTATTACGTTAAATGAGGAGCAAACTGGTAGATCAGCAGCAAGCAGGTTCTTCCAGTTAGAGATCATTTCCGGAAGAATTCATGAATGTACCATGAATTAGAATATACACAGGCACAGGAATTTCTTATTCCCTCAGATGGGAAAGTTCCCACGTCTAAGGCATCTGCTAGAAAAAAGCAGCCTGGAGCAGAGTACCACTGGAGAGAAGATTGAATAACAGAGATCAGTGATATTGACACGGACAGATGGACTGAGGAGAGCAGAGAGGAGCCAGGCAGAGGGCTAGAGAACATAAAAATCACACTTCACAGATTTTACAGTTTTGCCTCAGGCTAGCCCTGGAGCTTCTTGACAGTTTGTCATTTAAAACCTGAATTCTTAGTTTGTTTAAGAGGATGTGAACCTTAAAATATTCTTATCATTCTCATCTTCATTTGCAATGGTTTCTGTGGGCAGATGGGGCAAATGAAAGTTTTCTTGCACATAACGTTTTGGGGGAGTCACTCATTGCTAATAGCTTTGCCGAAATTTAATAATTTCTATTGCTGTTCCCAAACCTTGTTGCACACATGTCATTTTGTTTTTAATGAAATGCAAAATTATGATCAAGAAAGGGAGAAGAAGGGAAAGAGGCGAGTTGTTGTATTCTGTAGAAATAATTTGAGTGCTGAATGTTATCATATTTTGACTATTCTTGCATAAATTAATCTCAACATTGGAAACAATGAGTTGTACAGTTAATTTTTTAATGATGCAAATAATCAGTAATATTAACCAACATCTGTATTTAGGTGCTATAGTCAATCAACCATGGGATTACTGTTGTTAGGAAAAAATATCTAAAACTTGGAAATGAAACAAAAAGGATGATTCCATGTCCCAATGTCATATTAACAGGCTCACACAAGTCTTATTTAATTATCTAGAAGAATGCATATTTGCTTGATATTGCTGTTTACTATTTGGTGAGAGTACAGACACTAAGAAGTTACACGTTAACTTGTAGTTGTCTCTACAGTAAAAGAAATAATTTCAAAGCTTATAATTTTATTGCTCTATAGGGCATTAAGCAATTTTGTACCTGTTACCAAATTAATTTCAGTATTCCTTCACCTGACTATATACATCTTTATTCTTAGGTCCTTTGAACTACCTTTATCATCTTACTGCTTCCCTCTTTAATTGATGATTTGAATAAAATATTAAGCATATGGTTGTTCTTATGTTTGTATGAGGATCATGTTTTTATATTTTTGAAAATTATATTGGGATAGCAATTGGATGGATAATCTCTGCAACATTCCCTGATTCACTTCTTTAAATCAATCAGATCTTACACTGTTAACTATTTAAAATTCCAGCCAGGTTTAAACTATAATTTGGATGAGGAAGAAGTACTCATTAGAAAAACTGCCTATGCAATTCAAGTTATTCGTGTGTGTTGGCCATATGTTTTCTGGCCAGAAACGATGCCTTTTAACCGGAATATATGTTGTATCCCTAAAGCAGTCATCACATTATCATGACAACTAAATGAAGCATATCTAGGGGGTGGAAGTGGTAGGATATGAAATGGATAATTGCCGAATCCCTACCACATGCTAAACAGTTGCTATTCTTGTGCTAATTTAGCTTTTAAAATGACCCTATATGGTAAGATTATTATCTTCACTATAAAGATGAGAAAACAAAATTCAGAGAGGTAAACTTATTTGGTTAAATTGCATTACGTGGGTAAAACCTGGATTTGTCAGACTTCAAAGTCACATTCTTTCTACTACTGTAGCGCTGTGCCTGAGGATTATTTTTCTGGTATTAGCTAGAAGCTATTAGATTAATAAGAATATTCAGCAATACACAAAAATCATCACTTTTTTCCTTTGAAAAGGATCAAAAATTATGGTCAAGAATTTATAATGACATTCCCAGCATTTCACCACCAATAATTTACAGTTTATAGTACATAGAACTGGAATGAATGAACAAATGAAGTGAATGACAAAAAATTTTTATAGAATAATTTTAAGGTAAGACCTTTTTTATAATGATATATTTTATAACAGGTTTCATCTTTCTAATCAAATATCCTCTTCTTTGACTTCTAATTTGGGGCATCCCTCATCATGGTTATTTTGGTAGATATTAGTGCTGTATCCCATTTCAAATAGTGCATCCCACTATTTTTTTTTTTTTTTTTTTGAGACAGAGTCTCACTCTGTTGCCTGGGCTAGAGTGAGTGCCGTGGCATCAGCCTAGCTCACAGCAACCTCAAACTCCTGGGCTCAAGCGATCCTACTGCCTCAGCCTCCTGGGTAGCTGGGACTACAGGCATGCGCCACCAGGCCCGGCTAATTTTTTCTATATTTTTAGTTGGCCAGATAATTTCTTTCTATTTTTAGTAGAGATGGGGTCTCGCTCTTGCTCAGGCTGGTCTCAAACTCCTGACCTTGAGTGATCCACCCGCCTCGGCCTCCCACAGTGCTAGGATTACAGGCGTGAGCCACCGCACCTGGCCGCATCCCACTATTTGAAAGGAATATGTCCCCTTTGTTACTGCCTCAGTGTACCCATGGGTGGGCAGGCATTGATTTTAGCCAGGTCATTAAATCACTTTTTCCTGAGATTCTGAAACTTTAGTGGATGATGTAAACGTATGGGGGCAGTAAGAGATCAGTCTCTTTGTAGTGGCCAAGGAGGTACATGGACCAGACCATGCAGAGTGATGTTTGCTGTGGCTCGTGTTTGGCTGATGCTTTGGAGTCCCCTTGATGTGGCTGAGATAGCTCTCACTCCCACAGTACCCCTTATCTTCCTATTCATTTTGGTAAAGTCAAAGCTGAGCATGTGGATGACAATGACAGACTTACATCCTCATCTTTCCTTGCAGCTAGATGTGGTCAAATGACTGTGTCAGACAATAGTATGTGAGCAGAATTGGTGGGACAACTAATGATTCTTTTCCTTGTGCTGACTGTCTTTTCTTTCTCCTTTTCTTCAGATTTATACAAGGTCATTATAGCAATAAAGCTTTGACCTTGTGAAAAAGACAGCATACTAGGGGTTGTCACAGCAACAAAGAGGAAGGAACCTGGACTCCTGATTGACTGGCTGACCCAACTCAGTGGATTAACCTGACTCTTCTGTGAGAATGAAATAAAGTCTGCCAAGCACACAACTCACAATATTTAGAGATCCCTTCATTACAACAGCTTAGTCTATACTCTGGTTTATTAATATGTTTAGATTCTTCACATTTTTTTTTTTACTGCTCACCCTTCAGATTTCATTAGTTCTGTGAATTCCTAATATACCCTCAGTAAAGTCTCTTTTTGGTTAAGATAGTCAAATTTGGTTTCTGCTGCTCGCCATCAAGAAATCTGATACGGTTTCCATGATGATCTGAATGTTTTCAGTTTCTCCTGAAGCCTTTGCTGCAATAATTCTTAGCTGATTATTTTCAGTATGCTATTGCCAGACACTAATTTTTCTCTCAAGTGACCTGAATTTACTAAATATGAGTTTAATAAACATGTGACAGCTGTCATTATCATGCTTCATCTCTCTCTAGAAGATTGTTAAAAAGATGGCACAAACCGCTAAGGATACCTTGAGTAGTGGAAAAGATTAGATGAAAAATATGCCTCGTCCATCAGCTTCTGAGGGACCAGTCCTGAGACTCTAGTCTCCAGTGTCTCCCACTGTACGCTATACATAGTTGATGTCTGAGCGATGTTTGTTGAATCATTTATTGAATCTGTCATTGTATTAAAAGCAACAGAAGGAAATAAACCCCACTGAATTCCTAATTGGGCAGCTTTTTAGAATTTAATTTAAAAACTCATAGTTAAACCTAGATAAGGACACAAAAGCAGAACATAGTGCTGTTCTCTCTGTACCTGTATTTTCCTCATTTCTTTAGCAGAGCTACTCTTCAAGCTGGGTATCTTCCATGTGCTTTTTCAGAAACATTCTTTATTCTTCTCTCGGTGGCTCTCTGCCCCTGGAGGCTGGCCTGTAGGGGCTGCATCAACAGGGTTCCTGTGTGCTCAGCTGCCTGTCCGATCCCCATTCTCCAGTGGGGAGCCTGCAAGGAGAGAAAAGTGAGGTGGAAGAGTGAGCTTAGGGTGTTGATTTTCTCTGTGAGGTTGCCTTGGACTGGGAGGTCCCTTGACTGAAGGATACTACTGCCCTCAAGGATTCTAGCACTTCCCAACCATCTCTCCCTCAAGTTTAAAGAATTGCTCCCGTAAGTCAGGGCTTAGGGGCTGGGAGTGCTAACGGCTCAGATACTATTAGTCCTGCAGTACTGCACTATTCATTTGGTTCCCTCACAACCACACCTTTATAGTAATCACTTTATAAACACATCTTCCTTGAATTATCCTACTGTGTGTGTGTATCATTTGTTTCCTGTTGCCCCCCCCTAACTGATATTCTCTTTATCTGGAGTTTGGAACCTGAGTATTCTATTAGCTAGCATGTAAACTCACAAGGAGACCCACTAGACAGTGGTTTCAAAGGATTTGAATTTATTTCTCCTACATACAGCGATCAGAGGAGTGGGCAGTGCAGGGCTGGTAGGTGGCTCTTTCCTCCCTTCCATTGCGTGGGGAGCTCAAGTTTGGTGCTCCTGTTCTCACCACCTCCCAGCAGCAGTGAGGACAACAAACAGGGGGCTCGTTCCCTAATCCTTTTAAGCACAAGACACCAGAATGGCAGACATCACTCCCCCTCACATTGCAAGGACATCACCTTAGTCTTGTGGCTGTAATTAGGTGAAAGAAAAGCTGGGAAATTTAATCATTCTTTGGACAGTAATGTGCTCTGCCAATATTCTATTACTATGCAGGAAGGAGGAAATTGTTATTGGGGGACAGCTCATATAAGGCCAGAAGCTAATTTTAGTTCAAGAGACACTGACTATGTCCCAGAGATACAAAATGGAACAAGATGCTTCCACCTTTCTATGAACTGACGGCCTAGCTAGAGAGGAGGCACTAAGATAGTTACCTTCAACATGATGTGTGGGACCTGATGAAGACCTGGCACAGTGCTATAGGAACACAGGAAGGGACAGTTAGTCCAGGTTTATAGCTCCATAAAATCATAAAAAGAGAGTATTTGAGCTGTGGTTTGGAGAGATGATCACAAACTGTTGCTGTGCAACCAAGTTAATCATCTGCCCGTTGCCCATCCTAGCGTGGAGAGTTCATGCCCCTGCTCTCTGACACAAACTCATCCAGTGGATCCTTCTTCACTAGGTTACCACACCTTCTGATGCACAACACAAGTAAAACTGAGTCACTTAATCCTGAGCTTTCCTGATTTACCTGGGATCATCGCCTGAATCAGTGTAAACCAGAAATGGCCAGGAGTAGAAAGAGAACAATCTCCTTCTGGCTTGGCACACTCTGTGCAGCGAGAAAGCAACACAGCATGAGAACAGGCCAAGCCCTTCACAGCTTCTATTTTATTAATAGAAAGTAAGGAGCTCTTGGGCCCAACCTGGACAGCAAACCACCAGGAGCTGTGGTTCCCCTTCTCCCCGACGCCAGCTGTACATGCCGATATTAGAACATCTGAGACCCAGCGTGACTACATATCTTAGAAAGCCACAATAACTTCTATTTATTCAAAATCTGTTTTTCAAGTGTCTGCTACATGCCAGGCACCATGCTAGAAGCTGAGGAGTTTCTCCTAATCCTTTATATCTTAGTAATAAATTTTCATTTATGTAAAGAAAACTGACCACATGTCTTCTTTGCCCGTAGAGAACCAACTCTTAAATCTTCTGCTAGTGGCATAAAAAAAAAAAAACCCAGAACCATTAGAGATAGATATTCAAACCAAGCTCTGCTGATGCTGGGGCTCAAACAGTTTCCTAACTGGACCATCACAGAAGGGATGGGGAGACTGAGTTGGGTGCAGCTCCGGTTCCTCCCAAACCCATTCTACTGGAGGTACTTTGTCCACGGCTATAACCAATTGCTGTATTTAATCCTCTCTGTTTGAAATACCCACAGTGATTTCTGTTTTCTATTTGGATTCTGACCGATCCAAACAGGATGTGGGTGAGTGCTGGTTATTTAAATAAATGTAAACAAACAAACAAAACAAGAATTGAAAACAAGTATTACAGAACAATGGTTCTCAACCAGACTTTTTTTTTTTTTTGAAAAGCTAGATTTTAACCTGTTGTAAGAAATAGATGAAGATATAGCTGGAGACCTGAGCACCGGGCATAATAAAAAGCCCATATTTTAGAGGTGGCTGCCCCTCCTTTGATGGTTCATAGTTCCTTGCAGGGTCCCATGTAGTGAAATTTACATGTCTGCAACCTTCGCAGATTCACGAAAGACAGTGATAATTTTGTCAGCACAACTGGTGTTGTAGACATCGCTGACATAAAAAACAGTCTGAAAAATGGGTTTCCCCGACAGGCCACTGGATTACTTACTATGCAAATGGAGGGAAAGGTAGAGGGATGTCTATGCACTCAGGAAACTGGGTGGAGTTTTGTCCCTTTTGAAGTCAGATACATGCCCACCAGGGAGACTTAAGATTGGCCTTGTCCACCGTGGATCCCCTTCACCCTGGCCCTATCACAGGATTCTGTTTAAAGCATAGTCATCTAGGCCGGGTGCAGTGGCTCACGCCTCTAATCCTAGCACTCTGGGAGGCCGAGGCGGGCAGATTGCTCAAGGTCAGGAGTTCGAGACCAGCCTGAGCGAGACCCCATCTCTATTAAAAATAGAAAGAAATTAGCTGGACAACTAAAAATATATAGAAAAAATTAGCCAGGCATGGTGGCGCATGCCTGTAGTCCCAGCTACTCGGGTGGCTGAGGCAGTAGGATTGCTTGAGCCCAGGAGTTTGAGGTTGCTGTGAGCTAGGCTGACACCATGGCACTCACTCTAGCCTGGGCAACAGAGTGAGACTCTGTCTCAAAAAAAAAAAAAAAAAAAAAGCATACTCATCTATCCATGGTTCTCTCCTGCTCCAACACAGTGCTCAGGTTGCTATGGGCATATTTACCAAAATTAAAGTGTTATCTAGGTATCCCTCGGCAATAAAATTAAATCAAATTAGAAGCAGGTGAGATAACCACACAC
>CM052442.1:12619091-12646256 GCA_028533085.1 Varecia variegata
TGAGGGCTGTCTGGAATAATATTAAGGAGGTGTAAGTGTTGGTTGATATTTGCATGGAGAAATATATTATTATATATTGTGTATCTTCTGGCATTCTCTGGAATGGTACCCATTGAAAAGGGCTCCCACCTCTTCTGTATAAAACACAGATCTTCAATACACAGATCTTCATTTGGAGGCAATAGAAATTATGATAAATAAATGGAATACCTTCAAACAAGAAGGTCTTTCATTAAAACCTATTTTAAAGAAATATCAAGCATTGCTACACAAATCTCTGTTTGTCTCCTTTTCTGAAATATTAAAAACTTGTAATGTGTGATGTTCAGGCCTTTCCTCTTAATGAGTCATCATGTATAACACATTGCAAAGAATGAGAGGTGCCTTTTTTCTACTCTAATTAGTTTTGAGCCATGATTTTACAAACTTTGAATCCATTTGTAAGTAACATACAATCTAGTGAATGCCTTCAGGGTATGTCTTATATTTTATATGGTTTTTAAACAATAAATTAACTTTAAAAATCCTTGAATATTAGCATATTTTTAAAAAATTTTATTAAATTCACTTTAACACAATGTTTACTAATATTCATCTTATATAGGCACAGTTTATTTTCTCCATTTAGTTCTGGCATACTATACTTGGTTTACCTTAAATGTGTAAAAGGAAGCATGATTTGTGAACAAGTAATTTTTTTAAGTGACATTGCATTAGGTTTGAGTTTTTCACCAAAGATATATTAATATACATATTAAAATTTAACTATTTAGTACAGCATTAAAAATGGAAATCTACTTTATTATCTTCTATTTGGAATTCTTCCATTTTCCTTTTTAAATATCTAATAAGATTAATTTTACTTGGTGTTTTTGTTTTTAAGTGATGAAATTAGAGAGAGGGACCTCTGCTTTGTAGGGACTTTAACCAATTCACATTTCAGATGTGGCTGGCTAGTTTTTATTCTAAGAATTGAAATGCTAAATTCTTACCATTTTCTCTTTTTAAAATATTTTAATACAATACTAGAAACACTTTGCTAGATAAGAATTCTGGTCATTTGAATACAGACATAATGAAGACCATCTCGAAGTAATTTGAAAAATAATTTTCCTTTTAATAGTTTTTATTAAGTTGTGCACCTTGGTGCTCCTCTTGTCTTTGACCGAATGTACATAACTGAAGCGAACAGAATGACTTTGAATAAAAATCGTTTAAAATTGCGTGAGGGTTAGAGCCACCTTCGTAGGTGGTCGCCCGGGCTAGTGGGCTAGTCCCAGGCACAGGAGTGTTGAGGCAGGCACTTCAAAGTATGGAGCCCTTTGAGTCTCATGACCTGGGGCAGGGGCTTCGTGTGCTCAGAGGGGGTAGTATTCATGATAAGTGAACCAGTAAATGAAAACCACTTAAAAGTAGCATTATAATTTAATAGTCAAATATGAAATAATGTTAGCCAATTAATTAATTTATTCAATATATTCATATATGAGTGACTACTATGTGCCAGGTAGTGTTCTCGGGAATCTTTTAGAAGGAACTAACACTACTAGCCTACCCTCTGGTGTTCTGTCACACAGCCAGGGCACGTAATGGCTATGTCTGGGAGGATGTGGTAGTAACATATAAATTACTATAGTAGTGAAACGTTGTGTAATGAGGAACCAGGTTCAGGCTGAATCACAGTCTAGCTGACTTTGGATAAATAACTTGACCTGTCTGATTCTCAGTTTTCTTGTTTGCAAAATGGGCATACCAATCTTGCAAGATTTTATAAAACTTATTCATTGTGTATACTGCCTTTATCATAATTAGCATGGAGTAGATTCTCAGAGAAAAAAATGGCAGTTATTGTGTTGCTACTACAACATTTGCTGCTGCTAGTATCACAAATCCAAAATTTCTTCTCACAATTCCCAAATCCATCAATCTTTGAAAAATATTATTTTTTTAACTAATTTTGGGCAAAACTGAAAGCTGATGTGAAGCTATTTGTAGACCTTTTTAATATTTGCCCACTTTGAATTTTTATATATAAAACTCCAGGAACAGTAATGTGTTCATTCCTGGAGATATGCTTTAGTCTCCATTGCATTATATATTATGCTACATAGTAACATATATTTATTTTAAAAATTCCAAAATAACAAAAACAAAAAGCAAACAAAACAAAAAACTGAATTCTGAAACACGACTGGCCCCAGGGGTTCTTGAAAACAGATTGTGGTCTAGCACCACAGCACTAGCATGATACCAAGGCTGTCTAACTTTTCTATCACTCAGGGCTGAACGCTCCAACTAAGATGTGTTGTCCCTTACTGAAGGTATAATTTCTTATAAACAGGCAGTGTAAGTTGCCTATGCAATGGAGAACAATTATTTCTCCAGAAGTGTATTTCTTGAGTAAAAGCTTATTCTGCATAGATTTAATTTGCAATTTTGCATGCTGTGGTTGCCAAGTAAACATTAAAAAATGAAGACTCTTAGCAAGTTGTTATCTTCTGTTCATGTTTTGTTTACTGTGACACATTTCGAATGTTCCAAAGTGTTTGGTGAGATAGACGGCCGTTTCCTTTGTAGTCAATACACTAACACCAGCAGAAACATAGCAGAGAGTAGTGTTGGAAGAAGCCAAGAAAGGCACAAAGAAAAAAATTTCAAGGATGAATGTTTCTGAAATTCACATTTAGGCTGAAATACCAGAAGCATATGATTACTCCATTTTTGCAGCTTCAGGCTATCTTGTTTTTGCCTTGGACAAAAAAAATACGTACACTTGGTTGAGTCAACCTACTTCATCTAGAAATGGCTACAACTACCATTAGTTATAGGCAAGGGTCATAGACAGAGAAAGAATATGACCAAGGGCCCCAGTTCCTAGGTGGCAAAGACTCTGTTACCTTCCTCCTTGATATCTCTCCCTTACAGAGTCTTTTTTTTTTTTATTATTTCAAAGTATTATGGGGGCACACATGTTTTTGGTTACGTGGATCGCTTTTGTAAGGCTCGAGTCAGGGTTAACAGTGCACTCATCACTCAGATAGTGTTCATTGTACCCATTAGGTAAGTTTTTGCCCATCCTCTCCTCCCCCTCCCCCTGTTTGATTTCCATTGAAATTTATTTCTTTCTGTGCACATGTAAGCTCATTGTTTAGTGCCAATTTAATAGTGAGTACATGTGAGATTTGTTTTTCCATTCTTTGGATACTTCACTTAGGATAATGATCTCCAGTCCCATCCAGATTGTTGTAAAAGGCGTTAAGTCATCATTCATCCTGGCTAAGTAGTATTCCATAGTATACGTATACCACATTTTGTTAATTCACTCATGAATTGATGGGCACTTGTGTTCATTCCACATTTTTGCAATTGTGAATTGTGCTGCAATAAACATTCAAGTGCAGGTGTCTTTTTGATAAAATGACATTTTTTCCTTTGGGTAAATAGCCAGTAGTGGGATTGCTGGATCAAATGGTAGGTCGACTTCTAGTTCTTTGAGAAATCTCCATACTGTTTTCTATAGAGATTGTACTCATTTGCAGTCCCACCAATAGTGTATAAGCATTCCTTTCTTTCTGTATCCATGCCAGCATCTATTGTTTTTGGACTTTCTGATAAAAGCCATTCTGACTGGGGTAAGGTGATATCTCATTGTTTTGATTTGAATTTCTCTAATGATTAGGGACATTGAGAATTTTTTCACATGATACATTAGTGTATTTTCTTTTGAGAAGCTTCTACTAATGTTTTTTGCCCACTTTTTAAGGGGGTTGTTTGATTTTTTTTCTTGCTTATTTGCCTGAGTAAATAGTAAATTCTGGTGATTAGTCCTTTATCGGTTGTATAGCCCATGAATATTTTTTCCCATTCTGTAGGTTGTTTGCTCTCTTAATTATTGCCTCGGCTATGCAGAAGCTTCTTAAGTTAATCAAGTTCCGTTTCTTTATTTTTGCTGTTGCAGCGAGTGCCTTGGGGTTTTGCTCATAAATTCTTTCCTTAGCCCAATATCTAGAAGAGTTTTTTTCATCATTTTCTTCGAGAATTCTTAAGTTTCATGCCTTATATTTAAGTATTTTATCCATCTTGAATTAATTTTTGTGAGTGGTGAGAGATATGGATCCTGTTTCATTCTTCTGTATGTGGATACCCAATTCTCCCAGCACCATTTATTGAATAAGGATTCTTTTCCATAGTATGTATTGTCTGCTTTGTGGAAGATCAGTTGGCTGTATGTGGATGGTTTTATATCTGGGTTTTCTGTTCTGTTCCATTGTGCTGTGTGTCTATTTTTGTGCCAATACCATGCTGTCTTGGTTATTACAGCCTTGTAGTATAGTTTGAAGTCTGATAAAGTGATGCCTTCTGATTTGTTCCTTTTGCTTAAGGTTGCTTTGGCTATTTGGGCTCTTTTCTGGTTCCACACAAAGTGTAGAATTATTTTTTCTAGATCTATGAAATATTATTTTGGCATTTTGATGGGGGTTGCATTGAATCTGTAAATCACTTTGGGTACTACGGAAATTTTAACAATATTGATTATACTGATCCATGAGCATAATATGTTTTTCCACTTGTTTGTATCACCAGCTATTTCTTTCCTCAGTGTTTTGTAGTTCTCTTTGTAGAGATCTTTCATCTCCTTAGTTAAATATATTCCTAGGTATTTTATTTTCTTTGTGGCAATTGTGAATGGTATTGAGTCTTTGATTTGACTCTCAGCTTGACAATTATTGGTGTATCCTTACAGATTCTTATTCAGGGACAGAAGAAATGGCCGAATCAATGGATAAAAGATCTTTGGTTCAATAAATGAATTGGGGTCTTCCTTGCTGTTTAGCATATCTTCTAATCAGAAATTCAGGAGATATATAGGCTACTTATGGTGAGAAGACCCAAAGCTTGATGAGAAGCCCAATGTAGGCTTAGGTGCAGGGGCCAGGCTCCCATCTTTATGGGGAAGTTGATGTGTATAGGTCATCCCAGAGGCCAAGCAGAATTAGCTGACGGTGATCACAGGATGGTCCTTGGGAGAGCTCAATATCTCTGGACTGTAAAGAACCCTAGTGCAGCAAGCCATGCAAAAATATGACAAGCATTATACCACACTATAATAGATAACTTTTCACTTTGAGTGCTCTGTGTTGGACTACCTTATATGAAAATTACTACTACACACTAGGCCAAATGGTGAAGCATTATAGAAAGTTCCCCAGCTTATTATGTAGAGTTCAAATAATTTCAGAAAGAATAACAATTTTAGAAATTTAACTTATATCCCTCCCAAGAAACTATAGGTAAGTGAATTTAGATACTTTTCTAATACCTGTAAAGAGTATTTATTTGTTTTTATAGAACCTGTTTTGTTATAATTGTATCCCATGTTGAATTTTTAAACAGATGTGTGAAACTCATACATTAGTTGCAAGGGACATCTAATTAATTGAACTTCTTGCAAGCTGAAAGCCAAAATAGAATTTTACCCAAATGTAAGCAATGGAAATTGAATTTCCCCTGAATCTGTTCTCTAAAATTCAAATATGTTTTAGCAATGCTGCTAAGAGAATAAGCAAAGAAAGCAATGTGCCTTGAGAACAACATTAGGATAAACTATAAGGATAATTCAGGAAATAAAAGTTGCTTTGGAGGACTTTTCTAAGTTATTCTCTTAAAATGTAGCAATAATATAATTTTCCTTTCGAAATTGAAGTCTCATCTCACTGTCCTGGGAGTCATATTATCTATCTCCGGCAGAGCATTTGCTTGAATATGTAATTGACATTAGTTTAAGAGATTGTCTGTGATTTAGTGATGCAGAGTGAGCCAATAGCTCACAGAACAGCTTCACAGAAAGGTTGAGTATTGAAAATATTTAAGCCCTCTTTCCGTTTTTTAGTGACTGTTGCTGTGAGGTCAGTTTTGCTATACCTCAGAAAGATGACTCTAATAGTGGACATGTAATTTAAAAACTAAGTCCTAGTGTTGCCTAAGTGTATTTGACCACATATTCAAAACTTCAGTAGATATCTAAGGGAGTGGTTCCCAATAAGATATCTGCACACCCCCACCCCCCAAAGTCCAGTAAGATAGATTTAGGACAGGAGTGGAAATAACGGGGGCTTGGGGGACTGGTGTTGTCGTTAACTATGTTCTTTCCACCATACCACAGAGTCTTTTAAAACACTTTTTATTTTCTTTTTTTAGTGCTTTTCCCCTGATTATAAAAACTGAGTTCAGTATTATTGATCGGCTAATAGAAAAGCAAATTAATTATGTAATCATCATTCTTGAAATAAAATCTTCAAAAATCTTGATCTTTGGGGTATGGGAGTTAGGCATAGTAAAAGGTGAAAAGATGAGGAACTCCTATTCTAGCTTCCGAAGTCGGAGGAGACCCGGCGCCCTCAGGGCGGTGTGGCCCTAGACAAGGAACTCCTATTCTAAATAAGACACAGTTAAACATCGCGTCTTTGAAACGTAGGCTCGATGCTCCGCCTGTAGCTCTGACCAGCACTCCTGAAGCAACCCACTTTTGCCCTTGTATTTCTGCCTTCTAATTTCGTCAGAAAATTATTTGATTTCTTTTCTTTCTTGTCCACTAAGGTTGCCAGGGGCCCCGCATAGCTAAAAGAGCTCATGGCACATCCTGCTAGTTTGTGAAACCAGATCCTATCTGATTTCTCGGTTAGAAAACAGATGGCATTCTTGGGGGGTAACTGAAGAAAGTTTAATCAAAGAACTATTTATAGGGCTATGAGCAGAGAAAAAGAACCAAGTAGGATGGTAAAGTACCCTGTTCCTGAAAGGGCAAGGAGGGGAGTAGTCACTACAGCCCAACTGGAACTGTAGCACTTGGAGACGGGCCATCCAACAGGACCCTTGAGTAGACAGGTGGAGCCACTGCCCACCCATGGCCCAGCCGAGGAGCCCAGGGGACACCTGCCCTGCCCAGCATTTGCACCTCCCCTCTATTTGCTGTTGATGCCTCCTGCTGCCCGAAGTGAACCAGGAGTGAGCGTAAGGCTTCCTGGGGGATGCAGAGCTCAGCTCCGGAGCACAGAGTGGGTCCCCGTAGCGTGGAGCTGGCAGAGCAAGCAGGAGATAAGGAGTGCCGTTCTCAGCCTTAGCATGGCACAGTGGAAAAGAAGCTGCAATTTGTGGTCTGTTGTGTCAAAGCAATGTATGTTCACGTCCCCCGGTTCACCAATGATTGACCATATAACTTTGGCAAAGTTATTTAACCTCTTCAACCTTCCTTTTTTTCCCCCTGGTATGTAAAATTGTGACAATGGAATTACCTGTGTGGATATTGTAGTTATTATTAAATGAGATAGGTCCATATTAGTATTAGCAATTACTGTGTTTCATAAAGTCTGTGATATAAAGTATGGGGTTGAACAGTGTCTTCCAAAAGTTTATATCGATCTGGAACCTCAGAATGTCACTTTATTTGGAAATAGATCCTTTGCAGAGGTAATCAGTTAAGATGTGGTCATAATGGATTAGTTAGTGTGACCCTTAAATCCAATGACTGGTGTCCTCCTGAGAAGGCCAAGCAAAGACACAGGGAGACACATATGAAACATTCCATGTGATAAAGGAGGCAGATACTGGATTGATGTGTTTACTAGCCAAGGAATGCCGAGGAATGCCAAGGATTGCCAGCAGCCACCAGAAGCTAGGCGAGATGAAGGAAGGATTCTTTCCCAGAGACTTCAGAGAGAACAAGCTCTGCCAACACCTTAATTTCAGACATTTAGCCTCCAAACTATGCTACTTTGTTATAGTGGTCCTAGGAAACAAATACATGTACTTTTTTTCCCCACATTTTTTAACATCTCGGAAATCAAGAAATGTCTAAAAATAGATAGCATCTTACAGTGGCTAACAGCCAAGCAAATCAACAACTCCTCAAAGCTCCAGCACTGGACCCTGCAGAGTGTGTGTCAGCAGTTTTGATAAGACATTCATGGGACAGCTTTTTTTTTTTTTTTTTTTTAATTCCTAGGAAACAAAGTGTTGGGGGAAGGGAGGGAAGGGGATAAATTTGACAAGTTCAGAACATCCTCAAAGCTGGAGTCAAAATTAGGCTTAACTCTACATAATAGTATGCCTGCCTTGGGAGCTCAGCACCAATGAAATGTTCTTTTAGGCATTCTTAAAATAAAATTCTTTCATTGCAAACATTCTGAGTGACACTGAGGGGCACCTTGTGTAGCAAACCACACAGCACCAAAAATGATTTAAAGATGTGGATCCTGAACATGAAGAAGTTTAGGAAAACTTGTGAGAATCTATTTTACTTGCATTTTCATTTTAAGTATAAACAGTCATGCTGCATGATCAGAATCCATTTTTTTTTTTTTTTTTTTTTTTTTTGAGACAGAGTCTCACTCTGTTGCCCGGGCTAGAGTGAGTGCCGTGGCGTCAGCCTAGCTCACAGCAACCTCAAACTGCTGGGCTCAAGCTATCCTTCTGCCTCAGCCTCCCGAGTAGCTGGGACTACAGGCATGCGCCACCATGCCCGGCTAATTTTTCTCTATATATTTTTAGCTTTCCATATAATTTCTTTCTATTTTTAGTAGAGACGGGGTCTCGCTCTTGATCAGCCTGGTCTCGAACTCCTGAGCTCAAACAATCCGCCTGCCTCGGCCTCCCAGAGTGCTAGGATTACAGGCGTGAGCCACCACGCCCGGCCCCAGAATCCATTTTTAAATAAGTTTGAAAGCGCTGTCTCAATACATATGAAATAAAAATTTCAATTAATGAATATATTGTTACAGTTTAATTGATAGCAGGTTTTTTTTTTGCAGTGCATATGATAATTTACCTTGTAGTTAATAGTGTCTCAGATTTGATGCTATAGTATTAGGTATTAGCACTCTAGCTCAAATGATTTTGATTATTTTCTGATACTCAAGTCTTTCCTACAAAAATTTACTCTTAACAGTTTAAATTTTGGAAAGTAACATCTTAAAAGTTCAAGAATTAAATTTTTTTCAATGTAGTAGCCATTGACTGCACACTATGGGATTGTTACTCTAACATCTCTCTCTAGCAGCACTCAGAAATGTCATTTGCAAATGTATTGGCAGTGTTTTTTCTTCTGTATAAGGAAATGGTTGTGAGGAAGTTTCTATTATGTAAGTAAAATGGAGATACACCTATTAATCTGTTTTATCACTATAAAGTAAGCATAAAATCTCCCAACATCATTGTGCATGTTTTCTGCGTTTCAAACCTATAAATTAGTCTCATAATGTTGACTAGGCAACATAAATTGTTTAGGACACAGTCCATGGAAGATGGTTCATATTTAAGAAACATGTTTTAATAATTTTAAAAACTCACATCATTAAATGCAAACTCTTTCCCTTGTCACACAGCGTAAAATTACAGAATTTTAAACCCAGAGGGAACCTTAGATCATCAAGTCCATGTTGTATTTTAGCATCTAACCTGGTATCTTGTATCTCAAGCTGTTTATCTTTATTTTTGGCATTTTGTGAACACTTTAAGGAAGCTTTACTGCAGTCTGGGGTTCTTATCTTTGTTCTCATAGTGCATGGTGTCCAATCTCCATCTCAAATGTCTAACCAGTCAGCCAGGAGGTAGCATGAGTGAAACTAGCCAGGGGATGTCTGAGGAACACTGGAGAATGAAAACCCTCCTAATGAGAGTGGCAGCCAGAGTTCAGTCCCAGATGACACAGGGGACACTAGATCCAGTTCACGCTGCTAGATCTTTCTATTCAAGAGAAGACAGAAATCCAGGTTGTTAATGTGGAGACTCTCAATTGAAATTTACAATTAATTACATGTCTTTGAAAACTCTCTGTGGGATAAACAAAATATATCTTTAGGCTACTGGTTTTCAGATTCTGACCTTGGTATTTATACCATGAAATGTACAGTTTCTCCTGAAATATTGGTAGTAGTCGATGCCTCCACACAGACTGACTACGGGCAGATATGTTTGAACCAGGTAAATTTTTTTTTTTTTTTTTTTTTTTTTTTGAGATAGCATCTCACTCTGTTGCCCAGGCTAAAGTGCTGTGGCATCAGCCTAGCTCACAGCAACCTCAAACTCCTGGGCTCAAGCAATCCTCCTGCCTCAGCCTCCCGAGTAGCTGGGACTACAGGTATGCGCCACCATGCCCGGCTAATTTTTTCTATATATATTTTTAGTTGTCCAGCTAATTTCTTTCTATTTTTCTTAGTAGAGATGGGGTCTCGCTCTTGCTCAGACTGGTCTTGGACTCCTGAGCTCAAATGATCCGCCTGCCTCGGCCTCCCGGAGTGCTAGGATTACAGGCGTGAGCCACCGCGCTCTGCTGAACCAGGTAAATTTGATGATGGTAAACTTTCTCCTGATGTGTGGAAAACCCGAGAAATGTGAATGGAAATGAAAGCATAACAACTTCGATTTACTGGCCTAACCAACAGGCTTATGAAAGAGTTTTTGTTGTTTTCCTTGCTTATGTACAGGTTATATTTTTCACACTGTCCAATAATCTTTAGGAGTAAGGAGTGCTCATTTTGCAACTTTTCAAATATGAAAATGTGTAATATATTAAAGTAGGTTGGTTTCCTTTTAACAACTAGTTATTTTGTATCTTCTCTGCAAAAGGTACCACTCTAGAGTCTATATACAGTTATGAGTAAGACATGCTTCTTTCAATTTGTGCAGAGTTTTCTGTGTGGCAGGTATATCCCCTCATCTATTCTTCTCTTTGGCATACTGCTTCATTACTCCTTAATTGCTTCCTGTCTGGTGCTTACAATCAAAATGACAGCAACTTAAGAGTTTTGTGTAGACACTGTCTCCAGCATTATGCCTTATTATTGCAGGCATTCCTCACAACAAACCTGAGAAGTAGAACCTACTTTCTAATTGTGAAACCTACCATTCCTATTTCACAGATGAAGAACCTGTGACATGAATGTACTGTAAATAAATACCCCTTGAGCACACTGATTTCTAACAAGGACTGTCTGATTCCATTTTCTATGTGCTTCTTAATCTCTGTGCACACTGTCTAAGAACAACCACTTGTGTAAAACTTACAAAAGCAATTAACTTGTTCATAGCATATGACAAGATGAGTAGAAAAAAAGTGTGTATCATAGAACTAATTACCATAGGAGAAGGATTAATAGTATGATTAATACTAATGAAAATTCATAAAGTCTTGACTGACAGCCTACTATAAATTCTATACCATATCATTGCCTTTTACTCTTTGGGTTTAGCAGAGTGAGGCTGTAATGTTGATGGATTAACAAGTCACCAGATTCTTCTATTGGCATTTTTTGAAACATAATTTTGTTTGCTCTTAGGATTATTATCTAAGTGGACAGAAGACCCCTTACACTAGTTTCTAGTCTAATAAATGGCAGCATTATTATACAAGCCTACAAATCAGATGCCTAGTTACAGTCTCAACACCTTCCTCTCTCCTTAACCACCCATTTGCAATCCATCAGTAAATCTGTCAATCTTATCTTCTGAAAAATTCTTGAAACATCTCATTTCTCTCCCTACTACAAAGTAGGTATTCAATAAATGTTTACTACAATTATTATTATTGTTGTTATTTTTCATGGTCACCAAATTAGTGCAAATTACTAGTATCACTTTTCTGAACTATTATAACAACCTCCTAAATTGTTTTCCATATCTAAACTCACCCTCCCACCACCCAAATTCTTTTTTGCGCTGTAGCCAGCTGACTTCTTTAAAATGCAAATCTGATCATTTTAAAACACCTTAGTTACAATATCTCCCATCTCACACCACACTCTGCAAGGCAGACACGCTGCTTTCGGGTTTTCTGATTTTGCCGCTGTCTTCTTTTTACTTACAGGGCCTTTGAACATGCTGGCCTCTCTGACTGGCAGGCTCCTCCCTTGTCTCTATTCCCCTAATTAACTCCTATCTATCCTTCTTGCCTCACTTCGCTTGGAAACCCTCCCTGGAGATCCCACAGGGAATGTATTCCTCCCTATTTTGCCATACTTTCTCTTAGAACCATTCACCTTCCTTTTGAAACACTAACCATAATATGTGATTTTGCACACATTTATGTGAATTTCTGATTAATGTCTCTCTCTTTCTAGACTGTAAGGTCCATGAGGGTGGGGACTATTTACATTGAACATGTATCTGTTGAATAAATGAATGCTACTTTATTAGCTTCACTAACTGATAAAAATATATTATAGGTAATATAATCATGGAAATGATTCAAAAGAGCACATTCTCTTCAATCCAAAGGCTTGTGGATATTAGGCTCAACATTTTGCATGTACTGTTCTAGTGTCCAGGTAGACTACCATGGAATTAGCAGATTCTTATACTTAAGGCCTACAGAAGTTGGGTTTAAATGTGAAGCATCCATAGTCAGACAACCGTGTCTATAGTGTCTGCTATTTGATTCTCCTTAATCCCTGCAAGAAAGTAGACTAGCATTGTTCCATTCAAAAAAAGGGTGAATTGTGACTTATGTATCCCTAGATAAATGAATGCATTATTCATACGTTCATAGGTTCCTGTAAAGCAAAGAAAGCCTAATGAAGATTTATATCAGGATCTATTTCCTGACTTTAAAATGTATTATTCCTTGGACTTATTGTACAAGGGAAGTGGTAGAAACCCTATCCTCTGAGCTATTAAGACTCCATGAACAACAGATTACGAAGCACTCTAGGGACCCATTTTCATGGATTAGGTGGGGTGATGGTCATGGATTTGATGATACAATCAGTCAACTACCTCCTCAATTTTTGCAAGAGGGCATAAGAAAAAAGTGTGGCCAGTGGAAAATATTTTATCATTGTTGAATGGGCTTTTAAAATAAATTGTTGCATGACATGGAAGGGGATTAGCATCCTATGTTAACTCTCGTCTTTTATGTGAACTGACATAAAACCTGTCTCCCCTAGGCAGATATCCCTCTACCATGAATTCATAAGGTGAATGTGTATTTCTCTGCTGGGGCCCTTGGCCACGTGGTCTGTGCTCTCACCCAATCCTGGAGTCCTTTCTTAATCATCTTCTATCCTCTGGGATCAGCAGAGTGCCTGCCACAAAGATGGAATTGGGCATTTGTTGGTGGCATGAATAAATGGATGGATGGATCGTGTTACTCAGCTTCATTCCAGGGAATTATACTGAGTAACTATCAACTTCAAAAAAAGAATCCCAAACTTTGCTACCCTGGTAAATTCTTTTCACTTTCTGCTTTGCACCTCTTTTCTCTGCCCCGATTTACTGTTGTATCTGTTCCTCTTGTTTCTCTTTTCCTTTCGTGCTCTCTCTCCCAACAGACGTTTTCCATCCTGCTGAATTAAAGGCTAATATCAGTGCACTTTATGGCATCAAAACTTTATTCTGACCCATGCAATCCAGCTGGCTTTTGTATTCTACTTTTTTAAAACCTTTGACACAGGTCATGTTACTGAGTATTGTTACGTATGTTTTTCAATTTGGAAATCGGTGGAAAGGAGGTAACTTTTAATTATCCTTGAACTGTGCAGCTTAACAGTTAAACCTAGTAGTCAGAGGCTGGCATACAGAAAATCCATTTTTGGTTTGTTTTTGAAAAGCCAAGCATCCATCCTCTGAGCCAGTGTAAAACCTTTTTCATCTGAAATCTCCTTTTAGCCTCACTAATGTATAAAGGCTGGGCTCTCCAGAGATGGACCACAAACTGGACCTAAATGTCTTAGGGCATCTAAGGCATTCATTTGAATATTTGTAATAATATATTGCAATAGTTACCCATAACAGCAGCATAATTTGTCCTTTCTGAACATAATAATGATGACACTTTCACTTCTTTGTAAAATAATTGTTTTAAGATTATTTCCTTAATATAACATATAAAGTGTATTTGTAATGTCTCCTTAGTAATCAATACTGTGCTCAATAATTAAAAATTTAACATTTAGTTACATATCTTTTTGATAAAGGCCATTCTCAATGGAGTTAGATGATATCTCATTGTGGTTTTGATTTGCATTTCCCTAATGGTTAGAGACGTTGAGCATTTTTTTATATATTTGCTGGCCATTATTCTGTCTTCTTTTGAAAAGCTTCTGTTCATGTCCTTTGCCCATTTATTGATGGGGTTGTTTGATTTTTTTCTTGTTCATTTTTTTGAGTTCTATATAGATTCTTGTTATCAGCCTTTTATCGGATGTGTAGAAAGCAAACAGGACTCAAGTAAAAAATATAATTTTAACATGATATCATAATACAAGATGCATTTTAAATGAATTTTTAACATTGATTTTAGTAATGAATGTGTTTTCCCACCTATTTTACCGTCTCAGTTTTGCGTAAAACAGAGGATGTAGTTTACTTAAAGGAAGCTTAGGAGGAAGAGAGAGCTTAAAACAGTGAGAAACATTTAAAACCTATGATTGGGTCCCTGTCTCAAAACTATACCAACAGACCTATAGCCTCTCCTCCCTATGGATGTGTTACTCAGTTTTTCCCAAAAAGGCTTAGTTAGGTATTTTTGCACTGCCAAGTTCTGGAGACAGCTGAGGTAATGAGACCAGTGGTGCTGGAGGCTCCAAGGTGATGATTTCCTCCACACAACAACATTCATGCTGCAATGGGAAGGAGTTCGATTCCTTCTCCCGCCTGTGTTTATTTTCCATTGATTGGCTGTGGTTAGGAGAGTGGTGGCTCTTCATTGTAATTCGCACTCTCTGCCCTAGTCCAGATTGTTCTTGGCCCCAGCTGGAGGAGTACTTACTGTGTCAGAAAGAATTCAGTAGGCTCTGAAGTGTGACCTGCCGCTGGATAAGTGTAGCTTAGCCTGCTCTTGTGGAGGGAGGATCAGCATGGCTTAAAGCTGTTCTCAGCACGATAGTCCATTTATAGAGAATTACGGGTTATTTGTGGCCAATCTATTTAAGCTCCAACTCTAAACATTTTCTCCTTACATCCTGGTTCTGTAATTAGAAAGCAAAATTCAGCTAGATTTTTATAAATCAACTCACCTGCTCGTATTTATTATTTAAAATCTTCTAACTTATTTCTATTTATCTTCATCAGTTAATATGGGGAAATAGAAGTTTTACATATTTTAAATTATACATTTGAAACATTTTAAACAAGGATATTCATTTAGAAACCTACAAAGTTATGCAACAATATCTTGGAGAGTTTCTATTTTTTCGAACTGTCTTAGAAACATATATTAATGTGTTATCATTTCCATCTAAGATAAATTTTCAGTGAATGCTATTAAAAATTGATTTTGCCTAAATTCTTTCCTTGTTTACTTACAACAGAAGTAAAATCTCATATAAAAAGCATATTGACATTTCAAAGCTTCTTCACCCATATTATTTACACTTTTTGGTTTACTGAGTTTTATTAAAACTAATCTTTTGATCTTTTGTTTAGCATCTTAAAGTTATTGGGCTGAAAAATATGTAACCTTCACATTCCATAATTAACTATTACAAGATTTTGATACCCAGTGGAGCAATGTGTACCCGTGAAGAAGAGATTTATTAAAGTTTAATAAATGATTTATAGCTGCATATACTTTTGAAAAATGAAAGTTTTATAGCCCCCAAGCTGGAGAACATCATCTTTCTCTCTGAGCTAAGGTGATGATGACATTTGTAAGGAAATAGAAAAATTATAATAAAAAATAGTAGGGGTTTTTAGAATATTTGTCATCTATGAATCTTGAATTTATTCAAAAATATCAGTTACAGTTTCAGTTTCAGTGAATCATTGTCATTGTTTTATTCCCAGTCATACCAACTCATGGCATCCAAAGAAATCAGAGCTAAGCTATTTATTTTCTGAATTAATAGAGGAAGAAATTATATGAATAACATAAAAATAAACAATAATTAAAAATCATTTATAGCTTGCCTTTGAATTCTCTGTTTTTATAAAGAAAGCAATATATTGACCTTAGGGATTCAATCAGGTATGGCATGGGTGCACCTCAGACTGTCATTTCACCAAATGTATAAATATACCTATTATCTATGTGACTAGGAGGGTTGCCGGATTTAGCAAGTAAACATACATGACATCCAGGTATATTCAGATTACAGAAAGATAACAAGTCAATTTCTATTATGGCATGTTTCTAATATTTCAAATGAAATATTTATGCAAAAATTATTCCTTGTTTATCTGAAATTCATATTTAGCCATGCACCCTGTATTTAATCTCACAAGCTTAGGAAGAAATGTTTAATGCGTCTCCATCTAATTGTTCCCCACCAATCTTCCAGAAGATCTTTAGGAGATATAGGATAAGGAGAAAAGAATAAGGAGGGGAGCATTCTAGAATTACAGGAAGGTTCCCCACAATAACACACTGGGTTTTACAGAACCTCTCTGACCTCTGGAGAACAAAGATCTCAATAGTTGCATTCAAAACCCAGAAATAACTTCTCCCCTTCAGAAAACAAATCAAAGATGACAGAAAGTAGCACAAAAACAAAATGAAACAAAAATCATGCCTTTCAGGTGTCTCCTCTGCGCCCATGTGGTAGAATCCTCAGAGAACTTACTGAAATTCTACCATAAAATCACCATAAAATTCACTTAAACGCTGACAATGACTGAATTAACCAGGAAGACTCTGTTCAAGAGGCAATACCCATTTCCAATCACAAGATTAAAAGCCAAGTTTTTGACAGATGTTAGGGGAAGTTATATTATTTGGATTTAAATAATTTCATCCCAATTTTAGTTTCCAGCTGCTGGTTGTAGAATCTTTATGAGTTTTAGGCACCTTAGCTCATTATAGTGCAGTACATCCACTATTGCTCCATGTATTATGAATGCTTCATTAATCAGAAGGGCAAAAGAAAGAAAGTGGATGTCAATTCTGGGAAGGAACAAGGGAGTACAGGTCACTGTTAAATATAACACTTAATTTATTGGTGACTATTTTTAAAGCACTTTATTAATTGTATTCACTCTTTAAAATAAATTTTAACATGCATATACATTGTAGCTTCCATATCTTTTATTTTCTCTCTACAAATGTAGTGTGGGGCTTCTCCACCTTTATCTTGTGTTCTTATTTAGCTAGTTGTATTAATGTATAAGGGCTCTGAAGACAACAGTTGTCAACTTTATCCGTTTCCTTCCCCTCTGTTATAAAAGCTATGTAAGAAAAAAATACTACAAAATTGTTTTGTTTTCTATATTTGTGAAATATATTTTATCTTTCTGCTATG
Organism: Varecia variegata; assembly: GCA_028533085.1. NCBI lineage: Eukaryota > Metazoa > Chordata > Mammalia > Primates > Lemuridae > Varecia > Varecia variegata. The sequence continues at coordinate 12,636,320 of CM052442.1, forward strand.
AATGCAGTTATTTTTCTGTCATTGTAAGACCTGTTCACATTCACACTCTACTCCCTCATCTCAGCACCTCAATCAGATTTGGACCCTAAGGTTTGTTCTCACATTGCAACCACTGCTGTATTACTAAACTATAAGACCCTGGAAGTCAGGGCCAGCACGACATTTTATCCACAGTACTTAGCATAGAGCCTGCCACATAGCATGTGCAAAAAAAGAAAAAAAGAAAAAGAAAAATGAATATGTACTGAACATCTATTATGTTCGATGGTGATTTATGATGATCAAAAGATAAAGGTTGATCTTTGCCCTGATGGAGTTCACATAACAGGAAGACAAACATATAAATATATCAGTGTGATTTTAAAGACACAAAGCAAATGCAATGGATTCATGAGGAAGAGGGAAAGGAGACAGTATTTAACTCTGTCTGAAGGTATCATCAAAGACCGCAGAGACATGAGAGTTGAGCCAATACCTTGGAGTAATGCAGTGTCTCAGGCAGCAGGGTGCACATTCCAGGCAGATGGGAAATTTTATGTTACCAATCTGAGACACGTATTGTCAGCCACACCAGTAAAACTACAGTGTGATTTTTAAAATGTGTGTTAAGAAAAAATATGCACATTTGGCATTTTAAAAATAATTTTTATAGAATTTGGCCTAATATGATAACTTGAAATTAGATTGTATAATTAAATGATTGATTTAGACTTACTTTGAATTGAAATCAGTTCCAAGTTTGTGTTCATTATGAAAATGCAAAAAAACTTAAGGGTTGCATAATTATAGATTTAACTTAATAGTTTTTTAAGTGATATTTATCATATTGTTTGTATTTTAAGAGACATTTTTCATATTCAAGAGACACACCTATTGCTGAAATCAAAATGCATCGTTTGACTAATGGTGTGCCATAGTTTAATTGGCAACATTTTTCTTTTCAGAAGTATATAAAGTGTTGCTGCTTTTATAACCAACACTATTTTAGATTCAAAAAGTATAGTAGGAGTTAGTTAGGTTTTGTAATTTTTAGTTCAGGTAAAACAGTTAAAAATGAACTGAAACTTATTAAATTAATGACTCTAAAATATTTAAAGGTGCTTAATTTAAAAGTTCTTAATTTTAAATTAAAATTTCTTAGTTTAAGAACTTTTAATTTAAAAGTTCTTAATTTAAAAAGTTTCCAAATGGTATAAAAAGTATTTTAAGTATCGTTTAAAATTACTGCTAAAATCAACTATACCTACAAATAGAATTGGATTTACAAACCAAACTTAAAAACTTAATGAGAAACTGAGAATTTGAATTGGCAATTTAAATAAATCAAACATTAATTTTGAAAATAAAAGGGAGTATCCGAATAGTCTTTTCAATTTATAAAAGACATCCTTAAGTTCAACAAAAATGATGAAATACAATTCAGAAGATGAAAGCAGTAACAAAAAAGACAAGCAAATGTGATATAGCCTGACATCGTTAATAAATTGGGGTATAGGGTGGAAATGAGAAAGAGAGAGAGAGAGAGAGAGAAATTAAAATTAGGGAGGGAGGTAAAAGGTAGACCAAGAAAGACATTTTATGATAAGCTAACTGCTTTTGATATTTCTCAAAATTTATGGGGGCATCTGGTTCAATGTTGAGAGAAGTAGTGTCTTTCACTGCTAAGTATAATGGTAGTTGAAGTTTTTCATCAATGTCCTTTATCACGTTGAGAAACTTTCCTCCTATTCTTACTTTACTGAGATTTTAGCATGAATGAATACAGAGCATCGTTGAATCTTTTAGAACCTGTTGAGATGACCAATGTTTGTTTTTCTTTTTTGTAGTCTGTTGATATGGTGAATTATATTGATTGATTTACAAATGTTGAACCAATCATGCATTCTGGGGATAAAGCCCACTTGTTTCTAGTCTATAATTATTTTATATATTACTGAATTCAATTTTCTAATATTTTGCTAAGAATTTCTTAATATTTGCCTATGTTCATGAGAGATGTTTTTAGTTTTCTTATAAAATGTCTTGGTCTAGCTTTTATGTTAGGGTAATGCTGGCCTCATGAAATAATTTAGGAAGTGCTCACATATCTTCCTATTTTCTGGAAGAGTTTGTATAAAATTGGTATTATTTCTTCTTTAAAGGTTGGGTAGAATTCATTATAGAAACCCTCCAGACTTGGAATTTTTTTCTCTGGGAAGGTTTTTAAACTACAAATTTAATTTATTTAATACACAACATGTTACTCTGCTCCTCTATTTGTTTTCCTTGAGTGAGCCTGGGTAGTTTATATCTTTCAAAGAATTCATTCATTTCATCAATGCTTCCAATTTTATTGGCATAAAGTTGGTAATAATCTTTTCTTATTATCCTTTTAATGATTTTGGAATCTACAGTGATATCTTCTTTTTCCCTTTTGATATGGGTCATTTTTTTCTGTTTTCTTAGATTAGTCATTCAAATAACCAGCTTTGAGATTTAGCAATTTGTCTGTATTGATTTTCTGTTTTAATTATTTTTATGCTTATTGTTTCATTGCTTTATGTTCAATTTATACCTATTCTTGCTAGTGTGGAAGCTTAGTTCACTGATTTCAGATATTTATTTTTTTCTAATATAAATGTTTTAATGCCATGAATTTCCCTCTAAATACTGCTTTCACTGTATTCCCACACATATTGATATAGTATGTTTTCATTTCCATTCAATTAAAACTCATTTTTAATTACTTGGTGCTAGATTCACTGGAAGACTGGTAGAAATTTTTATTCCCTTACTCCAATAATTTTGTATATTATCTATTTTTTTCCTCATTGTTAGGGTAAAAAACAATGATAGTGTGTAAGAGTGTGTGTGTATATATTTTTGCACACTAAGTAGAAACAGCACAAAGGCTTTTTTTTTGCTGTTATACTTGGGTTACTCCTCACTGTTGCCTGAGAATCTGTTATGCAATTTATGCTGAGCTAATAATTCAGATGGGGTTGCCTGTGCTCTACACTAAAAAAAAAAAAAAAAAAAGAAAAAAAAGAAAAAAAAAGAAAAAGAAAGGATGTAAGGATGTGAGCTTTGGTCAAGGTGAATTTTCTATCTTACTGATGATTACAAGAGTATATGTTTCTTTTTCTTTCAAACAAACAAAAATGTCCATCAACATGTAAAGTCTCACAACATGAATGCCTACTGTTAATTTTAATTAAGATGCAGAAAACTGTCACTGGTGGGATTTCCATTTAACTACTTAGAATAAAACTCCTCCCAAGTTTTGGAGTCAGAAGGTTATTGTTAACATTTTGCATTTCAAATAATGAAGTCAGTAAATTGTGGAGGTAGGTTGGATGGATCCCAGCTGGGGGATTTGAATGAAGGTACATCAGCTCCAACATAATGTGAGTAGATGTACACAGGTATCCAAAGTTGCAACTACACCTGAGAGTAGTATCAAGGGTTAAAGCAGCACAGTGATGGTCTTTCCACAGTTAATGCATTGAAAGGCACAAAATAAGTATTTTTAGAAACACTTAAGTTTCCACAATGTGTATGCAATTATCATATATCTTAACACACCATTAAATATTAACACTTTTGGAAAACTGTAGGAGAGGTGCTATGTAAATTTATTTTATATATTTCTGAAATATTAATAATTATTATATTATTAATGATAATACTAAAGTAATATAGCTAACAATATAAGAATAATGTAGCTAATAAAAATATTAGCTATAAAAGTAATAGCTAATAATTTGAGTCAGATATTGTATTAATTTCCTTAGCTATATTGTTCAATTCTCTGTAGTAGCAACAAGAACAATAAGCGAACATTTCATAATTGCTTATTACATGCCCCAAATTGTGCTAAGCCCTCTGCATGCTTTGCTTCATTTAATCCTCACAGCAACTCTATCATACATGTACTGTAATTATTGGTATTTCATAAGTGAGGAAACTGGTCTATAGAAACATGATTTACCCTGAGATATAAAGCTAATAAGGGGAAGAACAGGAATTTTAACCAAAGCGATCTCACTATGCCAATATGAAGAGAACAGGTTTAGATCTGTAGATAATGTAGATGAACTTCTGGGGAGAGCTGTTTTCCAGTGAGATTAAGTTGTTTGTATCAAGCCTACAATGGGTGGTGGAAGGAGAATGGACTTTCCTACGAAGCTGACCTTTCCAACAGTATCTCTGCCACTTATAAATGGCATTGCATGGGCCAATTACATAACTTCATTGAGCCTTGATTTTCTTATTTGTGACATGTGAATAATACCATCTATATTTTGAAATATTAGTAGTAATGGATGTGTAGGAGTTAAGTTCATGCATTTTATATTTTCTGGTTTCTGGACCCTGAGACAGCTTTCTGGCTCAGAATCTGTTTACTGGAGGAGAAGTCAGTATCCACGAGAAAGGGTCCCGCAGTACAATAGCAAGTGCACACGGTAATGATTTCTCATGGTAATGGTTCTTCCCCAAGGACAACTATGACCACCTGTATTGATACACTGGAGAAAAGGGGGCACCCAGTCACTTCAGTACTATGGATATGGGTCCTAGTTGACACTGAGGCTCAGGGACCCAAAACATCATCATGGCACCCCCGTTATAGTGCAGAGGTGTGTGACTCAAGTGAAGAATGAATTCCTGCTCCAGGACTGGCTCACGGTAGGTTTCCCGAGATGGCAGAGATGAGCCTGGTAAATACTGGGAGGAAGGGCAGAGGGAAACATTTCCAAAAGACTTGAGGAGGAAAATCATGGTTGGCTCCAGGAGAACGTAGCTCTGAATGAGAAGAGTCAACAGAAAGAGGGAGAATGGCCAGAAATCTGGATAGAAAATGAAACATGGAAATCACATCCTGAAAGCCTTATATTCTAATTTTATTTTGCAGGCCATGGAATCATGGAAGGATTTTTAAACAAAGGAGGTGTGTGAACATATTACAGACCTAAAAGATCACTCTGGCAGTATTTTGAGGGATGGATCATGACAGCCAAAGCTGGTGACAGGGAAAACATTCAGATGATGAATACAGATAGATGGGTCAAAAATAAAGAGGACCTAAAGTAAGGGACATAGACCGAAGTAAAAATATTCAGGAGATGTTAAGAAAGTAGATGCAATGGTGTTTGGAGACTGATCGGACATGCAGGAAAGGAATAAATGAGACACGGTTTCCAGATTTCTGGCTTGGGGAACTGGATGAATAGACATGTCATTAATTATTGATAAAACCTGAAGCAGAAAGAAGAGAAAGCCTGGCAGAGAATAAAAGAGTTCGTTCAGGTTTGAACGTGTTGAGGTGGAGAGGTTAAAGAGACACGCAGGTCATATTGTTCAGTAGGGAGCTTTTGAATTCAGTGCGGAAATCAAACTTTATGTGCAGATTTGGGTGTCACCAAGAAGCAGATGCAATAGATGAGTCACCTGGGTAACATACAACGTAAGAGAAAGAGGTTGAGACGGGAACCTTGGAAGTAAAGGGAGAGGAGAAGATGTGGTCAGAACTTCACCTAAGGAAGCAGGAACGATCAGCAAGGAAGGTAGGTGAGAAAGGAAGTGAGTTGCCCATGATATTAGGTATTACAGAGGTCCTATCTGAAGCTTCCCTGGCTGACCCCTTGCTTTTGTTTAAGATGAACTGAACACAGTGGTCCTCTTCCTGGATTGTGCAATTTGCCAATCTCCTATCTGCTCAGGGCCTTTGCTCCTGAGTTCCCCTCTACCTAGAAGGCTCTTGCCCCAGCTTTCTTTTTGCCTCCGTCATCATCATCGGTTGGTCCTCGGATCAGTTCTCAGCACCTTAGGATCTTGTGTGAACTCCCACCCTGGTTTCCGTCTCCCTGGCATGTGCCCTCAAGATATGTTGCATTTCTTTATAGGGCACTTGTCACAAGAGTTATGAAATAATGATTGTGAAATTTTAATTTAAATGCATGTTTTCCAGCATAACCAACTATAGGTCAAAGGGATAAGAACTTTGTCTCTTGTGTTCTACTTTGTGTTTCCAGTACCTGGCAGAGTGCCTGTAACATAATAAGCACACAAGGTGTATAATTGAGCTAACTTGCTTTATTCATTACTAAAATTTAGATGCTGCTTACCATGGGCCAAGCATTGTTTTAAGCACCTTATAAATAACTCATTTTTTTTTTTTTTTGAGACAGAATCTCACTCTGTCATCCAGGCTAGAGTGCCATGGCATCATCATAGCTCACAGCAACCTCAAACTCCTGGGCTCAAGCAATCCTCCTGCCTCAGCCTCCCGAGTAGCTAGGACTACAGGTGCACACCATCACAGCTGGTTAATTTTTTCTATTTTTAGTAGAGACAGGGACTCACTCTTGCTCAGGCTGTTCTCTACCTCCTGAGCTCAAGTGATCCTCCCACCTCAGCCTCCCAGAGTGCTAGGATTACCAGCGTGAGCCACCGTGCCCAGCCCTCATTTAATTTTTGAGTGGGAAATACAGTAAACAGGGAGTTGATTGCAAAATATGGACCAGGTGCCCAAAACTTCTTTACAAGGATGTTATTCAGATGGTTGAGGAAAAGTGGGACTTCAGAGACAATATAGCTTAGGGGAGGATGACAGGCCCCAGAGCCAGAATGCCTGGAATCAAATGCCACCTTCACCCCACAATAACTATGTGTTGTGGGTGATCACTTAATATTTCTGATCATGTAATCATCTCCTTTTCTTCATCTAAATTATAGGGATAATAATAGCACTAACCCCATGGGTTGTCATAAGTGCTCAGTGGTTCGATGTGGAATGAGACCTAAGTCTTGCTATTATATTTCTTTTATATTTTAGCACTTCCCTTTTCTCCCCATTGCCCCTGCCCATATTCCCTCTTACCCATACCTGTCTGTCTTGGAAACAGGCCATTGACTCGTGGCCATCAGAAACCACCTAAAAATTAATTTTATCTCTGAGCCTATCCCCAGTCACATGTCTCATTTATCTTCTAGCGACCTGGGTGGATTTCAAACCCCTAGGTTTATATCAGTCCATTTGATGCTACTCTAATTGAAATTATACTGCTACTGATTATAAGCAGAATGTAATTACTTCAGCTGGCATTTGGACATGACCATAGGCTACCTCATTAAAAATTATATGGCCCTTTCAATGATTAGATCCACTTTTTTTTAGACATCAGCAATGAAGAGCAAATTAGGGCGAGTCTCCTCAATGCATGCAAGGAATCGGCACCATCTCTGTGGCCTCTATCATACAGTGAAATCTGTCATTTATTTTAGTTGATGTGCTACTGGAATATTCAATCTAATGCTCTATTATGACATGACAGCTCAAAAAAGTAACTTTACAGTAAAATTTAATGAATTGTTTAAATAATTCATAATAGAACTTCAAGAAAATATAAATGACTATATAAGCTTTCAGGCAGAGAAGGTCTTTATAAGCATAATTGATATGCTTGGCAGAATAAAAATTCAAAATATACATAAAAATAAAAACAAAAAAGATGAATGACAAAATATATTTTAGTTACATGGCAAAAAGTTATTCAAAATATAGGTGGAATTCATAAAAATCAAGGAAAAGATTAATAAGCTAATAAAAGCAGTTATTTACAAGAACAGGTAATTAACATACAGACACAAAAGAAGGCAAATGAACAACAAAGACAAATACGTTCTACGGTCAAGTCAAGTAAAATAATCGTGGCTACTTTTTTTTGGTGTATCATGTAATGAAACATTTTTAAAAATAATGATTTCTAGAACCATCTTGAATGTTCATAAATAAGACACTCTTAAATTATGTACATCCATATCATTCAATACTTCCTAGCATAAAAAGATTAAAATCCTTTGCAACATTAAAAAGCCATTCAAAAGAATGAAGTAGGCAGGGCACAATGACTCAAGCCTGTATTCCCAGCACTTCTGGAGGCTGAACTCACCAGGAGGATTGCTTGAGGCCCAGAGTTCAAGACCAGCCTAAGTGACAGAGTGAGACCCCATCTCTACTAAACAAATAAATAGATAAATAAACGAATAGTTTTTAAAAAAAAAAAATGTAGTAACTCTGTATGCTGACATTGACATAGAAAATAAGCAACACATATTAAATGAGAAAAGTTCAGAAAGGGAGATAACGTGCTTCTTTTTGGCAAAAGAACAGATACATACATACACATGTAATAGCATATGTGTATGTGTACACACATTCATGTATACATATGCATAAATATATGCATACATTTACATAGAAAATTACTAGATAAATACTTACAAAATTTTGACAGGGATTGTAGATGTGTGAAATGGATGGAAGTCTCAATTCATATTTTCTGCTAAATTAAGCTAATTGTTATTAGAAATAACAATTGTTGTAGAAATAATTTTGTGGAAATGATGTTTTTTAATGAAGAGGATCAGGCATTCTCAGGTTCTCATGTACGCTGAAAGCTTTCTGTTGGGTGATTTCATAATTTATATCAAAAGCCTTAAAATGTGTTGATTCTTTAAGCTAGCTAAACCTTTTCTGTATACTAATTTTGAGAAAATATCAGCAAAACAAAAATCCATAAAACTCATTTAATATTATTTATAATAGTGAAAATGTAGAAACAATAAAAATGTCTAACCCTAGAGTATTACTTAAAAATTTTTGAAATGATATGATAAAATAGTATACATTCAGTAAAAATCACATGAAAAAAAAGTCTTGGATATTTTCTAGTTATAATGTTTACAAAGTAGATATAATCCCGGACACAGCATGATTTCAATTATGTTAAAATATATATTTATCAACAGAAAGACTGGAGGGATGTGTATAAGATGTTATGGTGTTTATCTCTAGATAATTACATTATGTTTTTCATTTTCTTCTATGTGTTTTTCAGAATACTCCCAATTTCCTCTATGGATATGCCACATTTTATCATTAAAGTAATTTTATTTTATTACACAAGACATGTTAATTGCAGAAATATATAAAAAGACAGATAATCAGCCAGAGGCAATTACTGTTTAATAGTTTGACATATGTTCTTATAGATGCTTTTATTACTATATATTTGGTAGGGATAAGATTATGCTATATATATAGCATATGTTTATATATATATATATAGCTTTTTTATACTAACCAATGTTTTAGGAACATATACCCATGTCAATATGTATCTATTTATAAAAATATGCAATGAAGTTTTATTTTATTATGTAGATTATCTTAGTTTATTTGTAGCCATGATATGTTGGCTACTTCAGTTATTTACAAGTATGTATTATTTTTTATTTTTATTTTTTTAATTTCTACGACAATTTATTTAGTTTTATAGTATATTCTTCTATGTTTTATAATGTTGACATATATTATAAGCATAATAAAAGCATATTTTTAGAAAAGAGACACATATTAAAAGTTGTACAAATTATAAACACATACTGATCTCAGTGAACAATGGCTATCTTCAAAATGAAGAAAAATATGTAGCAGATAACTTGATTACTGTCTTAGTTGTGCGTAACACATTTAAGTATATACTCTAAAGTAAATGTGAGATCATTTATACAAATCATTACTATAAAATTAGATTTTTTCCAGAGAAGTCAGTAATATATCATTTACTTAATGAAACTAGAAAAATTAGGCCAACAGAATGAGAATTTAGATAATCTAAGGAAATTAAATCCAAGGAATGATGTTATTTAACATTTTGATGAAGTAATAAGAATATATTTGCAGTGGATATGAGATCTGAATTTGGTTAGTAGTATTCTAAAAATGTAATACCAGGAGTTAAAAACTCCTAACAAAAATTTCAGTGCCCAAATATATAATAAATAGTATGAATATAGTCATTCTATAATAAAGATACTTGCACCCGAATGTTTATAGCAGCACAATTCACAATCGCTAAGAGGTGGAAACAACCCAAATGTCCATCAATTC
>CM052442.1:12646756-12724550 GCA_028533085.1 Varecia variegata
TGAATGGATTAGTAAAATGTGGTATCTTTATACCATGGAGTATTACTCAGCTATAAGAAATAACGATGATACAACATCTCTTTGGTTCTCCTGGGGAGAGTTGGAACCCATTCTATTAAGTGAAGTATCCCAAGAATGGAAAAATAAGCACCACATGTACTCACCAGAAAACTGGTTTCCCTGATCAACATCTGGGTGCACATTTGGGAATGATACCAACTGGGTGTCGGACAGAGGTGGGGGGAGGGGATGGGTGTATATCTACATGATGAGAGCGAAGCGTACTGTCAGGGGAATGGACATGCTTGAAGATCTGACTCGGGGTGTTGGGGGTGGGGGAGGGGACGGGTGTATACCTACATGTATTATTTTAATAATACTACTAGAAAATATCTTTAGCTAAATTCGTTCACAATCATTTATTATTCATAAAGAGAAAACTCTTGTGTGTGCAATGTTGAGATTTTTGATTGATGCTGGAAGATTAAACCAGAAAGTTTATAGAAATGTATTCATCTATGTACCAGTTTTGCTCTTTACCTAGCAAACCATATTTTTGTAATCAAGGAAAACATAACATTGTATTTTCCAATGGTTAATGAGTTATCAGTTCAGCTACCAAGAAAGTTCTTCCTCTATAGCAATGTACATTACTTCTCTAAGGTTTGTTCGTAAAATACATGGTGTACACTAAATTTGGAGCTGGAGTTTCACAGATGAATAAAGTAACATGTCTTCTCAAAAAGTTTAAACTATTATAGGGATACAGAAACACAATAATTATGTCCTTTTTTTCATGGTGTACGGTGGCATAGTAGTAAAGTTGTCATTATTTTCTGAATCATAATGGTATCTATATTCAGGCAAGTAAATTTCTCAAATTGCTCATTTGGAAAAATAACCAAAGAACAAACTAATAGATATACTGACTTGTGGATCAAGCTATTAAAATATTAATATGTTATTGTACATTGATACACATGTATACATATACATGCATGTGCATGTGGATCTCATAAAAGCTAGAGATCCCACGAGCATTCTTTTTCTCATTGTTCTACTGTAAAATCTGTTGATTATGCCTGTCATTATTTCATAAGCTATATTTGATGAAAATTGCTATTCATTTAACAAATACTTATTGACTACTTTCTATTAACAAAGTGCCGAAAATACAAAGAAAAGTGCAATGTGGTTCCTGCCCTCAAGGACTCTCATTACGGTCTAGTGAAGATCTCAATACAGCTAATACATTAATATAGAACTGATCAGCATATGGTAACTTATTTTTATTGATTTAGTCATTATCCATGCAACATATATTTATTGAGCTCTTATTAAGTGCTGGGCTCTGTGCTTAATGCAATAGTAAATAAGAAAATCATAGATAGACCCTACTGCCCTGGAGAAAGAGATAAGAATACCAATCAGGCCCTCAATGCCTGCTTTGTCATGAGGTTATTTCAAATTGGAATATAAAAATGCATATAAATAAATGAGTTTTAAAATTCTATTATAAGTAAAATGGATGAAGTAGAATTAGCAGGGTCATTTCTACTTTTATTCAGTCTACTGGTAAAGAGAAAATTATTATTCTTTTTCTAGGTGTAAGATTGTAAAGAAAACTAATGTATTGAAATTTTATTATTGGTTAGAAGTTCTTAAAAATATACAACACAATTTGGCTACATGTTAAAATTTCAAGTTGAGAAAAGGGAGAGAAAGAGAGGTAGAGAGAGAGACAAAGACTGGGTTAACAATGTGAGAGATTATTTTGGTAATAATTTCAGATAAATGATGTCTTAGTGTGAAATTTTTCTTCCCCTATAGAAGTAAAGGTGTCTAAGTTTATCCTAAATGTCAAAGAGGACATCTTAGTGAGCATGTTTTAATGACATTATGGCATAATAGACGTCTATCATAGACTTTTTGCACTTCCTATGATATTCAAAAACTACAATTATTTATTTTTTGAATATTACATCACTCAGTCCTAAGTATATAACTCCTTATAAAATAGTTATTTAAAACATGATACTCAAAAAATCTTTACTTTCCTGAAAAATATTTCTGCAAATTACTAAATCTAAGTTATTATAAATTCTTTATAGGGTTTGTACTCTTTATAAGTTGCTCCAGTGCTTTATGGAATTAGACTGAATTTAATAAATAGATTTACACATGATTCAGTTTGCAAAAACTAACTGGAATTAATGGATGTATTCTTCATACTGTAAATGCGTGGGTTAATTGAAGAGACAGGTAAGTAATGAAATTAGAAAAAAATATTGACCAATTATTAGATCAAAAGGAAAAATATCTTTGATAATCAGCTAGTCAGTGGCTTTATTTAAACAGTTCACAATATGATCTGTAATACTTTAAAACATTAGCAATTTTAACTTGTTCTTTTTTGATGCATTATATTTTAGCAATGGTGTTTCAGAAGAATATTTAAAACATGACTGCTTATGCTTCATTTGAGAGAAGTTGATGTGAAGTAAGTAGTGTTAGGAAATTATAAAAGATGTATTTCCTTGTTTAATGGAGTCAGTAAAAACTATTTTTTTGGTGCTTATCTCAGAAAAATTAGTTCCTGGAATAAAGAAATTTGATCATTGTTATAAACCCTTATATGCTGTCCATAATAATTATAACTTCTCCAATCCTGACTGCCCAAGTTACAAAGTATATCTTGTATCTTTTTAGTTCCTTCTAGTTCCACTACCACCACTCTAGTCCAAGCCAGTTTGGAAAAAGTGGCTAGAATATACTAGGTCCTCTGTAAATATTTGTTGAATGAATAAATGTTATGGTATTTGGACTTGCCCCTACTCCTGTTTATCTTTTCTTGTCCATTCTCCACTTCTGAAAAGACAGATCAGATGATGGTACTCCTCTGCTACAAATATTTCATGTCTTCCTATTTAGCTCTTGGCAATAATTTCACTCATTACTGTGGCCTGGATAGATCTGCAGGTTCTGCTTCTTGTTCACCTCACCCTTATCCTGTTGTTTCATGCCTAAAGCACTTTTTGCTTTCTGCTCTCCAAACACACAGGTTTCTTTTCTTCCTTAAGCTTGCTAAGCTCTTCCTGCTTTAAGGTCTTTGGATGTTCAGCTTCCTCTGCCTGAAATATATTTTTTCTTTCTTTTTGAGTGGTTGATTCATTCTTATTTTTGAAGTCATAGTTCAAATGTCATTTCTGTGAGAGTCCTTCTTTAACCCAAGAAAGTTTTCTCCTTGAGTTACTTTATATCATATAATTTTAAAATAAGTTATATCCAAAAATTATAATATTCTAAAATTATTTTATCTATCTTTATGACTTTATCCTCCATTACGGCAAAAGCTCCATTAAAGCAGGTATCTTGTCTATCTGTAACCCTAGCACCTAATAGATGCTCAGTGATAAATAAATGGTGACCACTTGGATGAAAGTTGTGAGGAAGATTATGGGGTAGAGAATGGTTCACAAAACTGGTGGATGGTGATACATTGATTTAGATAGGAAACACCAAATGAGGCATAGGTTGTGGAGGGAAAATGACTTGTTATGTTAGACCCCATGAGTTTCATGTGTCTGAGGACATTTGGCAGAGACTACACATATTCTTCTGGAGCTCATTAGAGCAGAGAAGATAGAGATTGTGGGATTATTGGAATAAGTAAACATAGTCATGAAATACATGTCTCAGTAAAAGGTATAATAATATAAGACTATGTTATTTTTCTCTCTTTGCCATAACAAGTTACAATAAACTTAGTGGCTCAAAATAACAAAATGTATTATCTTACAGCTCTGAAGGTCTGAAGTCAGGGCGAGCTTGGTTGGTTTGGGGTTTCATAAGAGAAAAATCAACGTGTTCACTGTATGAGCCCCTACTGAGAGAGGGGCTATGGGAAGAATCCATTTCTCATGTCTCTCAGGTTGAGGGCAGAATCCAGTCCCTGGCAGTTGTGTGACTGAGGTCTCCGTTTCCTTGCTGTCTGTCAGCCAAGGGGCATGCTAGCTCCTAAAGGCCTCTCTGCAGTCCTGGCACAGATTCCTGTCTTTATTTGTCTATTTTATTTCAAAATAATAGTTAAGTGGGTACAAGTGTTTTTGTTATATGGATGTCTTCTGTAATTCTTAAGCCAGGGCTTTTAGTGCACCCATCACCAGAATAGAGTTCATCATACTCAACGGGTAAGTTTTTACTCCCACCTTCCTTCCTTCTTGATTTCTCATGTCCTTTATATCACTTTGTGCCCCTGTGTACCCATCTATCAGCTCCCACTTATCAGTGAGAACGTGTGGTGTTTGGTTTTCCATTCCTGAGATACTTCACTTAGGACAATAGTCTCCAGTTCACTCTATGTTACTTCAAATGACATTATTTTATTTTCTTTTTTTATGGTTGAGTAGTTCTCCATGGTATATACATACCACATTTTCTTTATTCACTCATGAATTTTGACAGGCACTTAGGTTGATTCTCTTGGTGGGACTGCAAATTAGTACAAACTCTATGGAAAACAGATGGAGATTCCGCAAAGAAATAAATGTACACCTACCATTCGATCCAGCAAAAAGACACCTGTACTTGAATGTTTATTGCAACACAATTCACAATTGTAAAGATGTGGAATCAACCCAAGTGTCCTTTGGTTCATGAGTGGATAAAGGATCCCTATATCTCAAAATGAGCAATGCTACATTGAATCCTTCTCCTCCTTGGAATCTTTCTGACTTCCTCTTCTGTTGTAGCATCTCCCTGCCTACTCTTTCATTACATCTCTAATTGGATCTTCTGTCTTCCTCTTCCACTTTTAAGAGCTCACGTGATTACATTGGGCCCACCCAGATAATGTCAGACAATCCTTCTATTTCAACGTTAGCTGATTAGTGACCTTAATTATATATTTGAAGTCCCTTCGTAGTAATACTTAGAATAATGCTTGAAGTGTTTGATGGAATAACCAAGAGACGGGAATCTTTGGGAGACACCTTAAAATTCTGCCTCTCACAGAGGGTGTGATAAAATTTCTAAGATGTATGTATACACATTAAAGGGACTGTTGAAAAAAGTGGAATTGACAGAAATGCAAAAATACCACTTGGGTTGGTAAGAGACTTTAGAAGACAGTAGTGTCTTGATGTTAGAGACAGAGTGAGAGCATAATCTTAAAATGCTGCAGAGAGGTAACCAAGGCATTTAAAAATAAAGATGTCAGCCATGAATTTTGGAAGAGCAATTTCTATAGAGTGGTGTGGATAAAATCTTGATTTCAGTAGGTTAAGGATGACTTGAATATTATGAAATTGAGCAGGAGAGTTTAGAATACTGTTTCCAGAAGATTGATGAGGAAATAAGAGAAAGATAGTGAGGAGACAGTGCTCTTCTGGTGGGGAAAATTGTTGGAAAAATACAGTTTTCTTTAAACCAAAAGCTCGTTCATCTGAAGAAGAAGCTTCTAAAGCAAAACAAAGCCCAGAGTTCTTGCTGTATTATTTTCTTTAGTGATTCACAAATATCTAGAGCCACAATTACAAATGTATTATGTAAATGATATCAGCACAACCTTTGGATGATGACTTTTGTAAAACAAATCAGAGCTCCGTATTAATATGTAAAGAGACTAGGACAAGAATTCTTACTGTACACTAAAAACCACAGAACAATTAACAAAAACAATAATCTTGTATTAAAAACAAACAGCTTGATTCATACTATTATCGAAGTGAAATTTTAAGTCTTTATGAAGTTCTTAGGATGTTATTTCCAACCTAGCATTTTCTTTTGAAGCTAAGCCCCACACTATTTTTCTACACTTTTGTCCTTTTTTCAAATAGGCAACTGATGGTCAGACTCCATTGGTTCTTCAAAACTTTCAAGGAGCTGAATAAGATGAAGGCAAAAGCAAACGAATTTGCTGGTGTGCATTTGCAAGAAGTAAATGGGTGCCATCTGTTAGAAGATTTCATTTGCTGCCTAATTAATTCTCCCATGTTGCCTGGTACACCAATGCAAAGCTCATGGTTACAAATGGAAAAGGGAACAGATGGTGTCTTTCAGTTATCTGTTGACTACTATGATCTTCTTGCTAATTAATCTAAATAAAGCACCCATTATTTAATCTTAAACAAAATTTCAACCAGATAAGGTTTTGGGGTATCCTTCAGAAAATGTTTTCTTTTGTTTGCCTTTGCATAAAGCATACTAGTGTTTACCCTGAGTTGTAAGGTCTTAAGGAGGTTGCAGAAGCATCTCCATCAATCAGAACATTTTCTTCCTCAAATCTACCCTAAAATAAGTAGATCCTCAAACTTTTAACATCAGAACTCTACTCAGTGATAACTGTCATAGATAAAGTCTGAATTTTTTAAATTAGCAAGGAGAATCAAGACAACAAAATATATAGTTTTTATCAGAAATACAAGCTATCTTTCATTAGCTAAATCTAAGATTAGGTACCCAAAGATTAGATATTTGAGATGTCAATTCCTAATTTGCTTTACTAAAGCTAATAAATGTTAGTTTCTCCTTTAAAATTACTGAATAAATGGGTTTTTTAAAATATCATTAATTGATATTTACCTTTACATTTAAAATTTTTTCTTCCTGCATTGATTTGGTAACACTGTCAAAGCCTGTCTTCTTGTTCCTCACTATCCTGATTTTCAGGAGTTTGGAAATTACAGACCCTGAATTTTGGAGGAGTAAGTTCCACTTGAAAATAACTTTATGGTACTTTTAATAAATTATTGGGAGAAATATATCCAATATAGAATGCTTAAGAATCATTAGTTTCATTTCATATAGCTGGAAAAAGTAATGAATAATTATGAATTATTATGGAAAACAAATTCAATTTAACCTCAATTAAGTATGATTATTTTTAAATCCTAATGAAGTATTTACCCTAATGGTAAGATGCTTCTCTTTGAAAAAATATATGAAAGCATCACCACAGCAAACAATTTGGATTCCTTCCAGTAATGTAAGATGGTTTTATATTCCCTGACCCTCAGAACTTCTTCAGTAAGTCAGGCAATTTAAATATCTATTTAGAGTAACATTTTTTCCCCTTGGGAAATAGCAAGATGGTGAAGAATTGATTCTTTAGAAGTTCATTTTCCCTTATAGTTCAATTACAGCACTTATCATGTTGTACTGCTATACATTTTTATTTATTTTTGCTTTTTTTGCATGAGTAACTCTTTCATAAGTTTGAGAGGTTGGTTCCAGAAATCAGAGACCATATCTAATTTATCTTTTTATCTCCAGCAACTAGAGATGTGCTTGACACATTGTCAGGGATCAATGAATGTTGTTCAAATGAATGACTGATCAAATTTTACCTGAAAGAGTGATGATAGGGTGCAAGACAACCTCGAAATACATTTTACTCAAGAAAAAAATAATGCAACTGGTTATTTAGTGGACATGAGAAAACCCACAATACTTCTCTTTTACAAAGAAAGAGTCATTTATTTCCATGTCAAAATGTTTCACTCCCTTTTTTCACTCTGGTTTGGGTTTCAGGGATGTATCAAACCCTAGGGCAGCTCTTTGCAAGGTTCTTTTGCGTGGCATGACTGGCGGCTGCTTACTGCAGGGAAGTGCAGTAGAGAGGAAGCGTATTGTTAGCTTCCTCTGCCTTGAGCCACATGCCCACGGCCTGAGGTTGTCATCTTCCTGACCTGCCACTTGCATCTCAGCTCAAACAAATGTCAAACCCTGCCCCCAACCTAAAATACTTTCTTTTTCTCTTCTCTGCCCACAAGTTAATATGAGTCTAAGATCCAGATCTTTTTCTTAACAGGTTCTCTGCTATGCATAATTTAATTTATGTATGAGTAAGTGGTTGGATGAAGTAGTGAACAGAGGAATCGATATAGAAGCAAGGTGATTTCAGACAGTGGCAAAATCAAAGGCAGGTTAACTACTAATAAAATGTCTAATTATAATGCAGTAGACTAATAATTTTGAATATAATTTTGATGGATTGTATTAAATTACAAATTCAAATTTTAATTTAGGTACTGTCTCTATCAATCAATTTGTCTATCTGTCAGTCAGGACATTTTTGTGATAATCCTTGCAATCAGCTAAAAATGTCACTCTTCTGTTGGTTGAGCTAGCCTTAATTTAAGCTGCTTTGAATAGTAACTTACTGACATGGACATTTAGTATAATGAGATTAATTAGATTAATTAAAACTCGACATTAAAAATAGCAATCACATTTATTGATCATGTGTTATATATGAGGCATTGTGTTAAACACTTTGTATACAACATCTTATATAACCTTCACCACCAGTCTATCAAAAAGAAATTATTGCACAATTTCCTAAATATTAAAACTGAGATACAGAGAGGTGGAGTAATGGAGTAATTTGTCCAAGGTCATAGTTATTAAGTAGTATAGCTGGAGTTCAAACCTCAGTAGCTGATTCTGGAGCAATAACTTATAAGTACAATACCATGGTAGTTTCACATCTTTGCTAGGGAATCAGCACAATCTCTTTGAGATGTATATATCTCTACTTTGTACCCCTTTTTTCCCTTATAACATTTGAATACAAGTGGAGTAAGGTTAAGAGAATACAGACAAGTGAAAAGTGAAGGGGATGGAGGAAGCAGCACGAGATTCCATGAAGCCCGGAGCTCAGAGGTGGAGATGAGCAGTCCACTTGTCCTTGCAAGGCAGGAGACCTCTTCCTTCACTTCTCAAGCACCAGGAATGACTGATCCTGTGTCCTGTAGTGTGCCCTGCCCATGACACTGCAGCTTTGGAATGAGTGCTTCTGGGTTGGACTGTCACACATCAAGGCTCAGGGAAACCTAGCACCCAATAGTTTGGTGTCTGCTCTTTCTAGAGAATGTTCTTTTTTACAGAAGAAACTGGTCCTATGAGAAGTGATTTTCCATGGTTCTTAAAAAAAAAAAAAATTCAAATAAACAACAACAAAAATCCCATAAGCAGTCCATTAAATTGAATAAAATAAAATTTCCAGTCAAGAACAGATCAGGCACAGGGCCCGGCAGGTGAAAAAGGCTCATTAAATATTAATTTTGTTGGATTGTAAAGGAGAAATATCTCAACTGGGTCCTGAGATTATAGAATGATGTCTGAAAAGATTTTTATCCTTTTAGATTCCATACTTCCCCAATTCTAAGACACTACCAGTCAGATGAAACAACTGATTTATTAGCACATTTTGGGAGGAAAAAAAAACTTAGGACAATTAAGTATAGATAATTCAGTTTAAAAATGTTAAGATATGAAAATACATGCATCTTAGAATTGAGCAAAGAGGGGAACTCATCTCTGAGCATTCAATTAAATTCTCCAAACTTTGGTTAAGGCATCATGGTTGGACCAGTGAAGAATAAAATTATTAATAAGACATGCTCCAGCTCCTTAGTATTATAAATTCTTGAGTAAATAAAAATGCATCCATGAAAGTATAGTGACTGTTTCACCTGGTTCTTTAAAAAAATTGATTTGAAAACAAAGTAAGAATTTGTAACCATGTGAAGCCCAATTAAAATGACAGATCACTAGTTTCAGTTGTAGAGAAGGTACAAAAGGAATATATAAACATACTGTTATTCCAAAATTGTAAAATCCATCTCACATTTAGGTACACAGCTTATTAAACTTTTGGATTACCAAGAAAGAATTAGAAATAGCAGTTTTCTTTTGTTTCTGTAGCGAATCCCTGATAACATTTTTATAGCCTGTCTGAGGCAATGGATTAATTCCTAGTTTATCTTAACATTTCAGTTTCCCTTTTTTTCCATTTATATATTCTAGTAAATATCCATCTTGATCACTGCTGAAGATAAACTACTTGTAGCTCCATCTTATTCTTCATAAGAAATCCCATATAGTGCTACAAATAAAAGAAAAAAAACAGAGTTTTGGTAGGATAAGGGTGCGTTAAACACTGTATAGTGTATTTACAAACCATTAACAAGCAAATGGGATATAAACAAATCAATAACAGAACCTATAAAAGCATAAAAAGGCAAGACATTAGAGTTTAAAGAATGCTCTTGTCATTGTATTACTGGAATCCGCTACAAAGACGTGCCCTGGGGAGTAGTCAATTTATTTTTATTGCTGTTGTTATGAGTTGACTACTCTGGGCAAAGTATTCAGGAGAGGGTGTGAGAGGGAGCCTGCTGGAGTCTGCAGTCATGTGGGAAGGATTATTACATGGTGAGTTGCAAAATCACAGCAGTTTCCGCGTCAGATGCCACAACATTCCAGGAAACCCAAGGGAATACTCAGAAACGTTTGACTGTCTACATGTGAAGTTTTCATTCATCTGAAGATTTCTAAGCACTTCCTAGGGATTCATACCCCACATCTCAACCCTCAATGCAATGGAAGTGGAATCTGTGGTTAAAGAATACTGTGCAATAATACCACACGAAGATAAGACGAGTTTTTGAGAAGACTTACCTGATCATATAATATAACAAGCAAGGAAATAGCATAGGCTATAATTCTCATTCTTGCAGCCAATTTATGATGGTTTTTTTTTTTTTTTATCTTTAAAACCTGTTTTTTTTTTCCGTCTCTTCTTTTGATAAGCAATTCAGCAGGTTGAAAGTCTTGCTTAGTGAAGAAACTCTTATGTTTCTTTTAAAGTGGTTCCTGGTAGTCTTGGGGTAATGACAATTTTCGTTAGGCTTTAACTAAGTGCTTATTATAACGAGGGTTCATGCTGGGTTCTATTCACACTCCTCCCTCTCTATTTCATTATCTGCCTTTGATACTCAGTGTGCATTCATGTACTCAGGCTGCCATAATAGAATACCAAAGAATAGGTGGCTTAAACACCAGAAATATATGTTCTGGAGGCTAGAAGTCCAAGATCAGTGTTCTCTCAGTTGGTTTCTGGTAAGGGTTCACTTCCCGGCTTGTAGACAGCAACCTTCTTGCTGAGTTCTCACATGACTTTTTCTCTGTGTTCTCTTGGGGAGAGAGAGAGAGCAGGTTCTCTGCTGTCTCTTCCTCTTTTTATAAGGACACTGGTCCTATCACATTGGGGCCCCACCTTTCAGACCTCAGTTAACCTTGATTATCTCCCCAAAGACCCTATCTCTAAATACAGTCACGCTGGGGGTTACGGCTTCAATGTATAAATTTTGAGGGGACACAATTCAGTCCATCATACAATATCTATCACCCCAGCTAATTCTGTGAAACGCTTTTCTTAAACTTGGTTTTTGTGTCAACATGTCTTGACTGTTTAACCAGGACGTTCTTGCAGAGGAAAATAAAGCTATATATTAACAACTCCATTGCTTCAGGAAATTCTTGCAAACCCAATTACCTGGGCAAACAGCTTCTTTATCAGACAACAGTTTGCTTATCAAGAATTGTCTCAAAATCTTCACCTCACTGTGCCTAGCAAATTCTACACATGACATGAATTTTGTGCAATTTCAACCAGTTTTCCTCTTTGGGAGACCTGCCTTAAATCCCTTCAGCTCAAACCAAAAATCCTACCCAGATTCTTCCCTGACTTCCTCCTTCTGTGTCTCTATGTAGAATCTGTCCAGGTAGTGTTCAACTTTGCTGCTGTGAGTTTAAAACTTTACTCTCTTTGATTCATAGCTTTCTTTGTTGGTCTTAGAGGGGAGTTGACAGGCAACATTTCATAGTGGCTAGAAGGACATCCAGAATAACAAATTTCCTACTTAGTGGAATCTTAATCATGCCACATAGGTAAAAGCATTCCTCTGCTATGTACCGATACTTCTAAACGGGCAGAGATAACATTATGAAATGGAAAATAGAACTTTTGAAAGCAGTTTGTTCGATGTAACCTCTTACTTTCATCCCTTTGGGTCCTTCATCTTCACCTGCAAATTAGAATATGAGAAAAATAGCTGACCCACTTCCATTAAACTGAAGTCTGTGTCTACTTTCATTTGTAAGTGCAGAAGAGCAATAATTTCATTGCCTTGAGTTGATGTCAATCGGCTATGACCAGATTTGCAGGATCATCTAGCACAGAGCTCTGGAGTACTGTCCAGTGGATTGGGACTATTTCTAGAAAATACTGACTCATGAGTTGGGAGGCCACCCCAATTGATAGTCACTGCTGGTTTCGTAAAAGAATTGCCATCTGAATATATATACTTAGTATACTTTGTAAAGGCCATAAAAGGCTTCTCATTGACTAAAACTCAATGTCTATAGTATTGGTTTCCAAACTGTATATTAAGGCACCCTGGTGTGCTGATGAACTCACAGAGGTGTTGCTGGGATAGTTTAAATATTTAAGGAAAATACTGATACTTGACATTTGTCAGATGCAGTGTAAAATACTAGCTGAAGGTAGTGCACAGTTTCAATATTAGATTGCGTTACATTCCTTTCAATGACAACATTTCTTTGTGAAGCTAGGTTTTTGGTGGTTGCCATAATTAACAAGCAAGTACCAAGTGGAAATTAATGTGTAACAGGAAACGAGAGTGATGGTATTCAAACTGATTCCAAGGTTGGAAAGTTCTACAATGCCCAACAGGTACAGACATCTACAGCCCATTAATCAGTAGCTGTGGATAAGAAATAAATATGGTTTTTAAAATTACTTTATCAAACAGCTACTAATATGTTAAGAAATAAATATTTATTAGGTTGTTTGCTAGGTTTCGGACTTGGGACCCGGCCTCCCCTCCTTCATTTCTATTTCCCCCTTTATGCCTGTTGTACCGTTGTATTTTGGAAACATAAAACATGTTTGTTTTCACAGGTTCACAGTTGGAGAGGAATTTTGCCTCAGAATGAATCATACCTCAAGTTTCAAGGACAAATAATGTTTAAACAAATATGTGGGCACCCTGTGGCTCAGTCAAGATGACACATAAAATTAACCATCACACTGATGCAGGTGGCCTACGAACCGCACTCTGAGAAAGAATTTCTTGTTTTAGAGTTTTAAAACTGTTTGTAGGCAGCTCTTTATGTTATATGTACCACTCTCTCCTCCGGTTTTAGTCCTGCTTCCTATTTAATGGGGGAAGCATGAAATACTGTTGATTCCAACACACTGCCTAAAATTTTTCCAATGTGTCATGCTGTCCAGCCACAATAAGGAAAAATCACTTGTGCTGTTTCTATTTCCCAGTATATGAACCCAGAACCCTAATATTGACTCACAGCCCCTGCCTGAGACAGTGTGGCTGGCAGAGCTCTACATGGCTATCACTGTCTGCTCAGCATATTGCTCACAATATGATCTTCCTTTTCTTTTCCCCTAAGGTAAACAATTTGACAAAATTAGAAAAACACGCAGAAAGCGAGGAGAGGAGCATGATGATTGAGCTGCCTGTTCTACAGAGCTGTCGAGTTGGTGGCTCCGGATTCTTTGGAGCTTTTTCTAAATCTGACAGCCTTCTGCCTATATGGCACAATATTTATCTTGCCATATTGCTCCTGTTTATGTCAAAGCAAATCAACAATGAGACAAAAATTCAGCACAGAAGAAAATGACAGGAACAGATCCTGTTTAGAGTAAACATGGGACGTTGCACTTTTGATTACGATTCTGGATCCAGTCCTTAGAAACTGTGAGAAATAGATGGCATTTACGCAGGTGTGTATGGCCTCTTCCATCTGGTTCTGCCCTTTTCTCCTTTTGCACACTCTTCAGTTGCAATCATGCTCACTGTTCTCTTTATTATTTTTCTATGCAAAGACAGTGTCTGAAAATTACATAATCATATAATTCAGCATTTGCCTATTCTTGTATTATTCTGAGTACCTTCTTTATGCCAGGCCCTGGTGTCATTGCTGAGAAACAACAGTCAATCAAATAGAAAAACAAATTGTCCAATTTGGAATATGGGATATATTATGTACCAAGCTCTCTGTTTAGTGCTTTAAATATATTTTTTTGATGTAAAGTTCTCAACAATCTAAAACATAGATTCTAATATTACTTCCATTTTCCAATTGAGAAAATTGAGGTTTCACATTATTACAGGACTTGACCAAAATCACATAGTTAAGCGGCCAAGCTAGAATGGAATCAAGGTAATTCAAATTTATAGAACAAATGGTTAACAAGTAGATTCTAAAGAATCAGTTATTAAAAAAAGCTAAATCACTTTTCCTGAATTTATTTATTCTACAAAATGTGACAAATTCTAAGCCAAAGGAATGGACTTCAAGTGGTTAACTTTAGACATCAGCAACCCGAAAGAATGGATTTGGGGCAGAATGTGATGGAGCGTGAGAGATGAGAAGTGCGTATGCCCACCAAGACAATACACAAGTTCATTGTGCTTGAATTTCACTCCTACCAATCTCTCAGAAGAGCTACTCCCTTAGTACATTCCAGGTCCCGCAGTTCCAACAGGGATTGATATGATGACAAGTCACGTGGTTGTGAGGAAGGTCAGTACTTTGCCGTGCATGTTGATGTGGGTAGAACAATATGCAGCCACTTTCAGTGGTCCAGGACATAGATCATCTTATCTTGCTTGGACCATGTGGCAGGAGATGGAAAGAAAAAAAGTGAATGGAATTAAGAAATATTTAGAAGGCCAAATCAACACAACTTGGAGATGGATTGGATATGAAGTTCAAGGAGAGGAAGGTACCAAAGATGACACCTGTTTCAAGCATTCCCAAACTAAGAAACTCTGGAGGGGCAACAGATTTAGTTGGGGTTAAAATTGTCTTGGGAATAATACCAAGTAAATGTCTGGGACTATGAGGTAGGACTCAGAGGAAAGGTCTAGACAGGAGACATACACATTGAGGCTTCTGCATGTAGGCAGTAAATAAAACTCTTCCCTGTACTTGGCATTTTTTTGGGTACAAGGAACAGCAGACGTTTTCATATCTGCTTTACCCACTCTGTGATAAGTGGTCAGACTCTGAAGAGTTTGAAAGCATTCTCTTAAAATATTTTGTAAATTGTACAGTACTATACAAATTTAATTATTACTATTAATAATAATAAATCAATGACAGTAAGAGATTTTTGCATTACATGGTTGTGTAAATGAGTTTAATGGAGTAAACTTGGGACAGTTACATTAGTGACATAGGAGAGACTTTCTCTTGATAACCATTTAGCATATGGGGAGTTCAAGCAAAGCACGGTCCCAGGTTGGGGAGCTCCTGGTCACTCTGGAAAGTGAGCTATGGACCTTGGGCTGTGAGGATGCTGCCCTCCACACTTATGCTTTACAAAGAAAAAGAAATCTTTTATCAACAAGAGATTAATGATGCTCACAGCTTCCAGAGAGACAAAGTTCTTGTTCAATCCACTTTCTTTCAAATTGTGTTATGTGAAACATTAGTATCTTGTGGAAAGTTAACTAAGGGTTTTGTGGGGGAAAAATATTAACAAAATTGTCTTTCCTACATATGAAAATATATTTCAGAACAATAATATATTTATATAATGGTTCTTATCAATATCTCATGTAGTCATTTGCCCTTTTAAATTTGTATGTATCAAGCAAAATTGCAGGAGATCGTATTAAATACATTTTCTGAGAAGGTTCTTGTGACGGTTAATCTTATATGCCACCTTGATTGGGCTAAGGCAGTGGTTCCCAACATTTTTGGCACCAGGGACTGGTTTCATGGAAGACAATTTTTCCATGGACCAGTGGGGTCGGGGAATAGTTTGGGGATGATTTAAGTGCATTACATTTATTGTGCAGTCAAACCTCTCTGCTAATGATAATCTGTATTTGAAGCTGCTCCCCAGCCCTAGCATCACCGCCTCAGCTCCACCTCAGATCATCAGGCATTAGATTCTCATGAGTCCGCAACCTAGATCCCTCGCATGTGCAGTTTACGGTAGGGTTTGTGCTCCTATGAGAATCTAACGCCATTGCTGATCTGACAGGAGGCAGAGCTCAGGTGGTGATGCCAGTAATGGGGAGTGGCTGTAAGTACAGATGAAGCTTTGCTCACTCACTTGCCACTCACCTCCTGCTGTGGGGCATGGTTCCTAATAGGCCATGGACTGGTACTTGTCCCAGCCCATGGGTTGGGAACCACAGGGCTGAGGAATAGCTGGTAAAACATCATTTCTGGGTGTCTGTGAGGGTGTTTCCAGAATAGATTAGCATTCAGATCAGTCGACTGAGTAAAGAAAATCTGCCCTTACCAATGTGAGCAGGCATCATCCAATCCCTTGGGGACCCAAATAGAACAAAAAGGCAGAGGGAAGGCAAATTTGCTCTCTCTGCTTGATCTGGGACATCCACCTTCTCCTGCCCTCAGACATCAGTGCTCCAGAATCTTGCACCTTCCAACTCACTCCAATACATACACCATTGGCTCCCCTGGTTCTCAGGCATTCAGGCTTGGACTGGAACTATAACACCAGCCTTCCTGGGTCTTGAGCTTGGAGACAGCAGATCATGGGACTTCTTAGCCTCTGTAATTTCATGAGCCAATAATAAAGAAGTTCCTCATCATAAATCTCTTTCTGTACAGCTCTCTGTATATATCCCTTTGGTTCTGATTCCCTGAAGAACTCTAACTAACACAGTTCTTAATAAAAGCACATTTTGTTACTTTTGTCTTATCATAGAGTAAAATATATACTGGATTTTTTTTTTACATTTTTGTAGTAACAACTCAGTGCAAGACTATTTGCTGTTTAATCTCAGCATGTGTTATAAAAATGAGAATAAAAATGAATATAGTGTTCTATCTCCTGGCCTAAACAATTCTGGGTCAAACATACTTTCCTGTTTTTGTGCTAAACAATGCTGGAATCAGGCAAAAACAACTTAGCTCTTTGTCCAGTAGATAACTTGCTCCTGGATGACATAACTTAATCAACTCAAGTTGTTTATGGATCAAGAATAATAGGTCACATATCAGTACTTGTTTCAAGACCTTTTTCAGCTTGTGCCAACCAATCCAAAACTATTAGGTCATAAATTCTTCTCAATCCGAACACATTCCATTAAATTACCCAGTTCAGACCCTAAAGCCCTGTAAGTACATCTTTCTCCCTGAACTTCTCTCTTCTGAAACACAAGACTCTGTCATGGTGGTATTCTCCTTTATTGCCGTAAATTTCACAAACTTCTTCAACACATTTTTCATAGACCTTTTGGGGGAAGTTGATTACTGGGATATTTCCTGAACCCCTGTGAGTGTTTCATCAGTACGTTATGATTTAAAGAGTGTTCTCTGTGGTCAAACATATTAAGAAAATGCTACTCAATCAATTGAAAGTAAAATTATGTTCCTGAGTTACTTCAATGAAATTTTTTCTATAAAAAACATACAAATAATAGTGACTAATTCCAAGGCTTACCCACCAATACCTGTTCAATTCATAATATAGTGAAATAACATCCCCTATTTTGGTGAGTGTCTATTTGAAATATTAGGTTATTAAGTATGAAATATCTGATTTCCTTAAGTACTAAGTTTGGCAGTTAATATCTGTGACATTTCACTTTGACACTTCTTGTTTTATTTTTATTGTAAAGGTACATTCTCATTCTTTCAAGTGCACATTTTGACTTGTGATTATCTTTCAAATTTTTTAGAATGATTTTTGTACAATCATAGGTCAAAAATTTGTATTATTTTCAAATGTGAGTTCCATTGTAAAACTAATACAACACAGCTCAAAATATCAACAGAAGAGTTTGGAGAGGATGTGACTAATGAACACACAGTATGTCAATGGTTTAAAAAGTTCCATTCTGGTAATTTTAGTCTTTAAAATCAGTCACATGGACAACCTGAAACCAGGGTGGATAATGATAAACTAAAAACAGTAGTGGAAGTGAATTCATCTCAACCTATGCATAAATATGTATCATCATTATCAATAAAAAAGAAATCAAAGCATCTTTATCACCTACTCACTGTTGTGACTTAGTGTATGCCTCATACCTTCATATATAAAGTGGGGCTAATAATAGCAGACTTATTTTTCCATTAGTTACTTATTACATACTAGGTGGGACCCCTTCTTTCAGAAGCTTATAATCTGGTGGCAAAGAAATGCCCTACTTTGGACAGAGAAAAGTGGGATGATCTCCTGAGTGGGGAGGAAGGGGTATTTAGTATGAGAAGGCGTAAATCATTTGAAGTATGGGAGTGACACAGCCCAGACAGCCAGAGGGAATATTAAACATAAACATACTTGGGGAGATTGGATTCAGGTAGGTCTGGAAAGTCATCAGAAGGCAATTCCTATAATGAAGAAATGAGAGTGACATACCATGACAAGGGGACCTTGGAGGAAGGTGAAGTTAGAGAGCTAGGCAAGGGTGTGGCAATGCAGGACTTTGCAGACAATTTGGATTTTGCATCTGTTTCCTATTGCTGTGTAATAAATTAGCAGCAATTTAGAAGCTTAAAACAACACCCTTTCATTATCTAACATTTTCAGTGGGTCAGGTATCTAGGAACAGCTTGATTCTCTGCTCTGAGTCTTTCAAAACCAAAATCAAAAGGTTGACCATCTGGGTTTATATGGGCAATTCTGGGTATTAATCTGTATCTAAACTCATTCAGATTGTTGGCAGAATTCAGTTGTCTTCAGAGGTGGGGCTGAGGTCCCCTTTTCATTGTTGGCTCTCAGCTGGGTAAAGCCCTTCATGCTTAAAGACCTCTCTCTGATCTTTGCACTTGGGCTCATATAGCTCAGAGCCAGCCATGACCCACCACATCCGTCTCACACTTGCAATGCCTCTAACTTCTCCTTCTACTGCATCTCTGCTTCTAGTTGGAGAAAGTTTTCTCCTTTTAAGGGTTCCTGTGATCAGATTTGAGTCTTTCACTAGAGATGCCTTATTTAACACGCATGCACATAATGAATTAGAAAATGGAGCTTTATTGTTCATGTCTTTGCTGACATCTTTGTAAAAGCAATTTTTTCTGTTCAACAAAATGCTTTTATTTTGCCACATGCTTTTTGTGATGGGCACAGAGATCCATAACCCTTTTCAGGGAGGACCTGCTGCCTAGCTGTGGGCAGTGCAGTCAGCACACCACCTCCAGCTGCCAGCCCCATCAGTGACTGCCTCATCTGCAAAGAGCCACCATGCTGGATGACACCCCCTTTCCAGGGAAGCCCCTATCTGATCACTGAGCCAGGCAGGGGTGTTAAGATGCCCCAACTTTGGCAGACAATTTTTGCTCCAGAACTCCCCATGCAGATAGATTGACCTAGGCAATGTTGGATTTGCATCACAGTCCAACTTCTTCCCTGGCCCAACCCTGTTCCCTCCCCACTTCCTCCACAGGTATTGATTCCAAGTAAAACATCTTGTACCCTAGATTTCACCTACATTTGGAGAATTACAGCTGGAGCAGCTTTGAATCAACTTTGTCAAAAATCTTGGGCTTTGAAGTTGGTTCTTGGTATTGATGGAAAACATCTACCAGTTAACCAAATAGTTTAGCCAAATCAGTAAAAAAAACATCATTTGTTTTATATTTGAAAAGTCTTCCCTTATTTTATATAAGTAAGCATATTAAAATGTTTTTTGAGAACCATTATTTTTAAAAGTACAGAAATAGATTATAAAATGAATCTTATAAAATGAAATATTTAAAAGTACTAAGATAAAATGCTAATGATTTAGTAAAATTTGTGTGTTCATTTTTATGTTATAAAACAAGATAAACTAGGATGCTATTTGTCGTTAGTTAAATGATAATAATGCAATAAAATGTGTAACTCTAGGAGATTATTTAGGAAGTGACAAGTGTGAAGAAAGGTGTCATATTTTTGATTACTCTTTATGTTCATGTAATGAACTTTTGTGTTTAGCTTCTAGGAATGATTAAATATAAATGAAGTATAAAATAAAAATAAATACATTTTAAGAACAATATAATCAATATTTTACTATTTAATGAAAGTTATATGATGCTAGAAATTAACTGGTCTGAAAATTTGCATATAATTTTACTTTTTGTAACTAAGTAGTAAATATTAAACATTTTATAAGATGAAATGAAATAAAGATTTACTGTATTTGGAACAAATACTTTATGATATAATTTGATAAAATAGGTCTTACCTATCTTAAT
This sequence comes from Varecia variegata, assembly GCA_028533085.1. NCBI lineage: Eukaryota > Metazoa > Chordata > Mammalia > Primates > Lemuridae > Varecia > Varecia variegata. The sequence continues at coordinate 12,666,815 of CM052442.1, forward strand.
AATACACAGCAAATATGAAAGAAAGAATGATAATATTTCATTCATTGATTTCATATATAGAATGTTTCAAAATATTTTGCAGTCCTAGAAAACATTCTGATTGTATCAAAGATTCAACCTTATTAACTTCCACTGCTCTGGCTATTTGAAGGAGTTTTTCTTTGCAGCTAATGATACGTACTACTGATGAGTATTCAAATAGTTACAAAGAACTGTTTATGTTTAGGGTAGATCCAAGCTTTGTAGACCCCAAAATTTCTGCAAACTTTGGTGGGTGGCTTTTGAAAGACAAATGATGCAACAATTATGTAATAAAATTAGGCATGAACATTCAAACAGGCATTTGGACTTGGAATATTCTGAAATGAGATGAATGGATGGTAAAGGGACATTGTAGGAGTAATGACAATTTTTATTACACAGCTCAAATTCTTGTATCTTGCTTCCCCATCACCACTAACAATGGTGAAAACACCAAAAGCACTATTATAAAAGAATGCATCTTTCTTTAGGGAAAGCTCCTTGGGGGAAAAAAAGCATAAACCATCATTAAGAAATGTTCATTAAGAAATAGTGAACTCAGCTGGGTGCAGTGGCTCACGCCTATAATCCTAGCACTCTGAGAGGCCAAGGCAGGAGGATTGCTTGAGTTCAGGAGTTCGAGACCAGCCTGAGCAAGAATGAGAACCTATTTCTACTAAAACTAGAGAAAAATTAGCTGGGCTACTAAAAATGGAGACAAAAAATTAGCCAGGCATGGTGGCGCATGCCTGTAGTCTCAGCTACTCAGGAGGCTGAGGCAAGAGGATTGCTTGAGCCCTGGAGCCCTGGAGCCCTGGAGCCCTGGAGTCTGAGGTTGCTGTGAGCTAGGCTAAGGCCATAGCACTCTAGCCCGGGCAACAGATTGAGACTTTCTAAAAAAAAAAAAAAAAAAAGAAAAGAAATATTGAACTCTAAAATATTTTCATATATTTAATATAAACAGGTGTAGATTTACCTTGAAGTTACTAAAGCTTAAGCTTCAAGGACACTCCGTTGGTATGGGGTCCTCCGGAGGCCCTGGGAGGCCACCAGCAATGCCCTCGCATAGTCCTCTTTCTATCTTGTCAAAGAAAACCAGAGCCCTACAGTAGTTAAAGCAGTAAAAATCAGATTTTATTCAGGACTATTGCAATAAGGGAAATAAGATCTCAGCATAGAACAGGGCTCAACTCCAAATACAGCGTGGGCAAGTGGGGATTTACAGCCAAAAAGCATGGCGGGGGTCAGTAGATAGAAATTACTAAAAGGAAACATTGTGGTTAAGAGAGAGTCTAGCTAAACTGACCCAGAAGGGTTTTCGCTGAAGACAGGCCAAGGTGATCTGTCATCATCTAGGGGATGGTAGAGGATAAAGAACCTGATTAAATATCTGGGGTGATCAGATATGGAGGATGAGGGCTCTGATTAAACGAACTTAGCAGGATTCTTGCTAAAATTGGATTTAGCAGTGAAATGCCTAGATGGAACTAGGAGAAGATTCAAGAACCTGACTAACCTTAGGTCAAGCAAGGAATCTTTGTCACTCCTCCTTCCCTCTCTCCCTCTTCCCCTCCCTCCCTTCCTTCCCCTTCCTTCCTTCCTTCCTTCCTTCTGTCCGTCCTTCCTTCCTTCCATTTTAACTTGTCCAAGGAATAGCGTAAACTCTGAAGCTTCCTTAAGATGGCCTTTAAGAAAGTTCATGGGAATCGGAACTCAAATTTCTGAAAACAATCTGAGCACTTGTACAATTTGTAGAGTCTTTGTGTACTCCATTTCAAAGCTTTTTGTTGTAGCCAGGAATTAGCAAACGTTTCCTGTGAAGGATCAGATAGTAAAATTTTAGGCTTTCTGGGCCATAGGTCTCTGTAGCAATTACTCACCTCTGTAATCGCAATGTGAAAGCAGCCACAGACAACATATAAATGAATGGGATGGCTGTGCTCCATGAAACTTTCTTTACACACATACATGCAAACACACACACACACACACACACACACACACACACATAAACAAAAACGTTAAGTTGGATTTGGCCCGGAGACCTAGTTTGTTGACTGACTGCAGCTAGAGACAAACAGGTCTGATGACAAGTGGCATCAGAGATCACAATTTCCAGAGAAATCTTAGGAAGTTCCTCAGAATCTAAAACTAGCACTAATTTTTGTTACATGCATAGCCCACAGCCCAATAGTTAGTGATTCCCAAAGTAAATATCTCCAATAAAACAAGTCTGTAACGTCCACTTTGAAATACAATAGCAAAAGTATACGATATTAGATAGAAGACATGTTATATTTTTGCTCTTTTCAAAAGGCTTGTGTCAGAATCTAAGTCTACTAGGATTCCATTTGAAAAAATGTATTTAAATTGAACTTGGCAAAGATTGTAAATGTCGTATAAATGTTTCATAATGTTGCATAAAAGTACTACAAATTAGTGTTCAATCAGCACCTTTTGTTGAGTTTGGACTTGGACCCTATCCACATCTACTTTATCTCACACATGGTTTCATCACTGCCACCCAGGAGTCCCACTTGACATCAAGTGACAGGCAGAGATCATTTATAAGGAGGTCTTGGAGGATTCCCCATCCACTCACTGGAGCTATGTTTGTTGTAACAAAAATGCACCAACTAGAATAGGATCACAGCTCCATAAAAAGCCTGCTGTGTATTGGAAGCTAAAATGGGGTAGTCACAAGCACGAGAGAGGAGGGATTCTGGTAAAAATAACTAATGGAACCATGACAAAGATGACTATAGCCCAAGAGGATCTTTCAGCATTGATTGAGATTGTGCCAGATGTCCCCACACGACTGTACGTGGGGAAAGCCATCTGTATTCCATGGATCAGGCTGGCCGGCCACTCAAAGCAGGCTTTAATCCAACTTCAAACCAAGAGAGCTGGGTGGAAAACTACCTCAGACATTTGAGGTGATGGCCAGAAATGCTTGGCATTTCTAGATGCCTGGCATGGGAATAATTATCAGTCTAATCTGAACTTTTTTCTTAGCCACCCATATGAACAGGAAAAAAAAAAAAAACTGTTGTTAAAATATTTCCCATCCTGTTTTGGGGTCTTTAATATTCCAAAGAAGTGATTTATTCTCTCTGAGATACTTGTCCACACTCGTGTTTCAGTAATATTTCATGATCTGAAAATCAGATATCCATTTGTGTGGGTTAATAAGAAAGAGAAGAAAGGAGAGGATACATGCTATGTTTTATTTTTGGTAGTGCGAGTTGTATTTGTACAAATATAATTATTTTTAAAAACACACCTAATAGTTGAAAAATCCTATGAATCACATTAAAAATATATACAATTATGCCTGGTTTTTAGGATATAAGCCTCTTTGTTCCATTGGAAGCTTTGTTCTATAAATCTAGACTACCAATAATTACTGCTAAGCCAAATCCTGAGATTCTGCCCAGATCTAGGAAATAGTTAACATGTATGTAGCACTTGTCATGTGCCTGTCACCATGCTAAGCACGTTGCCAGTAGTAACTGATTTAATGCTCTTACCACATCTATAGGTGGCTACCATTATTGTGCTCATTTACAGGTGAAGCACAGAGAGTTGTGTGACCTGCCAGAGGTCACACAGCCGATCATTTCAGAAGCAAGATTCAAATCTCCAGAGCTTGCTGTCTTAGCGGGCATTTTCCCAATCACTGTGAAGATTTTATTCTAGAATTGATACTTTCTCGTCTCAGAATCTCTGGTCAACATTGTGCTAAAACCCTTGCCTGGACCTTACGACCCTTCCATTTGTTTAGAAATTCATCAGAGAGGCAGTGTTAAGTTGCTTTCTTTGTGTCATCATCAGAATTACGATTTCCTGAATCTTTTTATTGAAGAAATAGCCAAAAAGAAATCTGAAGGACAGACAGAGGGTGAAAAGGGGAGAGAGGAGAGAGAGAGACAGACAGACAGACCACTCAAAATACATGGATTGTGTATGTGCTAGCAGGCATCCTCCCAGTACTTGTCTTTTTCCAATTAGAAGTGCCTTTCACAGTTGCTGCACCACCTCTGTTAACCCCAGCTCGTTGCCCTTTGAAGCCCTCTCCTTTATTATTCTTAATCTACATCAAATAGTCCCTCAGCTCTCATAACACATACAGGACCGCATTCAGGGCTGCTTCCTGTCACCAGGCTTGAAGTTGCATAACATAAATTTACTCCAGCGTAAGTTTTACAAATGCATTTAACTTAACGAGGTTCTAAAGCAGAGCCGTACTAGTCATGCACTAGTTACTGAAAACGATCATCTCTGGGAACAAAGAAAAGCTGTTCTTCCTCCTACACCCATACATAGCCTGAGGTACAGCAATGAGGTACACTCTCATTTTCTGTCCCCGGCTGAGCATTTCACAGGATAAGGCTTTTGGAGTTTTCGTTTTTATCCACATACAACTAGCTTAAAAACGTCCAAAATTACAAAAGGTTTGTACCTTCCAAGCCTCTTCTTTCTCATTTACTGAACTATTTACTGGAGTGTGGACTATGGAATCAACAAACCTGGGTTGGAACAGTGGCTCTCAGCCTCAGACAAGATGCATAGCTGTGGTAGAATCAGAAAAAGGAGCACAGTAATGCGTGTGTGTGTGTGTGTGTGTGTGTGTGTGCACGGGTATACCTTTGTGTGTTTTACAGTTCAATAATGTACTAGTTTCCTAGCGCTACTGCAACAAATTACTACAGACTGGATGGATTAAGACAATAGAAAGTTATTCTCTCAAAGTTCTGTGGGCTAGAAGTCCAAAATCAAGGTGTCTGGAGGACTTCTCTCCCTGCAGAGATCCTTTCTTGTCGCTTCCAGCTTCTAGTGGCTCCAGGGGTTTTTGGTTTGTGGGTGCACTCTTCTAATCTCTGCCTTGTCTTCCCATGCCCTTCTCCCCTGTGTCTTTCCTTTTCTGTTTCTTATAAGGACCCTGTCATTGGATTTAGGGCCTGCACTAATCCAGGGTGATCTCATCTCAAGATCCTTATCTTAATTATAATTCCAAAGATGCTTATTCCAAATAAGTTCCCATACTGAGGTTCTAGGGGTTAGAACTTGAACATATATTTTTGAGCTCCAATTCAATCCACTGCAAATGTGTTCTTATTTATAGGTTATGTTTTTCTTTGAATGGTACCATTTCTCACAGTTATGGCGTTAAAAATGCCCTTTCTTTTATGAAAGAAAAATAGATAGTCCTGTTTGTATATGTATGTCTATATGAGTGTGTGGGTGCATCATAGTGCTTTTTTGACAAAATTAAAAATTGGCAGTCCAATATCACTTCCCATATTTTTAAAAAATAATCCTGAAAATCCCAGTCTAAAAGTTATTAGAAAACTGATCTCAATTTCCTGAGCCTATTTCTTTATCTGCAAATGAGGTGATCTCTGGTTTTTATACATCTAAATTTCAGATAATTTGCACTTTTGTATATAATACTACATGGGGACCTCTGAACTCCTTTTCTAAAACCCAAATCAGAGTTTCTTACACCAGAAGACCAATGAATATTTGAAGCTATTCCACAGTGACACTACCTGCCACCAAGGTGTTCAGTTGGGGCATGTCACCATCTTTTGTTACAGTAAATGCTATTGACACAATGTCTGTGTCCCTCTAAAATTCATATGTTGAAGCCCTGATCCCCAAAGTGATGGTATTTGTACGTAGGGCCTTTGCGAGGTAATTAGTCATGAGGGTGGAGGGCTCATGAATAGACCAGTGTCCTTTTAAGAAGAGAAACACAAAATCTGATCGTTCTCTTTTTCTGCCATGTGAGGACACAGCAAAAAGACAGCCATCTGTAGACGAGGAAGAGAGCCCTTTCCAGACATAGAATCTGCTGGCACTTTGATCCTGGACTTCACAGCTTCCAGATTGTGAGAAATAAATGTTTGTCACTGAAGCCACCCCAGTCTATGGTATTTGTTATAGCAGCCCCAGTTGACTAAGACAGTACGTTTTGTGAAATTATGCGAATATTTTTTTGCTTTGTATTTAATAATTTTTTTGAAATAAGAAAGTGATTTTAATTCCTCAAGAATTTTGAGCACATTTATTTCCTTCCTATAACTGTCATTTCCATTGCTTGACATATCTCAGGACTAAAATATCATATGAAAATAGAGGACTTTCTATAGTTGCAGTCATAATCATAGTGATAGGATCAGAAATAGCAGTAGCAGTTCTAGTATTAGTAGCAGTAGTTAAAAGCAATAAATAGCAAAAAAAGTTAAATATCTTACTGTATTATATTAAATATGATGATGTGTAAGGTGTTCTGTAACCTGTTAAGCTCTAGATAAATGTTAATTGTTTTCTGCATAGCAGTATGGTCTTCATTTTGCAATAAATGCTCAGTCATGCATTGATTAAATGGGGATGTCCTATTGACCTGCCTGGTAACGTAGTTCTTATTCATAATTTTCCCTTACTAATCAGCGAATTAAGCTCTTTAATCTAAGGTCAGGCCTCATGAAGGGGTGGATGAGAGCCAAATTTAACCCACAGACGGTTAATGATTTTATGTTTGAATTTAAAATTTCCCTGCTTGACCTTCCCCACCACTCCTCTTACCTTGTATCTGGGGGCTTTGCACGTTTATGTCACATGGCCCTGCAGTCATTTGTGCTTGGAGCTCTGGATGAGTGGTTAGGAAATGACCAGCTGTGTGAAAGAATGGGAGTGAGCCCTACTTTTTCTATCACGGGGAGACGGGGCTGTCTCGAGGAGGATCATGACCTCTCTTTGCTCAAGATTTTACTGGTATAAGACAGATAACTGGTAATTCACGAAGACCACTTTGGTAAACCTAGAGTGACTGGCACCCACCTGCGGGAGTCCCTTACCCATCAAACATACTCTACTCTTCCTGGAGTCCTTCTTTATCTGCTGTTGCTTTTATTCTTTTCAAATGTATAATTAAAGGAGTTGATAGGAGAGTTATTTGAGGCCGTAAATATAAAGGCGAATACACAAAAATTTTAGATCCATCACTGAGTTTACATCAGGTGTGACATCTGGTTCTAAGTCAAGGTTTTCTTTCAATCATATTTAAACTTGAATGCTTTTAAAAACCAATAGGAAGCCAAATGTCTGCTAGCAAAGCCAGTCCACTCTATGTATGCATCCAGCTGGTTTTGCTGAATGGTGGTGGAACAGAATGGACTTGTGCTTTGTTCTTTCTTTGCTTGTTGTTGGAAAATGTTTATTTCAAACCTGATCTGTATTAACATAGTCCTCCCAACATATATCAACCTGAGTTTCTTTCATAGAAATGTGTGGGATGGACAGGAGGCAAAGAGAATTGTGTGTGTCAAGAAAGTCACAAGAATGTAACCTAAGTAAAAGATTTACCTCATTTTGGCCATTTAAGTCATCAATGCTCCTTGGGTAGGGGCAGGGGATGGAGACTAGAAATGTCATATTTGCAACATTTTTGGGCTATGTAATAAACTTTATTGAATAAATCCCAATACCCACTAATAATGCTTTTAAATAAACTCTCCTAAAATAATTACATTGATATAACATCTAAGACAATTATTTGCCCTCTCATTTATTACCTCCCCTTTTTATTTTTATACAGAATAAACAAGTATGTGTTTATTTTAGTGAATTAAAGGACATAATCAGGACACTGAAGATAAAACATGGTTTAAAATCATCTTAAAGGAGTTTTTTGTAGGGGTACCAATTTTTTTTTCTTAGCTAACCTAGAACCAGAAGCCTTGTGTCTGTCTCCAGAATATGAGATTGTTCTAAGAAATCAGACCTACCTGAGCTCATTTAAAGATTGGCAGATGTCAAAATATAATATTTGAAAAGTGAAAAAGCATGGCCTATATATATTATAGAATGGCTCTCACATAGAATGATTCTCATGAATTTCACATAGAATGAACATATACCAAAATTTAACACATTAGGCTGGGCGCGGTGGCTCATGCCTGTAATCCTAGTACTCTGGGAGGCTGAGGCAGGTGGATGGCTCGAGGTCAGGAGTTCAAGACCAGCCTGAGCAAGAGCGAGACTCTGTCTCTACTAAAAATAGAAAGAAATTATCTGGCCACCTAAAATATATATATAGAAAAAATTAGCCGGGCATGGTGGTGCATGCCTGTAGTCCCAGCTCCTCAGGAGGCTGAGGCAGAAGGATCGCTTAAGCCCAAGAGTTTGAGGTTGCTGTGAGCTAGGCTGACGCCACGGCACTCACTCTAGCCTGGGCAACAGAGTGAGACTCTGTCTCAAAAAAAAAAAAAAAAAAAAAATTAACACATTAATGGGAGAACCAGATGAATGGCCAATCCAAAGAACATTTGAGGAGGGAAGGTTTCTAAAGTCCCTCCAGAAAAGCATGCTGAAATAGTTGACTAAATTAGGAACAAAACCGGTTAAGTCTCATGGTACATAGTTTTTGGAATTTTCTTCTCTATAGCACTGCTATTACTTGTATCTCTACAGGAAGAAAATGATGAGTTAACATGTAACCGCATGGAGTCTAGGCCCTAATTGATAATAAGCAGCAAGCTAAATAAAGGGAAAATGCCCTAGAGAGTTAAATATTCCTCTGAAGTGCCTATTAAACAATGTTACTGTATGACACTAAAAAGACACGGAGTCATTCTTTTGTGTATTTCTAAGTTTGGGATGAATTTCTTAATAGTCCTCTGGTGATAATAAATGACCTTGAATTATTACTTTTGATTATAAAATTCTGATCTCATTCTGTTTTGGATGAATTAATTCACAAATGTGCAGCAAGAGGTGTTTATTAACCATATCAGCCTCTCTGCTAATGGTCAGAAAATCCAGAGGCTCACAGGGTTGAGCTAGTACTCAGTTCCAGAGAATTAACTTTGACTGGAAAATTCATAAGGCATCTCAGATTGCATAACATCTATTATTCTTGAGGGTTTTTAAAATTGTTCCCGCTGGATTTTCTACTCCAGCACTAGAAAACCAAATCCAAACCTGAAACATTCATACCCACAGGTTACACCTGTGTTCTCTATAAATTTGGGAGAATTGCTTTCTCCTCAAAGTTCGCCAAATCTGAGTAGGTTCTGCCTGCCTATAAAGCTGAGACCCTTTAAGACATAGAGTATGTATTGTTCCAGTTTCCTGGGAAGGTTCTGTGAGCATCAGTTCCACACGTGAAATACAATCTGTGCTCCTTAATGATGTGTTTGTCATATCTAATTACAATGAGATTTATCCTCCAATATGTTACTGCAGGTGTAGCCTTGATTGCAGAATCAATTTGTCCACTTACATTCTTGTAAAAAGGAGATTAAGTTCTGGCAAATAACTACATTTCCAAGAAAATAAAGAGACTCAGAAAAAAATATGTATTTATATACACATGAATTCATACATATGAATATACATAATATTTATTTCTAAATAAACATGAAACATAAATATAAATCCAGGGGCAGGGAGCACAAGGTAAAGCTGCTTCATTTACACATAGGACAATAGGACAAAGAATTAATACCAACAGTATTCCAAAACAAATTACCACAATTAAATTTCTCTTATCCATTCATTCTGTACTATGTAAATTGTCCCCATCTTTTGGATTTGAGGTTAGCAGCCAGCTTCCATGAAGTTGTCTGCTTCTGAATAAAAAATGGCCTTGGAAATTTTGACTCAATCCTTTTGGACAATCAGAGAGTTATCTAAGAGATGCTAGCTCAAGCTTCAAAGCCTGTTCCCATGACTTTATTTTTTAAAATATTAATAGTCAAAAACACTTGATAGAATTATTTTTGCTGAGGCATTGACTATTCTTTGTTAAAAGTGGAATTAAAAAAAAGGAAAAAAGAAAAAAGCACAATTTCCAGCCTGTAGCTTGTAACAAAACTTTCAAGTATCAAACCCGAATAACTATGGTTAATTTATTATGGTAACCAATAATAGGAGAACAGAGGAGAATGAAATTCTCCATTGGGTTATAAGATATTGATCAGTGTTTCCTCTGAGGGTAACAGCATGCCAAGGATAGCAAGGACATGACAAATCTATGAAATTTATAATCTCTGAAATATCTGTACTTACTGTATTTTACCTACATAAAATAAACTTGTGGTAGGCTGAGATTTTCCTTTGATTTGACGAATACTTTGTATGCAGCTCTTATTGTTGAAGTGTAAGTTGGAGTTGTAAGTCATAGCAGTTAAGACATATTAAACCAAATCAAGTTACTTTTAACATCTCCTTTGATATAAAGTAAAAGAAAAAAATGTTTGTGAGTATCCAGTGAAATACAGTTTTACATGTAAGACATATTTCACACACACATATTTAATAAGTAGCCTGATCTTTGCAAAGCAAAGATAAAAGATTTATCAAAAGATACTTAATCTTTTGACTAAGACAGAATCATGGGTCCTGAAACTATTAGCTTGACTACCAGCTCATCAAAGTGACACTACAATATTTTAAACAAGCATAAAATGTAAAACAATTATGAACAAATAGCTTTCTCAGAAGTGAAGAACTTTTGTGCTTCCTTTTTTTTTCCTGGTTCAAATCCTGGACATAAAAGTCTGCACATAGCACAGAAAGTCAATCTAGTGAGATAATCTGCTATCTGGGTAGATTATAAAGATGGTAAAAACTAATCTTTTACTTTCTCTTAGAGATTTCTAAATACTGCAAGGCCATTTGTCATTTTAACCTAAGGGAAAAAATTCTAGTTTGCATTAATATAATATTTGGCAGAAAAGTAATACCAAACTATAAATAAACTCATCAAAATGAGTCAAATTTTCAAAATTTTGATATATTTCATAGCTTTTTTATGATCACTTTCAATTGTTAGAAACCAACACAAGTGATTTGCTGTATTCAAACTTCTATAACTTGCTATAAAAATTAATTTAGTTCTTTATAAAAATTTCATATTGGAACAATCAGCTACATAAATTTAAGACAAAATTACTCTCTGTATACATTGAAAAGCAAAAATGCAGCCCATGCATTATATACACAGTTGTATTACTTTATCTTACTTAGAAGCTGTGCAGATATCTGTTTCAGGACTCTATCTTACTTAAAGTTGTTCAGATGTCCAAAGATTATTCACTAATTAACTCAATTTAACATTACATAAAGGGTTCAAGTTAACTAAGTATCTTGGAAATAATATTTAATCAGCTACAGCTTAGAATATAAGTGATGTTAGTGTAAAATGTTTTTCAGGACTAAAATTAAACACATAATTTTATATTTTATTAATTTTAAATATTTTATGTAAATACTATTAGTTTATCTAAACACTAAATAAGTATACAAACTTTAAGACATTCATATTTATAGTCTCTTCATGGAAAAATAAAGCCAATCTTATAGTGTTATAAAAATATTTTCTAAAAGACTTATAAAAAAATGAAATGAATGCTTTTATTATGTACCACACATATAGCTGATTTTAAACAGTATCACAAGCCAACCCAAAGATTCATCTTGATTAGGTGGACTTAAATTCTTATGAAAAATGCTTTTGAGCTTTTATTTTCTATAAAAAAAGGATCTTTTTGTTTAAAGTCTGGCACATTTAAGATACTATATTAATACCTTCAGTTCTCTTATTTTCTTGGGATTCTGGGAATATAAGATTCATGAAAACACTTAATCAGAACAGACATCCTCTATTTTGAGAGATTTTATAATTTAGTTTATTAATGTTCTTCAGAGGTAAGGAAATATTTCACATTTACCCAAGGAGAGGTATGGAATTTTCTCAATTATAGACACACAGACACATGGAAAGCATGTAGTTTCCATTGTGTAACTTCAGCAGAAGGTCAGAGTTAATCATAGAAAACAAAACTCACTACTTCAGATCTCAGAGAAAAGTTCTGCTATCTAGTAGGCATGAAATATTTTTTTAAATTTGCTCTCAGTTCACAGATGGACAAAGAGGCAATGAAAATGTTCAACAAACTCAATCAGGTATGGACAGACTAACAGACATGAACATGAGCCAGAAGAAACAAAACAAAGCAAACAAACAAAAAACTCCCCACAGAATTAGAAGCGGGGGAGGTGAGGCCAACAGAAAAACAGAGTCAGCAATTCCTGGGACCAATAAAAGATCTTAGATTTAAGCAGCCTGTGAGGTGTACTTCTCAGAAAATATACTTTGTCTCTTGTAGTTGACTCCATTTGGGCATGTCAGTGGGAAATCTTCCAAAACTGTCCATGTATAATTTCAAAAAAAAATTAAAAACATGAATCTTACATAAATATTAAATATATATATATATACATATTTGCCAAAATTTATTTAGCTTATTGAGTGAACCAGCAATATGGGAAAACTGATTCAAAAGGCCTTTGAGAATCAAGGTCAAATTTTCTAGGGGAGATAAATATCTTTTGATTGTTGAGAACAGGAATTTTGGGTCACCAAGGAGTTATCATTTTGCTTATTCTAGATAGTCCATATTATCAGGAAAGAGGACATTTTTTTGTTATAGACCATATAAAAACTGGATAAAGACTTGGGAGTGGAAATAGTTTCATCTTCAACAATATCTTATCTTTTTATAGTAAGAACTCTGGAAAGTGATTGGAAGGTAGCCAGGGCAAATAACCTTGGTTTCAGTCTTCCTTCTGCCATTGTATCTGTTTCTAATTAACCTCCTCTGGAAATTTTGTGGCAACTTAAATTTGTGCTAAAATTCTTATTATGTCTATGTAATAAATCTTGCCCAAGTGCATTTAGTTGCATCACATAAAACTACCACCATAAACACAGATTCTTTTAATACCCCATGGGAATGAAATAATATTTTCTTTAAAACAACTTTAAATGATCTTATTGGAAACCTTGTTAGACATCACAGTCTCTGACACACCTATTCACACCCCAACATGCATGCACATTCACCCATACAAATAAGTGCAAAAGTCTTTCAAAATTATGATGGTTATTTTTATTTTTGTGTGTATATCTCCCCACCCCCAGAGTTTCTAATGAACATTTGTCATTTGTCCAATTGGATGCAATGTTAGCCAACTGCTAGACGTTTACTCTCTGATTCATTTTGATCTTTTCCGACACTTGACCTGGTTTGACATGCTATGCAGAAATGTCAAGAATTTCCCAGCAGTCCCTAAAATACCTGCAAACTGTTTGAGCTTGATTGCAGACAGCTGATGTTCATTGCATCAGGAGCACTGGCTGTTTTTTCTCAGACTTTTTAACTTATAGAAATTAGAGTTCAGGAAGACCAATTGGATCACTCTTCAATTGTCTCATTATTGTTCCAATGTATGTATACAATTCCCAGGTTACTCAGTGCAAAGGATGAAACTTCAACATTTTGTGGGACAGTTTCTGTCTTATTCAAAGGCACTCTCTAGAAGTATTACTCAGATTCATCAAATCTTTCTGTTAAATTATTTTCTTCCAATTCTTCCCATTAGATTTCGCACGTTAGGTAAGTTACCTTCAACTGCAGATGTTATAGGCCTTTCTGCTACCTGTACGGACGTTCTTGTTTCTTCAGGTGTCGTTCTGGGGGAACGAACCTGATTTCAGAACTCAATCCATGCTAATATGGGCAAATGGTTGCCTATCCCATCCAAAAGTATTTCCATACAAAAGAGATTCTCTGTAATCACACTATCCCTTGCCTTAGATATGTGTTCCAACTTCTGAAGTGATTTTGTAACTCACTGGAAGTTTTCAATAAGAGTGAGTCAGGATAATCGAGATCATTTGCAAACCTCTTAAAAATTGTAGACTGAAAACTTCTGGGTGGAGAGTTCCAAGCTCGACACACTTTAATGTTTCATGTTCCTTCCTGGGAGGGACCTTCCTTCTGTGGCCAGATGGCATGGCTAACATGGGGTCGTAGAATGCTTCTAACAGAGTTCGATCTCCCATAATATTAGTCATTTTTCTGCCTGACTTTTCCACTGATTTTTACACTGATACTTTTCTCATGAATGAGACCCTCGTTCTACATTATGAAGCCTTTGAGAGTGCCCTTCACATGTCTGTGAATTACATCTGCGACTTAATTTTTATCTTGTCTGGAGTGATCAGGGACTCAGGCTTCTCAGTAGACCTTCAGCGTGGAAGCCTTTCCAAAAGCTCTGTGTGGAGGTGTTAGGCTGCCCTGGAGTAGACTTCTTAGAGGAAGCAACCAGAACAGAATGTTCACATAGAAGTGCTAGCTTGGATAATAATCATATTTAGCACTTATATAGCAGTGTTCATTTCCCAGACACTTTACAAACAGCAACTAAATAAACCTTTCAACAGCCCCATTAAATAGATAAATAAGCATTATTATCTTAGCATTCTGTTTGGTGGAGAAAAAAACATCTTTGCTGGTTTATAATTGCAGGAGGCCATTATTTCGGAATAATGATTCCGACTCCTGTGTCTGTTAGCCAGTCTCAAGCTCTACTTGTTCCAATTTTCTTTTCAAGAGAACTGATTAATTGGTGCCAGTGTTGGCCATTGTGAAAGTGCAGTCAAAGCCATTTCTCTCCGGTGTTCTAAGTTCAAAGAGTTACTCAAAGATGAGTACCTGGGAAGTTTCCATTATAGGCCTAACTTGATAAAGAACAGAGTAAATAAATACCTGAAATCTGTGGAGGCAGTGAAGTTCCCAAGCCTGTCTCCGTTAGCAAGATCTCCCTCAGTTAACATTAACGATGCTTTGTAGCCACATAATTAAACCCTCACCAAGGCCTGGTGGAAGATGGCACACTGCTTGCATTTGGTGAGTGTCCAAGATTGCAAATCTTTCAACAGTTAAAAGCACATTTACTTCCTTTCTTAATACTTTCTTAGAGGCATAGAGAGTCACTGCCTACCTCTTCCAGGCTCGGGGAAGATTTTTAACATGTTTTATGCTTGCTCCAATTTCTGCTACACACATTCTTTTTTTTCATGAAAAAAATGTAATAGCCTCCTTCATTCAAAGAAGTCATGTGGACAAAATTTTCTGCAACTGAAGTACAATTTGTTTACAAATGTTGGCCTGCCACAAATAAACAATTATACACCACCTTTCATTATTATTGTTCTTAAAGTCTTTAAAATACAAAATCCGTTCTCATTTATGTTCTTCCATTTAAGCTGAAAGCTTTCTTAACACAGAGTAGTGGTTGAGGGTCCAGGTTCTGGCATCAGACTGCTTCACTAACTTGTGTAACCTCACCAAGTGTTGGTTTCTCAACAGTGAAGTGTGACCATTGGCAGTACTTACCTGAGGAGGTTGTTATGAGGATTAATGAAATGATACGTCAGAAGTGGAAGCACAGAGGTGGGCCTGTGGAAGGGCTTAATAGGTTTCAGGGATTATCTTTGCCATCATCATTATTATCATCATCGCCCTAGTCACTGTCATCATCTGGCAATGTTGCAAACCATTTAAGAACAGAAAAGAAGATTTGTCCTAGGAAAGACTGTCATCCTAAACTTGGGATTAATTGAAATCTGCACAATTCATCTTAGTTTTGCTCGATCCCTCAAGAATTGGTTTAACTATCATCATAATAGAATCATGGATTTCTAGGATTTAGAAAAATAATGATATGATGCTAAGGTAAGTGAGCCTTTAACTAGAAAACACAAAAGGAAGCCCAGGGTCATTTTATCTGAACAGCTGGGTGCAAGAAGAGAATGAATTCCTGAGTGTCTGGAAAGCTCTAAGATCCAGAAGCAGGTAGAGAGGAACTTCTGGCAGTGGCAGTTGGGAAAATAAATGCCTTACATGCTTACAGACTTCAGAAGGTCAAGTCCAGTACATCCTGGAAATCCCAAGGAAGGTGGCACAGGCAAGGGCATGGGCAGCCTGTGGGCAGGGCAGAGGTCAGTTGTGTGAAGTTGTTAGCCACCGTCTGGGTGGCAGCCCAGGGCACAGGCTCTATGGAAGAGCCACCAGGCTGCAGCTGCTTGGTAGAGCCTGGGCAGGCACAGAGGTCACTCTGCTGATTAATATGGGTGATGCCCCTTGCTGCTTTGTGGTCTTCCAAAGAGCCACAAATATGGGAAGTGGGATGAACTCAATGAGAATCAATGAGACTTCACCAAAGATACACAAAGTGAATGAGCCTGAGGCTCTTCAGGTTGTCAAAATATTCTACTGTTCATAGAATCCAAGAAATTTGGGGGACTGAAATTGTGGGTGAACATTGCAAGGATTTGGACTTTTGCATAAGCTGGTAGATGCTCAGGATTACTGACATTTGCAATTCACCCACTCATTCCTTCATTTGTTTGCATCTTCACTTCAAAAATATTTATTGAATGTAACAAATATGAGTCTACCTGAGACATTTGGGTCGTGGTTCTGCATACAGCCAGAGTTACACATTTTGTATTGTGTATTCAGGAACTAAAATAAATCAAAAAGGAAATCAGGGGATCTAAAATAATCTGAGTATGTGTTTTTCTTTCCTAGTCATATTCTAGAATGGTGAATACTTATTTTTAAAATATTAGTTTAATAACATACATAATGTAGAGATAATCTACCATTGTACATGATTCAAAACATAGAGACATGATTGAAATGAAACAGAAAAATCAACCTATTCCCATTTCTCCTACGCTTGAGGCATCCACTGTCAATGATTCTGTGGGCTGTCAATCTTCCAGCATGCATCTGTGAGTACCTAACTGTATATCACATAAATAATATCATATTATGTGTTATTAAGAGACTTGCTTTGATGAGTTTTGTAGATCTTTTCATATCAGTATGTTTAGACCTCCACCATATGCCACAAAATGTTTATGCTATAACTTGTTTACTAGTGAGTATGTATTTTCTCCCATTTTTTTTTTGCTAATTCAATACAAAATGCAAAGAACATTTTCATACACACATTTTTTGTGTACATGTACAATAGAATCATCAGGTCACAAGCAAAACACAGTTGTAATTTTGATATATACTGCCAAATTAGCTCCTAAAAAACTTAACCAATCTATAATTCCGCTAGTAGTGTTTAAGACCAGGGAGGGTGTGAATATTATTGGAATTTAATGACTTTTTTCTGCAAATCTTCACAAGATTGGTTTAGCATCCACATTGCAATTGACAAAAAGATTCTTTGCAGAATCAATTCCCTATAGGTTCCTGCAATATTTTCTTCTCTGTTTTACAATAAGCTTTACTTATTACAGTATCTTTTCATTTTAATGTTTCCATATTTTAAAAAGGTGAAACCAAGACCCAGAGGGAGTAGTTGAAAGGTACCAAAGATTTTATGAAAGCCAGAAGTGATCCTACCAAATTCCATTAATTGTCTGGCAATTTAGAGCTAAGTTAGTAATTGAGCGAGAACATCCTTTTTTAAAAAAAAAATTTTTTTCATTTTGAGAATTCTATGTAAAATGTCTGATTTAGAGACAACTGAAGCAAAGAGTGAAAGGGATTCTGGAATATGGAGAAAAGTCCTTGAAATGTAACACATAGACAAACTGAGAGTTGGCAGAACAGTTGAATAATAAACTTCAAGATGTTATGAAATAGACTTAAGGAAAGTGAAGTTAAATAGAAATCCTTCAATCACTGAAATGCAGCCTCAGGTACCACATAGCATGATTCACATGGATGGCTTTAAACCAGTGGTGGGTGGAAGGAATAACACTGGGCTTAGTGTGATCTCATGGTGATTCTTCATGTACCGGGACAATTCTTTTGCTATTTCCAAGAAGTTGAGAGGGCTGATGAAAACTGATAAATAGGACCATGTGTAAATTCCATGTTTAGTATAGTAATAAGGAATTAATCATTCTGTTTATATTAATTAAAGATCTATTGCCTACAGTTTTTCTTATTTTGCATCACAGAGGCTCTGTGATATGAATAGCGGGTAGTAGTGGGCTATTCATTGACAGGTCAGAAAGTTGAGATGCAGAAATTTAGGCTTTCTGATTCCATATCTTGTGTTCTTTCTATTATTACTACCTCGCCTGCTAGACCAAAGCAAGGTGTTTGAGTCAATCAATCAGTTTAAATATTATAAAACCCCATAACATGACCCTAACATTTCTTATAGAATTGAGTCTAATATAACTTGGGTCATCTTTGCACCTTGTCTCAAGAGGTCTACTTATTGAGCTTCAGAAAGTTTCTTGTTATAAAGTAGTGTACCTGGAAGACATCTAACAGCATAGGTCATGGGAAAGTTAGCCTCACAGAGGAAGGCCTCCGGGAAAGAAAAGTACTTCACGCCAGATGAAAGCAGAGGGTATGTCTGCTTATCCCTCAGATGGGTTGTGCTGTCAGATTTGCTAAATTGTCCGATTGTACATTGCGCCCTTGAGGCTTGCTTCCTTGAGGCTTCCTTGAATATTTCTTTTCTGGGAGCAATAATATACCTGTTATATGTTTTTCTTCTGGTAGAATAAGTGTTATATGGATTTAATTTTGTTTGTCCTGAGATTTTTAAGATTTTTGTTAGCAGGTTCTTGGAAATTCACGGTGTGTAATCTCTGACCACTTATTTTGTGCCTTCTGAGACGGGTGACTCCATATAATCCTAGTTAAAGGGGAAGTAGACTTTTGCTTTTCTAAGGGAGATTTATTTTGGAAATGGTTTAAAGTCAAGGCCCTGGCACCTACAACTCTCTGCCCCATTTTTGCATATTCTAATTCCACTGTGCTTTTTGAACGATATTAAAATGACCCTAAAATCTCATCACAGTCAACAGAAAACTAAATCACTGAGTTGCCTCTTCTACAAAACCGAGATTTGACTGGGTGCTCTGTGTGGTCCTTAGGAACCCCTTGTCCCATGTCTCCTTTTCAATCATCATACCAAGCAGTGTGCATGGCAAAGAGAAGAGCTCGTCAACTCTTGATGCACGATTCTTTGTTCGAATAAAAGTTTTAAAACATCTTAAAATATTTTCCTTCCTTCCTTTCTTCCTCCCTTTCTTCTTCTTTGTCCTACATATTCCCTCATTCATGCTTTGTGCATTCAGTAAATATTTAGTGAGCACATGCACTAGCACCTCTCTCTTTCCATTTGCCGAAGTCTAGAAGCTGCTGAAATATCCTAGAAGACAGTCATAATAACCACTACCAAAATTTTATAGCTTACAAAGCTCCTTCGATCTCAGTCTTTTATTTAATCCCCCCCAAAGACAATCTTGGCTCTTTCCTCTATGCCACACAGTCTCTCCAAAGACAAAGTAGCATGAGCTGTAATCAACTCAATGTTGCCTGTGGTTTTCTAGAGAAGGCTACATAGGCCATGGCCTTATCAAGAGATGCATGATGTTTCCTCCCCATTAAAGTTTTATTGAAAGGAGGATTGCATATTGCTCTGGCATGTAGAAGAGTTCAGTCATTTCAAGGTAAAGATGGTCAGGTTTGATTGTCTTTGTTAGAAGATGCTGGTTTTCCTTTCCTTCCTTGAGCCCCACTTATGTAATGATACTTGTTCCTCATCCTACCTCTGGACCCAAATTGACACACTTAACTTAGATTTTCCCCTTCAATGTCTTAGTTTTTAACAACTTTTCCTACTCATCATGCTATAATTGTTAGTATCAATCACTTCCTATTGAGTTTTTCTTTCTAGACATGAAGCTTTGACATCACACACTCATCCAATTTCCCCATCAGCCTTTCACTTAGGGGGTTTTAAATGGTGACCCAAAGGTGAATCAATAATTTTTATTAGGGACTATAAAAAGGTGAGATTCTATTATTCCTTCTATGTTATTATCCCTCTTTCTCTGGAAAAAGAAGAATGATCCTTTCACAGGTGAGTTAGATTATGTCACTCTTCTGTTCCACCCTCACCCTCTACAACTTCTCTCTCCATCAGAGGCCTCCAAACATACCTACCCAAACAACTAGTTTCCTCCCTGAGTTCATCTCCCACTACTCCCTTCCTTGCCCTCACCACTCCAGCCTCCTCACTAGAAGATAGCAAGCATCTCTGGATACATCGCTGTTCCCTCTACCTGAAGTGCTTTCCTCTAGCTTCCTTCCACTCCTATTTCAGGTTCCTTCTCAAATATTACCTTATCCATGAGCACTACTGTCACTGCTTTATTTAAAATAGCAATCCTCCCAACACATTTTTGCCCCTTTTCTCATTTTACTTTTCTCTATAACACTTATCATCAATTGACATGCATATATTCACTTCTTTGTATCCCTCTTTGCACCCTTAATGAGGTGAATGAATGACTGAAGTCAGTGGCGAAGCCGAGAGGGGCTGAATAGCATAACCAGTGTCACTCATCACATTCATCCTAAGAAAGACAAACATAGTCTTGAGAGCTGTCAGCTGGGAATGGGACTGGCATGAACAGATAGGCCTTGATGTTCTCCTGTTGAATATAAACAGTTTCAGGGAACACAACCTCAGACAAGTCACTCTGAGACCGTGGTGGAGTGAGACAAAAGCTAGGCACCTCCATAACCGTGTCTGAGCACAGACAAAGCATGAACACGATGCAAAAAACTGTTGTGCCTTCTGCTTTCTTACCAATGACAGCTTTGATTCTGGTCCATTCCCCCTTCCTCTTATAAATAAATAATCAAGATACCTGCACTAGTTTCCTATAGCTGGTATACAAAATTACCACAAACTGGTGGCTTAAAACATTACAAATTTATTCACAAACAGTTCTCAAAGTCAGAAGTCTGAAATCAAGGCATCAGCGGGGCCATGCTCCCTCCAAAGGCTCTGGGGTAGAAAGCTTCCTCATCTCTTCCAGCGTCTACTGGCTGCTGGCTTTGCTTTCTTGTGGCTGCATCACTCCAGTCTCTGCCTCCGAACTCACAAGGCTTTACCCTTTTGTCTGTAGTCAAGTCTTTTGAGCCTCCCGTGACACTCATGATTGCATGAAGGCCCTACCTGGAGAATCCAGGATAATCATTCCATCTTAAGATACTTATCTTAAACACATCTGCAAAGACCTCTGTTTTAATACATGGTAACCTCTGCAGGTTCTAGGGATTCGTACCTGGATACATGACCCAATTCCGAGCAAAGTGCTTCTCTTTTGAACCACCGCCATCCCTCCCCCAACCAAAGCCACCTACCTCAAGCCAAAATTGTATAACCAATCCCTCCTAAGTTCTTTTAAAGAATATACCCCATGATTCCTCAGGTGACGTGATCTCCCTTGTTACAATCAAGCCAGACTTGTGTGACGCAGGTAGGTTCCTGGTGGTCTCTGGCTGGTGGGTGTGGGCACTAACATGCATGTCTCTCTTTTATCCATCTGATACTAGACCTGAAAATTGCAATTGCTCCAGGTTTTCTTTTTCCTCAAAACATCTTATAATCAGTGAAAGATCTAAGTCAGTGGTTTCCATGGGGCATGGAGGGTTGTTATTAACAAGATCTCTGCAATTGATGTACAATTATATCACATTTGAAAGCATCTTTTTCTTCCAAAGAATTACAAAGAATCATCTTGGTTTTCTGCTATTAGATCTAATTTAAATGTTCTTACATAGTTGGATCAGAAGTACAAAATATTAAACTATTTTTAAAACTTATTCTGAGAGTTAAAATTTACCTTTTTAAATATATTTCCTTGGATAAACGGCAGGGGCCGTCATTCTAAATGACATTTTGTATGAGGTAATACATTAATTCTGGTACCTGTGGTTTTTTTCTTAAAACTTTTATCATCTGAAATGACCTCTCAGTAAAGGCCTTTGGAAATTATAGATCTCTGATGTGTATTTTAAATTCAATTACAGAAATATATTGTAAGAAAAGGCACTGGTATAGATGTTTAAAAACACTGCATTCATATGAAAGTAGAGAGAAAGACACATGAAAAAGCTAGCCTTGACAAAAAGTATGTTCGATCAACTGTGTAGCACTATATCTTCTATAAAAGATATAGAAGCAACAAATTTTAGCAGGGACTAGACATGGAAACACACATTTCTTAATTATTACATATAAAGAATAAGCAAATATAAGACTATCTTAGGTAACTTCTTTGCTTTTCTCCAGGATAGGGTAGTGGTTGTGTTTCTCATCATTTTAATCTTATTGTAACATTTGTGTAGGCATTTACTTTAAAAATACTTGAGGATAAACTGTGTAGTAAATATACATGTGCATACACCTTAATCTCTGCTTTAAGGCCATTAGTATTTAGAGAACCCTAAAGAAAAATCCACGTCGCAGAGATTGATTAAACTCTTTGACTATTGTTATCAGACTCTATGCCAAAGGGTTTGTTCATTAGTACAGGAATCATTGGAAATAAGGGGTGTTTGTTTGGGTGGGAAAAAAATAAATTGGCCAGATGATTATGTAGGAGGCTAAAGGGAAAACTGTGGAACTGCTTTTTTCAAGGCATGTAACTAATGCCCTGCAGCTCATAAACAGAAGTGGAAAATCTCCTAAAACATGAAGAGGAAGAGTTACATACTTAATGATAAGCTTAACAAAATATGTGTAAAAGTTGAACACTGAAAAATACAAAACTTTGCTGTGAGGAATTAAAGATCTAACTAAAGGGAGCTATATACCATATGTATGAATTAGAAAAACTAAGTATGGTTAAGATGTCAATTTTTCCTCAAATTAATCTATAAATCAAACAAAATTCTAACAGCTTTTTTCTTTTAGTAGAAATTAACAAATTGATTCTAAATTTTATGTAAAAAAACAAAGAACCTAGATTAGCCAAAACTTTTTAAAAGGTCTACAAAACTGAAGGGCTTTCTCTATCTGATTTTAAGGTTTACCATAAATAGACTTTAAATACTTTAAAACATTTTAAAAATAGGCAAAATATTTGAATAACCACTTTCTAAAAAGAGCTATAAGAATTCCCAAAAAGCATGTGAAAAGATATTTGACATCATTAGTCATCAGAGAAGTGCAAATTAACCCACTGTAAAATAGCATTGCACACAAATTAATGTGGCCAGAATTAAAAAGATTAATAATAGCAAGTGTTGGCATGGATATAGAGCAACTGGAACTATCATTGATGGTAGAAATACAAAATAATACAACTTCTTTGGAAACATTTTGGAAGTTTCTTATAAACTAGCATATAACTCAACAATTCTATTCCTAACTATTTACATAAGAGAAATGAAAATTTATGTTTACACAAATACATGAATGTGAATTTTTATAGCACATAAACTATCCAAAAACTAAATGTCTATCAACATTTGCATGGATACAGAAATTGGGTATAGCCATACAATGGAATATTAGTCACCAATGAATTGGAATGCACTACTGAGACAAACAGCAATGTGGATACATTTGAAAGACATTATGCTAAGCAAAATAATCCAGAGATAAAATAGTTCATACTATCTGATGCCATTTATATGAACTCCTAGAACAGAACTAATCTATTTATATGAAATCTCAGAACAAAACTAATCTATATAGACAGAAACCAGATCAGTGGCAGCATATAAATTAACTGCAAATGGAAACAAGGTAACTTTTGGGGGTTGATAACAATGTTCTTTGTTTTAATTGTCATAGTGATCAGCTGTCAAAACTTATCAACCTGTGGACCTAAGATGAGTGCATTTTACTGTGTGTAAATTCTAACTCAATAAATATGATTTGAAAAGAAAAAAAAGAGAATGAGGACAATCTCTCTATATGATATGAAACGATCTCCAGAATATAATGTTAACTAAAAAAAAAAAATCAAGTTGCTAAACAGCATGGAGGATATGAAGATATATGTGTGTGTGTGTATGTGTGTGTGTATATCTACTTATTTATGAGTGTGTGCATGTGAATATATTCGCAAAGGGAACACAAAAACTCTGGCTTATAGAAGGACCATAAGATTGAAAAGTCCTAAGTAAGGAAAGGACTAGACCAATCAGTACAATGTAAATGTTTTATGTAATTATAACATAAATAAAACTCAAATTGAAGAAAATCTCTCTAAAAATTAAATGCAAAGTAGAAAATGAATCTAATCATGTCTAAAGTTGGTTGTTCAATCAAAAAGAGGATTCTTTCCATGAACAGATATGGTTTACTGTAATTTTTAAAATATCACAAACTGGTTTGGGGAATCATTCAGAATCTTGCTGTTTTAGCAGTTAAAAAATTTTTGAAGATTTATGAAAGAGTCGTGAGCTTGGTTGTAACTGTTGTGGCTTACTGAATCAAGGAAGGTATATTCGATACATTTTTATTATTGTGTCCTTCAAGAATTAACTAATTTTCTGAAATTGAGATACTGAAAAAGCAACACCTGACTTTATGTGAACTCTGAAGATATGTTTTCCACATAAGATGCTTCATTTTTTAAAGTGTTTCTTTCTCTCTAAAATAGCGATATTAATGGGAAACTATCACACACAGATCTCACCTTATAAGAGAAGCCTGGTATGATACCATTCACCATGTTTTGTATATGACTACAGCTCATGCAGACTATGGGAAGTTCTTTTTATCTCCCTCAACATTTACCAATCCAGAATTTTGCCTTTTTGTTTGTAAAGAGACTGATTTCTCCACTGAGTGATTGAATTCTTTCCACAGATTTTCTAGAAAACTTCACAATAACTATATGTTCATTTAAAGTGCTATTAATGTTTTGTAAGAATTATCTTTATTCTTATAATTGGAGTAGCAGAGAAAAAAGAACTCTTGTAGTGACTTTATGGAAAAATTGCACATACCAAGTAGGATACATTCTTAGGAAAAAAGAGCCAAAAAGGAAGCTTAAAATATCTTTAGTAATCATAGTGCTAGTAACAAGGATAGTATGATTACTTTGAAAATATTATTTTTATAGAAGAACAATACAAATTAGGAACTTAAATATTTATTATAAAAAGAAATACATGTGAATATAAAGACCATAATTGAAATGCCAGTGTCTCTTACAAGTGTTTCTGTTCAAATTTTCCATTGTTTATTTTGTTTCATGGTTGCATAGTTTGATCTCTGTGTATGTCTAGTTATTTTTTGATTGACTGCAAGGCATTTTATATAAAGCATGGATATAATTTGAGGCTTGAAATATATGTGTATATGTACATATATATACATATACATACATGTATCACATGTTTATATGTTTTAATTTGACTTTTATTTATTTCCAGATTTTTCTACTTATTCTCAGAGAATGGCTTCCTTGAACTTACATAATCTGCTATTTCCAGAAGAAGAATTCCACCTCTATTATGTTTTTCACCAGAACACCGATAATTTGCTTTCGCTTTGCAAGAAAAACAATATACTTTTTGCTGCATAGTCAAGGTTACAGCAACAGTTGAATTGTGTAAGTAATTTATAAGACTCATTATGACCTCCTAGGACATTTATGTAGCCATTTAAATTGATAACATTCTAAAACTAAAGGCTAATAGAACATGCACCTGTGCCTATATAAATAGAACTTCCCATAGTAATATGTGGTTGTTCGAAACCTAGACTGTCGAAAGAGGTTGTTGAGAGTTAGTTTCAATCAATGGAAATAGAATTGGCACCTTCAGGAAGAGGCCAAATCAGACAAAAGTGTACATTATACTAAGAGACAGCAAATAAATCACTGGGCCCTCTGCTATTTAAGAGAACTTTACACTAGTAAAGTTAAGCTTTAAGGAAAGCTTCTTATAAATTTGGACATCCCTGAGATTTATAAAGGAAACACAAAAACTGTGGTTTACAGAGGCAGTTTCTTTACAATAGTAAGGGGGTTAATTGCAAGGCATATGTTTTTAACCCTGATACTGGAATGTTCTAAGTAAAGAAAGAACTAGGTCAATAAGTATCTGAATTCCAGGGAATCTTGATGGCATTATCAAGCAAAGATATCAAATTTCTCAGAAGTTCTTACTTTTCTATATTTTAGATAATGGCTAATGGACTTTCAATATGGGCAATAATTGGAAATTGTTTCTAAGTAATAGAAAATAGTTTTGAGGAAAGGACTAAAGAAAACACTAAGTGAGTCATCGACACTAATTTGGGTGTGTGATCTATCAAAACAGTAAAAGAGGGACTTCCAAAAGAACAAATGGAGAGGGCGTGCTTGCTGGAGACATAAAACCTATTTAAAATTGCCAGGGACAATTGAAGACTATGCTATCATAAGACCCTTTCACAGACATGTCAAGAAAAGGACAAAGATATATCTGTTCTTTCATGAATTGTTCTTTTAAGTGAGTAGAGGTCAAGAAAACGGTTTCTACTTGTGAATGTGAAATATGTAAAAATGCAGTAGTGAAGAGTCCAATGTGATGATTGACTCACATCTTCTAATAAATCTGAAGCCCAAGTTCCCAGAGGGCTGATTCCTGGGAAATGGTGGTGGGTGGATTACACAGGGCCTTTAAAAGCAGCAAAATCTCTTTTCTCCCTGTGACTGACTTATACTGAGGTAGGGGAACTACATTTGTTCCTTAACCGTGATTAACCGGAGTAAAATCAAAAGAGTTGGAAAAACCATGTGCAAAGATATGGAACCTCTGACATTGGAATTCGGACATGGGGACTCATTGTAGGGCAAACATTATGCTGGTTCGGCAAATAACATGGATTGTCGATGGGTGTTTCACATCCCTCCTGTTTAAAGTAGCCCTGGCAGTGGAAAGTTTAAATGAGCTACTTACTACCAGAGAGTTAATAAAACACTTGGGTCCTGAATTTAACATGAAATGGGCAACATGTTTCAATCCTCTGTTAGGGCTTTAAATAAGAGGCCATCAGGAGAGCACCAGTATTCTGCCACAGTAATGGCGGCCACAGCAATGGTCAAAGGAACACGAACCACACGTGTTTAGAGAGAAAAAAATCACTAATGGTCATAAAGGCCCATGAGGTTGCCAAGGAATTTAAAAGGTGATTTTGTCTCCAACGGATGCGATTCAGTGGAATTTTTCCCAACCAAAGATGAGGTAAGTTGAGGAATTCATCCTTTAACAATAAAATTACCCAGCCCTACAAAGCAGGAGGACAATTTAGGGTATCTTAAATACCACCCAGTATAGCAAGACCAACCAATCAAAGGCATCCAATTTTCTAACCCTGCTGGCATGCTGATGCGCAAACTCATGAAAAAAAAAAAAAAAAAAAGAAAGAAAGAAAGAAAGAGAGAAAGAAAGACAAGAAAAAAGAAACGATTTGCCAATGAGATTGAAGTGGTAACAAATCAGAAGTAAAAATGACCTTATAATTTAAAAGAAATGCTATAGAAAATTCAGCAACTCTGAGGACAGCTTTTGAAAGTGCCTTTATTTTGTAAATGGACAATAAAATGGAAACCAACCATCCTATGTGGGCAGTGAGGAATTTCAGAGACAGGTATGTTAAAATTCTACCACAATTTGATAAAAGTGTAAAATTATATACCCATGGTTACTTGTTCAATCATTTGTTTATTTATCCAGCAAATATTATTTCCTCCTTAACTAGGTGCCCAGTGCTTTTAGAGGCTCTGGGAACAAAGCAGGTGGAACAGAAGACAAAAGTCTCTGCCTTCATGGGGGTTATAGTCTAGTAAGTAGGAGAGACAGACAACACACATAAAATCATGTGAAATACACGGTGCATCAGTTGTTGGTAAGTGCTGGACAGTGAGAGTTGGAGATGCAAATTTGAGAGAGTCATCTGGAAAGTTCCTATTGAGGAAAAAATTGGGCAAGGATATGAAAAAAGGAAGGTTTTTTTATTTATTAGTTTTCAATATCAGAATCCAATGCAGAAATGTTTCATCTAGACACCCCTAATCAGTAGTAACTGGATTATAGGAATTTGATCTGAACACATATAATGGAAATGAATGAAAAATTCCTCTAGAGATTGTGTTAAAGATGATGCCTGTTGTGGTAGTTTGGCTGACCAGCAATTAGAAGTTGGGATCACTGAACCACAATAGTTCCTCATTCCCCACTTGCCACTTTGATAATGCCATTTGTAATGAGAAAAAAATTAAGACAGGTGTGAACTACCCTTTTAGTGGCACTCATCATGGATATGAAATTTTGAATCCATTCTGAAATGTATACGTATCAAACCATAGGTGTACCCATTTATTCATCCAACAAAAACTTCACTTAAGTAATTTGGGGAATATATGATCTTCAGGACTGATTAGACATAGAGGTGATATTCTGTATTAAAACACCTACGTGGATAGGATTGCTACAGCTAAGATTCACAGCATTATATGATTTTAGTGCAGGTACAAGGCATTGGCACTTTTATTTCATTTACAAGTCTCTGAGTCTGCTAAAACTCAAAGACTTACTCAAACATCTAACACATATTTTATAGGTGACATTTAACAGTACCATGATATGTGGCCCAGCAGAATGGGACCATGAGGGGCTCAGACTTCCTGGAAATCCCAGTCTCCTGACAGGTTTGTCCTTGTTTTCCATGGCAGCTATTTATAAAGAGTCACCAACTTGTGGGAAATCTGTAATAATTTTCTTACACATGGATCCTGCCTGTCATACCACAATCTGCTTCAAGTGTTATATTGGTCTAGAAATAGTACATCATATTATTATTAGGATATATTTATTAGGATTATTATTTAGGATTTCAGTAAAATATCAAAAACCAAAATAATAAAAGCTCATCATAGCAAACATAGAAATTGTCAACTTTAGGGCAATTTTATAATAGATCATCTTGAGATTTTATGAGGGTAATTTCTTGTGAGTGATGCTATATCGCTGGTGTTCATACTTTAATGCATGTTGGTTGTCTAAATCATTTTTGAGGCCATACAGAAGAGCATGAGTTGGCCAGTGCAGATGTACAGGAACAGCACCAGGGGTGATAGAGCAAGTTGGAACTGAATATTAGGGTTAGAATATTATAAACTTGTGGGAATAAATCCAATATCTAATAAATGATATAATTGAAATTTTTAAGACAGAGTTTGGGAGTACCCTGGCAGACAGGTAGCATTAATGTGCTGAATACATTCTTACATCGGGGTGTGTGGGATTTGGTAAGAAAAGTGACAGCGGATACAGATACTCAGGGGAACTTCAGTAACAGCATGAAACAAATAAAGGATGTGATAAAACATAATTATTTTTTTTCCCCAGAGAGTTATCACAAAACAGACCCAGTGAGCATTTTACATGGGACAGAGTTGATTGGGGATGTGGACTTAGACTTCAATAAGTACTGAAAACAAAGTTTAGAGGTAATTAGAAGGAAATGAATTGAACAGTCTTCCTGCCTTTCCAATAGATGCTGTATTTCAGGGTAACTCTGTCAAGAGAGAGAAGGTCTGCTTTATATAAGTCCAGATAGTAATACAGAATGAGTAATAGAATTGAAAAACAAAAATGCACTTGGCAATCACTGACATATAATGTTAAAACTATTTTGTGAATGGACAGTCATATGATACCAAAATAATACCCACCAATCACATTCTGGTTGAAGGGGAGAAGCATAATTTTACCATCGAGGGATTAAGCTGCCATTCCCTTTATTCGGTGATCAATCTTACCTTTGGTAATAGCGGGAAAGTTATACTTGCCTGACCTGTTAAAATCAGGCAGGACCATATGACTTACTATGGCTAACAAAACGTGAATAGGAGTGATATGTGTCACTTCCAGGCAAAAGCTTGAAAAGTTGGTGCAGGATCAGAAGATACGTTCTTTTTCACTCACCTTCAGATGTGGAAGCATGTGACAAGACGGTGTTTCTATCTGCCTGGCACCTCACTGACCATGAGGAGAAGAGATCCCTTGATAACACACGATGGATGTGTGGCAAAAATGACAAACAAACTGTGCTGTTTTACACTGTTGGGGTTTTGATTGCACTCCATAGCCCAGCCTCTCCAGACTGGTCCAGCAAACTTTACTAAACAGATGTGATAACCAGTCAGTGGCTGAAATCAGCTTGCAAAACCAGCAATGGACACACGAAACTTAGAAATGAACAAAGCAAAAGGATATGAAAGGACTGGAAGAATAGAAGACAGAAGGAGTTATCAGTAATAACTTCTGACTCCCTCTGACCTTCCTTCCACTTAACCAAGAAAATGCAAAGCAATAAAAGCAATGTACACAAACCTCCATTTATCTGCCTTCTAGCCTCTACTTACACACATTGCTTTTTTGCAATTAGAGTGGACCAGCGGTGCACTTAACGGAGAACAACCTATGTTTGTGCTCTAAAGCCCATCGCTTGCATACTCCTCAAGAACAATTCTCCTGCCTTTCGTCATGCGCAGATAATTTCTTCCCTTCTACCACTTCCTTCTTCTCAGCATTTAACATAGTTCTTGCATCATATCCTGATACTCCTGTTAATAGGCACCCCAAAGGGCTACTTGTTGGGTGTCTCCTAAGCATTCAGTGCATTGCCATGGTGCTGTGCTTTATGTGAGCTGCTCATCTTTTGCTTGAAATGTTAACTACCCACCCTTCCAACAATACAAACACAGCTTGTCTCACAAACTACTCATCCATGAAGAATATGTCCCAATGTCCCCTTTGTGAAACTTTCTCTGATTTCCCCCAAGTAGAAATTAATTACTTTCTCTTTTGTTTTCCCAATAGTCTTTTTTTCATTCAATCATTCAGAGTGCCTACACTATGCCAATCAGCGAACAAGATGTTGTTAAGGAAACTTGGGCACATTTAGAGAGCTAGATGTGTCCACAAACAACATAAAGCAATTATCCTAATTATGTTCTGGATCAAATTCTGAATGTGCTCTTTTGTGGATAAACATGAAGAAGTAATAGTTGAACACTTTTAATATTTATTTTAATTTTCTCTTCATTTATCCACCTTTCTTTGTAAACTATAAGCTAGTGTTGGATGAAAGCTTTCTTTGGTTGATGAGGGTTTATTGAACAGTAGTCGAGACCATGAGGTTCATAGTGAAGCAGATGTGGCTTTAAGTCTTGCTCTTCTGGTTATTATCTGTCTCTTGGCTTCATTAAAAATTTGATTTCTTACTTATGCAAAGGAGCCACAATAATTGTAAGGATGAAAAGTGCAGTGCTTATAACACTTTTGGCATACTCCCTGGCACAGAGTAGGTCCCTCATAAACACTCAACATTACTGATGCTGTTAGAATTGCTTTATTATTATCATCACCTTTATTTTCACGATATTAATGTAGGACCTGGAACATAGTATAGTAGATGCTCAATAAACATAAGACTAGTAATTGAATGAATGAAGGAATTTATGAACTTAACTGACTTTAATTATTTTCCCACCAGCAAGTTATATTTTAGGCTGCTCTATCATAGAGAATGTTTAACAATTCAAAATGTGATAAAACAATATGGCACCTTCTAGGAAGGGAAGCAAAGTTTAGAGAGTTTTAATGGACAGTTCTAGCACTTTCTAGAAAAAACAGCTAAGGTTATAATTGTCAGAATCTCATGTGATTGTGAGTTGGCCACAAGAGGTATGAAATGTCCTCACTTTCTTTTATATATCTTGGAAAACAGTTTCTGGAAGTAATAGTTTTAGTCTGTAGCCATGTTAGAGCTTCTATTCATGGCCTACTCATTGTTTTGTAAACCTCTGGTAAGAAAGACTTGTTCTAATCTTTGTTCCTATGCCATTTTTTTTTATTTGTTCTCCTTTATATTTTCTTTAAATATTGGCATGTATAATGTCTATATTAGTAAAGGCTCAATAGATATCAATAGCCAGGCATGGTGCTAAACACTTTCATGACTTAAAAAAAATCTTAAAACCATTCTTTGACAGAGTTGCTATTAATATTTTCTGGGCTTGAATTTTGACTTTGTCATTTTGTAAATTTTTTTAATTTGTATTTTATTTCTTATTTCAAAATATTAATTAAGTGGATACAAGCATTTTTATTACATGGATATCTTGTGTAATGCTTAAGTCAGGGCTTTTGGTGTGTCCGTCACCAGAATAGAGATCATTGTGCCCCTACACTATTATTACGAGTTTCATGAAACCCACTAGACGCTCTGGAATAAACCCAACAACTGACTGGCCACCTGTGTTGCAGCGCCCCCTTGCATTCAGCTGGAGGAGAGCTGACCTCAGTAAACCTCAGCAAAAATGAAACCCTTACCCTCACCTGTCAGACTACTGTGAATCCACACAGTAGATTCTGCCAGCCTTCTGCTCCTTCTCTTTGACTGGCAGTAACTGGGACCAGTGCAGCCACGCGATCACTTGAAACTAATTTTCTCCCTCACATTCAATCTCATTACTAGCTGGTGGCAGAAAGAGCTACGTATTCAATAAAATTTTATGCTCTCTTACAGAGGGTAGATAGAGTTGTTGCCCAGACCGCACTATATTTCCCTAACTCTGCGCAATCAAGGTGGGGCCATAGGAACCGTCCAGGCAAGTGGAATGTGAGTGAAAGTGATGTGTGCCACTTCTGGGCTGAGAAGAAAAAGAAGTGTCAGTTAATGGATTATAGACACCAGGATGACCTATGAAGCCATGTGTTTAGGATGACAGAGTCTCCTTCAGCCTGAGTCCCTGAACAACTCCACAGCTCACCCTACCCCCACCAACTATGAGTACTCATATTTGCTTATCACAGGAGAATACATTATTGAGTTAACAGACTGCAACTGGGAGTTTTTCTATTCTGACAACTGTCCCATAAACTTTAATACAGCTCACTCTACTATTTACATACCAGCACAATAAGTCTTTACATTTGGAATTATTTAATTACTATTTAATTGCTCATATAGCCAGCCTTGAGTTGCCTAGTGGACAAACCATTTTGTTGGAGTCATTTGGACCAGGTTTTGAATATGACTTCTACTAATTCTTTCCTCTGAAACTGGATTTGTTGGGATAGGTAACATTAGCTGTTGTAAGAAACAACCCGAAACCTCAGTGATTTAACTCCAAAAGGGGAAGGAAAGGAATTTCCTCTGAAAGGAAGACTACATTTAACCTAAAACCATTAATTGTAATTTTTCGCAGACCTCTAAACAATAAAAAAAAATTAATTAAATTAAAATATTAAAATCATAATCTTATTGATATAAACTGCACAATAGAATAGCATCAGGCTGTTCTTTGAGGTCTTTCCTGGTGGCTTGTTTCTGCTTAGATCTTTCTGGTTGAAGGCTGTTTGGAATTATTATCATCTTGGAAATCTGAAACAAAATTTTTTTGCCTTCTGTCTGTCTCAGAAATGGCACCGTGAAGCCCTTTTTCCCAGGGTGAACAAAGAGAATGGAGAGGGAGGTAGAATTTGACTAGAAGTTCTGCAGGGCTGCTTACGGTTACATTTGAAACAAACGAGATACAAATAGATAGATACAGAAGATTGGCAAGACTTTTACCAACATTGCCAGAATAGGAAAAATACAAAAGCAGATATGTAAAAATCAGACTAGCAGTTTAAGTATATTTTGCCACTGGGCCACATAATGTATGTAATGTTAACAATAGCCATTTTAAATTATGCTTGCTATCTATTTTACATATTTCCTTATTTTATCTTCTAGCACCTACCTTATGTAGCTTTAACATTCCCATGTAACTGAAAAGGAAACTGAATTCCATTTTTGGCCAAGATCATATCATTAGGAAGTAGCAATATTCAGCTTTATCACTATTTTTTTTCCTCCACAGCCCATGTACCTGATTTCCACTATTGATGAAAATCAGCTTATCTGGGAAAGAAAAATGAAGAGTGATTAATTAGGAGCTGCACCTCTCTCCTGCTATACAATCCACAGGTCCATCATTGGTGTCCAGCCTCCATTAACTAAGACAGAAAAGTCTCTGAGCCTCAAATATTCCCTCAACCCTAGTTCAAAAATTGCCAATATGGAATGATTTCTATTTAATCTCAGAAATTCTTCCTTTAAAAGGTATGATATAAAATAATTAAATAGCTTGTGTGCTTACTTGGAACAGTTTGGATAATGTTCCAGGTATTGCCTGATACGAGTAGGGATTATGGAATCCCCTAAGTTGAGCTCAGGGGATATGGCATTTTGGAGGTATTGATACTTCAGGGTTTTAATGTTATTGTTATAAAAACTATGGACAATAAAAAGGCAGAGTGGGAAAAAAATACAGCCACAATTCCCCCACTGCCATCCCTGTAAGAGAAAAAAATCAAAGGAAAACAAATAAAATTTTCTTTTTTAATCTTGCATTTTGAAAATACTGACTATAAAAATTAGACTTAGACACTAACCTAACACTTGGTGCTAGATAGTATGTAGTTTCGCAAACTTCAATGTGTTGCACATATGTTACTTCTTTTATATTCAAATAACTATACTATTCTTTATTCATTTTTAACATCATAAAAATATGTTCACCCCTGTTTAAAGTCACATTTTACCTTTTTGTTAGCCTACTTAAAAAATTAAGCATTATACTATGGAAATAAAATGTTCTTGCACAGACAGATTTTTATGGATTTATAACTTTTAATTCTTTTTAAAGGCTATCATGATAAATATGTAGTCTAAGAAAGTGGGCAAAACCTCTTTTCATGATTAAATGACACTTGATAACTTATGACATATTTTAAAATAGGAACATATGAAATTTTTCAAAGAAATAAATGGGAATGGATAGTAATTTTTTTTTATTCTATAAAAAAGTTAAATTGGTGCCTGCTATGGTCAAAATGTTTGTATCCCCTTAAGATTTGCATGTTGAAATCTGCTCCCCAATGGTATTAGCAGGTGGGGCCTTTGCCAGTGATTAGGTTATGAGGACAGAGCTCACATGAGTGGGATTTGTACCCTTACAAGTGACCCCAGAGAGCGAGCTTGCCCCTCTCTACCCTGTGAGGACACAGAGAGAAGGCAGCATTCTATGAACCAGGAAACAGGTCCCCACCAGACACTGAATCTGCAAGTGCCTTGTTCGTGGGCTTCCCAGCTTCCAGAACTGTGAGAAATAAATTTCCGTTGTATATAAACTACCCAGTTTATGGTATCTTGATATAAAACCCTGTATGGACTATAGATGCAAAATTAGTACTAAGAAGTAGGGGGTGCTGCTATAACAACTACCTGAAAATATGGAAGTGGCTTTGGAACTGGGTAATAGACAAAGACTGGAAGAGTTTTGAGGTACATGCTAGAAAAAGCCTACTTTGCCATGAACAGACTGTTAAGGGCAATTCTGGGAAGGTCTCAGAAGGGACGCCTCAGTCTTTTTAGAAAATGCCTAAGAGGTCATGAACAGAATGTTGATAGAAATATGGATGGGAAAGGCCATTCTGATGAGGTGTCAGATGGGAATGAGGAATTGTGTGACTTGTGGTTGTGTCCTAGTGGAAGTTAAAACTTGGAACAATAAATTAGGATTTTCAGCTGAAGAAACCTCTAAACAAAGTGTTGAGGTGCAGGCTTCTCTTGAATGCTTATTGTGAAACGCGAGAAGAGAGAAAAAATAAAAGATGGAATTTTTAATCAAAAGGAAATTAGAGTTTAAAAAATCTTTGGAAAATTCTCAGCTTATCCATATTGAAAGACATGAAAAAGTTTGTCTGGAGAGAACAAGGGTGTGCCCAAGCTAAGCTCTGATAAGATTAGTTTGGATCTGCCATCTAAACAGAAATCAGACTTATGCTCTGAGACAATTGAAGTATGCCCCCAAAGGAATTTCAGAGATCACTGGGGCTGTCTCTCCCATGATAGGCCAGACTACAAGGCCCTGGATGGCTCATAGATTTCAAAGATCCACTCCCCACATTCTGGCACAGCACTCCTTGGCCAACTCAGATGTGGCTCTTGTGGGCCCGGGTACAGTATAGGCTATGATGGCTGCCACTCTGGAAGGCACAGACTAAATCTCACAGCACTACCTAGAATTTGAAGAATGAAGCCCTCTGAGCCTTGGGCATAAAATCCAGACAAAGGGTTGCTGTAAAAGTGAGGTCACCACAAAGAGCCCCAAGTAGAGCAATGTCTACTAGAGCTCTGGGGGTGGGACTGCCCTTAAGACCCCAGAATGTTAGAGAGACCGGCATGTAATTCCAGCCTAGGAGAGCCACAGGCACCAACTCCAACCTCTAAGAGATGAGATGTAGGCTGTACCCTGTAAAAACATAGGGGTGGGGCTGTCCAGAGCCTTGGAGGCCCAAACTGTGCTCCAGTGTGTCTAGAAAGCAGAACATTGAGTCACAGAAGATTATTCTCAAGCCTTAAGGTTTAATATTGTTTTCCCTGTTGAGTTTGGGATTTGCTCAAGACTTATTACTTCTTTCTTCTATTCTTCCCTTTTGGAATGGGAATGTCTGCCTGTCCCACAGTTATATTTTAGAAGCCTATACCATATTTTATTTCACAGGTTCATAGCTGGAAAGATATATGCCTCAGGATAAATTATACCTTGAGTTGCACTCATATCTGACTTACATGGTACTTAGATGAAACTTTGGACTTAAACTTTAAAGTGGATGGTGGAATGAGTCACAAGTTTTAGAGACTAACAAGGTGGAATGAATGTATTTTACACATGAAAAATACATGTATTTTGTTGGTCAGGAGTGCAATGCTGTGGTCTGAATGTTTGTGTCCCCATCAAATTCATATGTTGAAACCGAAGAACCAATGTGATAATATTGGGAGGCGGGGCCTTTGGGAGGTATTAGGCCATGAGAGCTCTGCCCTCATGATTGGGATTAGTGTCCTTATAAAAAAGGTCCAAAGGAGCTTCCTTTCTCCTTCCACCATGTGAGGACACAGCAAGAAGATGTCATCTGAACTAGGAAAGAGGACTTCACCAGACAGCAAATCTACTAGTGCCTTGTTCTTGGACTTCCCAGCCTCTAGAACTATGAAAAATAAATCTCTGTTTTCAATTTGCTTAGTTTATGCTATTTTGTTACAGTAGCCTAACTGGACTAAGACAGTTCTTTAAGTTTATTAGATATATGGAAAATTTTCTGACTTTAGAGCCTTTAGAGAAAATTGAAAATTCTTAAAAACACATACAATTAACAAAAAAACACGGCAAGTACCCTAAACCAAGTGTATGTATTATTGTTGGGCTTGTAGGGGAAGTCAAGAATTAAAATGAGTGGTAACTTAGTGAATCTCACCTTGGAGCATCCAAACCTAGGATGATAAAGACACTATCCAGAGCTGTTCTAAGTATGACAACCTTTCCATTTGAAAAGTTTTCTTATTAATTTGATTTCCTTCATAGTGTAAGATGGATTGCAGCAGGCAAAGAAACTCATTTTAGCAAAAGATATCAAGTATATGACAGATACAAGTGACTTTCTCTCCAGGCCTCTCTAGAGCTATTATCACATATTAATACTAGCTTAGATATTTGACTCATTATTTCCATTCTAAATGCCCTATTGACATGAATCTCTTGCCATTAGGCTAATAGTAAAAACTAGTAAGGACTGGGTATAGACTGCTAATGACCAATGTTTCAGCCAAGCTAGCTTAAACCATCAGGAAATCTACAATTTGAAGTATCCAGGAAGGTCAAGGTGTGCAATTGGCTTCCACTGAAGCTGGGTTACTGGTTTCCTCAAAGTAGTCTCTTTGCTCTGCTTTGTTCTTCATGGGTGGGTTGGAAGGTTTTCTACATAATTTAGCAAAGTAGCCTCTGGAAACTTTAGTTTCTTTGGCCTTTGGCACTCAGGATGCAGATGAGAGAGAGAGAGAATCTCTTTACTGATTGTTCAAACAATAGACCCAGGCAAAAGACCAATTGGCTAGCCTTGGTCCAAATACCCACCCCTGGTACCCAGGAAGTGACAGCATTCCTAGTTGACCCATAGGGTTACTGATGAGATCTGTCCCCAAATGGAAGAGAGGTTGTGTTACGAGAAATGGGAATGGGTACAACACAACCATTAAACAACTCCTAAGCACTTGCTGGAGTCAGGATCTATGAAAGACACTTCACATGCGTTCTTTCACATGATCCTTAATGTCTCAAACATGGTTGAAATCATTATTATTGCTATTCTTATCCTCATTTACAATTTATGAACCTGTCACTGGTGGGTTTAAGAAACTTGCCCAAGTTACTTGTAAGAAGCACATTTGGAATTAGACTTAATGTTCCCTTTGTTCCCGAGCCCAGACTTTGAAGCATTGTTCTCTACAGAATAGCTTAATCTTTCAGGTTCAAAAGTGTATGTGGAAATTTTTCTTTCTTCTGTGTGATGAGTACTTCCAAGGGTCTTTCATCTTCTTCCCACTATTTGTTCTTTTCTACCCTTCCAAAAATATTTTTTAAGAGAACTAGAGAATAAATTATAATTTGCATTTAATTACTATTGGATCTCTTTTCAGTTTAGTCGGATTGATTTCTGGGGTATTGTGGTACTGAAATCATTTTTATTTTACTTTCAGGCAAGGAAAACCAAGTTGGCAAGTACTAGTTTGTATTAACGTAATGGCTTGTCCCAGACCGTTAGTTGGTTTCCTCTATCAAGATGCTTCTCACTTAGCTGAGAAGAGTGTATGAAAAATCAAAATCTACACATTTGTCCTCTATTTCAACTCCCTGAAGCTCCACAATTAAGAGGTTGTCTTAGCATCTGCACAATACTGTGTGGTTGGAACTGAAAAATAGTTATAAAGGATATAGAGAAAAATTTTGTAAAAGTTCATTGAACATAATTCCTTAGGAGATAAAATTATAATTATAAATAAATAGAATTAAAACATTAAAATATATTTTTCTCCTGAAAAAGGAGACCTGTTAAATGAGAGTTTTACATATCAGTAGGTTTTCTTAGAAAATTTGAATTGTTGGAATGACATTAAGCTCCCCCACTCCAAATAAGAAATGAAACCTGATATATTGAAATTTCTCTATTACTCTGGCCATTGACCTGTTAAAAAATATTATGGGATGGTTTACCTCAGAAATTGGCATTGATAGGAAAGTGACAAGGAACGTGCTGCCCAAATGCAACCATTTCCAGACTTGTAAAAATTGCATAGGCGTTTATTTCAATTTCCCATTTAGAGTGGCAGGGAAGAGTGAACTGAAATCAAATGCATCCTCTGATTCTTAAATGGAAATGCATTTGGGCTCGTTGGTTACAGGGGAGATGTGTGAATGCAAGCGTGTCCATTCTGAGCCTAAATTATTTTCTCCTGTTAATTCTCACTTTTGCTTCAGGTCTGATTTGAGATATGCTCTTAATAAGGGAATACAGGAGTGATCTTCAGACTTCCCTGAAATAACCATCACTATAAAGCTCATGATTACACAATTATTGCATCTCCTAATTTCCTACCAGCCACTTACTCAACTAATACAGGCCAGTGGGAAACTCAAAAGCAACTACATGTTTCCTAGGCAGCATATTGGCAAAAGAAATAACAAAAAATAAAATAAAAGGAAGGAAGGGAAAAAGGAGATCACCTTCTAGTTCACAAAAAGGAAAGAGGATTTTCCAGTTTATGAAGGACACTTGTGTATTTTGTCACATTTTTCACATTAATCCTTTCAACATCTTTATGAGGTTAATAACATTAATATCTATAGTTTTTTTCCAACTAAAATGGAATGCTAAATGCATTGATTTTTCAGTGAGTTTTAATTAGTAGTGGTAATATGCCAATTTTGCAAAAGGGAAAATGAGTCTTCAGAAAAAATAAATGACA
Source organism: Varecia variegata (assembly GCA_028533085.1). NCBI lineage: Eukaryota > Metazoa > Chordata > Mammalia > Primates > Lemuridae > Varecia > Varecia variegata. Next base: position 12,706,409 of record CM052442.1, read on the forward strand.
TGTAAGGACATGCACTGAGTGAGTGAGGAAGGAGCAGAGATAGGATTCTGTTGAAGGTCTTCTGATTCCTCATGTCCTAGGGAATAAGAAACTGTTTCTGTGTCAGATTTGAATCATGTCTCAGTACATATAAAGTGCTCTTGTGGGCATTGTCATATTTAAGCCTAACACCAACTTAGTGATTTTCACAGCTTAAGCTGGTCCTGAAATATTGCACTTTGATCCTCAGTTCCAAACATCAGTGGAGCTTTCACTCCATACCATGCAGGTGATCTATCATTATCCCATTTGTTTGTACTTAATCCTCATTCAGCTTAGTTCATTTGACTTTGTTGTCCCCCTTCTATGAAACTGTATGCTGGTGAGATCCGTAAGTCTATCTTACTACTATTGTATTCACCCAGAGTGCCAAGAAAAGGGTCATCAATATACAATACACACTAAATTTGTGTACATTAGTCCACACTGTAACAATACATTTTATTTTATTTATTTATTTTTATTTATTTAATTTTTTTAGAGACAAGGTCTTGCTCTGTCACCCAGGCTGGAGTGCAGTGGCACAATCATAGTTTACCACATCCTTGAATGCCTAGGCTCAAGTGACCCTCCTGCCTAGCCTCCCAGGTAGCTGGGACTATAGGCACATGTCACCAGGCCTGGCTAATTTTTTATTTTTTATTTTTTATAGAGATGGGGTCTTGCCATTTTGTCCAGCCTGGTCTTGGACTCCTGGCCTCAAGTGATCCTCCCACCTCAGTCTCTCAAAGTGCTGGGATTACAGGCGTGAGCCACCATTCCCATCCCAATACATTTTAATGTTACTGAAACCTAGCTGCTATAATCCTAGCATATAATTTTACCATATTTTCAAAGAAATAAAAAGTTCAAAAGTTTACCCATTACTATTTCAAATGTGCTAGTAATGTTCGCAACACCTATCCTAATTATTTTCAAAAGCAACAACAGAAATTAATGAAAAAGGTAGTACAATAAAAATGCAATGTAAAATGTCTAATAGAAATAAAGATTATTCTAAAATGCAAATAATTTATTCAAGCACATTTTAATAAGAAGAATAAAATTATATTAATATTAATGTTTGCAGTGAAAAATTTGATTTTATTTTATCTTTGAATGGCTCAGCTCAGCATCTAGTGTATATCAACTTACATTTTTAAATAGCGTTTTATATGGATTTCCTTAGTCTAATACACTCTGTTCAGGTTGCAGAACACTGGCTACCTTTGGCATTTTTGTAAATCCTGCTTATCAAACAGGTTCAGCTCAAGTTCTACCTGGTTTCTGAGGCTTCCCTTCTGGGCCTCCCTTTCTCTTGAATGTGAGGTTCTTCTTTATCATATTAAGGATGTCTTAGTCCTTTCGGGCTGTTATAATAAAATAGCATAAATGGGGTAGTTTATAAAAAACGTAATTTTATTGCTTATGGTTCTGGAGGCTGGGAAGTACAAGTCAAGGTACCAGCAGAGTCAGTGTCTGGTGAGAGTCTGCTTTCTGATTCAGAGACAGCACTTTCTATTATTTGTCCTCACTTGGTAGAACAGGGCAAGGGAGCTCTCTGGGACCTCTTTTATATGAGCATTAATCCCCTTCATGAGCGTTCTACCCTCATGACCTATTCACTTCCCAAAGGCATCACCTCCTAATACTGTCACCATTGGTGGTTAGGTTTCGATATATGAATTTTTGTGGCACACAAACATTTAGACTATAGCAAAGGGTAAGGTCTTGGAAGGCAATACTCCTTCATTTCTCACTTTCTCCTTGTGCTCTCTTCCTTTCAAAACATTACCTTCAGTCATGTCTCTACCAATAACCACCTTCAATGCCTTCCCAGCCCACAGCTATTTCCTAGGTGCAGAAAGAAGCAAAGTGTTTATATACCTTTATGAACACTGAAAATTCAAAGAATTAATTGGAAGGTAATATGTTTGAGATATACCCAGATCCAACTGTGGGCTGCTGAGCAATATAGAAGGCTCTCCAAGTTAAAGTAGGTGGAGATACATCTCTGTGTGTGTGTGTGTGTGAGTGTGTGTGTGAGTGTGTGTGTGAGTATGTGTGTGTGCACATGTGCATAGAAGGTGACCGCCAACTAGTGAAGAATATAAAAGACCATGATCATCCCAGTGAGAAGGTGGTGAATTTTACTTCCAAAATAAAATAGAGAATGATTCATATTAACCCCTATCTATTTTTAAGGGAGCTAGGTGTTAATTTCATTTTGCAGATGGGAAAAACTGAGACTCAGAGATGCCAGATAGTTTTCCTAATTACTGGACTCTGAGGTCTTTATTCTTTCTACCTCATAGGATCACCTTATGGCCATCACTGTTACAATTGTATCACAGGTAATTTTATTTCTAATAAATCTAACCATGCCCCAGCATACATTTTGTAGATTTTGAAAAGTTTTGTCTCAAAAAAGCCTTTGAGTTATTTTTATGGACACATATATGGGTAAGATAGACCCCCAATGATATTTTCTGTCAACATTTTGGATCCCTGAATGAACAAATAAGTCAAACAAGCTAGCTGACAGAGTGGAGCCCCGCCTGTTTGTGAGTAGGAGTGGCACAGACTCATATATTAATCTATGTTTCAAAGCTGCAATTTAGGAGTAGTAGAATGAGTCATTAAAAATGCCTGCCATATATTTCTTCCCCTCACTACTGTCCCATTCCTCAAAACCCACACTCAGGGCAAAATCAAGTCCTTGGGCTCTTTCTAGGGAATGTGTTAATAAGGTTACAAAAGCCCCTCACCCTAGAGATGAAACATTTGAGGTTCCACGTGGTTAGAAAATACTCATTTTACAGCTGCAGAACTGAGGCCATGATTGGGAAAGAAAAATTGGAATAAGATTTATTTGAAAACAGAAACAAGCTATGCAGCAACCTTCCAGGGTGCCAAACTTCAGAAACTCCTAAATACTCATCTGGCTGCATCAGAATCTCCCATGGAGCTTTTAAAAAAAAATGCAGGTTTCTAGGAAATAACTTCCAGAGAGTGGGTCTGGGGTAGATAGAGTCTTGGAAACTGTTCTGAAAATAAAAAAGCTAACAAACCAACCCCAAACAACTTTCCAGGTAATGGTAATAATAGTATCTAGATCCAAGTATTGTTATGAGGGTTAAACATTAATTTTTATTAACTACTTACACCACTTATCAGCACACAGTAAGCACTATGGGAATGTTTATTCGATAAGATCACTCGAGATATTTTCTTTTAAGTCTCAACTATCATAATACAGTAGTTTTCTTTCTATCCATTCCACTTTTTAAAACATTTCTCTGTGTCTGGTACCAAGAATTTATAGTAGCTAAGAGCTTTAGCTGTTCTTAAGAGAAAGAGGAATTTCCCTTAGCTTCTCTGTATGTGTCTTTGTCTAGATGGGTTGGTGGTATGGGTTTTCTATCAGATGGAGCACTGAAGCACATGAAACACCTATCCTAGAGCATTTCAGATTGCATCAGTGGGGCCCAGGGCCACACTAGGGCCCAAATGTCACCGGTTGGAGCCTTCTGCTGCCTTATTAATGCCACCTCCCTGATACCCAGGGAGGCTGAATCAGCCAAATGTGACCACATCAGTTTTACTGAGGCCTTAGGTTTTGAACATAGGAGGCCCATAATTCCCTTGTCCCCATTCAGTAAGGCACTAATATGCACAGAGGATTTGACTGCAATTTAAAAGAGCCTCAGATGGTTTATCATTCTCCATCAGTGACACACAGAGTCTCTAAAGTGTGAGCAGGTAAGCTGAGCCGACCCCATGGGGAAATAACTGTGCGCATCACATTGTTCTTCACTGCAGCACGAGGGTTATTTGAATGCAATTCACTCATTCAGATTCAATGAGAAGAAATTAAAACTCAAAAATAAAACCAATCCTTATCTCTTTATGCCTACTCAGTGACTGTAGACGCTGGCTTTCATGGGTAATAGAGTCAAGCACCACTGCTACTGAATGCTGAAATTTATGGACTTCTCCATAGTCATTAATTAATAGTGTGCACACACAGAAAAATAACCAGGCGGAACACTTAGAAATGAAATTATTGCTGAAGCACTGACTACATAGTTTTTAAGTGGTCAGTCAGGTGAATAAAATGAATAATTGAATACGCCTTACTAGCAGGCGGTGTGGACAAGCATCCCAACAGGTTTTTAATTCTCTCCGAAGAACACATATCTTACATAGGGATCTGAATTGATTTTATTCTTATCTGCTTGCCAAGGCCTTTTGGAGTTGTGTTTTCTCTGCGAGGGTTTAGAAGAGCCCCTGCTTCATGGTGTGCAATCTCATAAAGGATGCTTTGGGGAGTCCTTTACAGTAAGTAGCGGAAGACTCAATCTCAGTCTGAGAAACTGCAGAGAAGAAAAAAAGAATATGGGTTTAGCCATGACGGAAATTATGCTATATCTTGGCACTCGTCATACTGTTGCAAAATAATTTCTATGGGGAACTTTTCTTAGAAAATGTGTGCCTTGTTGGGAATATCTATTATCAGTTGGGGCTATGTTGATTTCTGACTATAATTCTTGAGAGAATTTTGATCCAAGTTTGCAAATATGGGAAAAAAATGGATTCTGACCAGAGGAATGGGGGCTGAAATTATATTGCATTTTAAAACCAGGTTTATCTCTGGTTTCCTTTTATCCCCGTTCTTTCCTCTATCAACAAACTTTTTCCATAAAGATCAGATAGTAAATATTTACGTCTTTGCAGACTATATAGTCTTTCAACTACTCAACTGTAGGAAAGCAGCCCTAGATGATGCATAGACAAATGAGTGGAGCTCCATGCAGTAAAACTTCATTTACAAAAATAGGCAGGGGGTAGGGGGGCTGGACTTGGCCCCCTTGGTTTTCTGATCCTTGATCTACCTGCTTCACAGCCTCAGTGACACACTAGCAAAGGCTTGGGAAGGTTGACATTCCTGGGAGAGCAGAAGTGAAGCTGTGATGAGGAAGATGAAGGGTGAGGAGCCTTTTCCAGCTTTCTTTTCTTTGTCAGGGCTGCTTTCTCCAGCTGTGAGGAGTTCTGCATCTGCATGGCAGGCCTAGTGCTAACCAGGGGAGGGCATTGGAGAGTTATTTTACTTGGCTTGTCTTATAAATTGGGAGGTGTTTTCCCTATTCCTATTTCAGCCTATAGAGTAATTTTCAGTGGAAAGGATTGAAGTCAGAGCTCAGATTCCCTAATATTTTGATGGTGTTCTTTCTCTTTTCCTACTTTTCAAGGTCAAAGTCATTAGTCTGAAGGCCCTACACTTGCGGGGCAACAAAGACTTAGCCACCTGACTGATTTTTGTCACAACTCAAAAGAAAGATGGCGAGGAGGGTGAGAAGGACTGAAATTCCCCAGGCAGAATTTGACAAGAACAGAAGGAAATGTTTTCTTCAGATGATGATCCAAGGATGCGGTGAGCCCAGACATGAGGGTACTCGGGAAAGCTTGCCAGAGAACTCTGCTGAACGCATTTGGCTCGCACAGGTTTGCCAGATCCCAAAGCTAATTAGGACCAGGCAAAAAGAAGCTCAGCATTCCTCAGCCTGCCTAGTGCCCTTAAGGTAATGCTTCTTTGAAGTCTGAGAATATCCCATTGTTTATTTAAGCTTCAGCTCTCAGCTTTTTCCAAAAGGATTTGAAGGAGCTTAAACATTAATCAAAATACAAACTAAGATTATTAGTAATGAGGCAAAGCCAAGCCTATCCAAATAAATGAAATTAAAGAAATGTTGCCAAAGGTGGAAGATAAGCTGATTGCTTCACTGAGTAATGGATTTGGCACCGGTGTAAGACTATTACCTGTGATAACCCTGGGGGAGGACAGAACCCAGCAGCAGGTATCATGGAAGACACTGTCAAATTGCAGGGTTGGCCAACTACAGGTTGACCAACATTCCTCCCCCCCCCCCCACACACACACACCATGCTGGGATTATTTTTTTATTTTAGGTGGAATTTTATATAAATAAGTATCAATTTTAGGGGTTGGTGGTGGAAAATCAGATATGACTCCTAATGTTGAATGTGGAAGTAGAAGGGAAATCTTAATTCACTTGCATTAGCAGATTTGGGAGGGAGGGTGTGTAACTAAATGTGCCTCAGGTCCTCCTTTCCCTCCTGGGGGATGGCTGCCTCTGTCAACAGCTGGCTGCCCAAACAGCCAGGGTACTGATCCTACTCCCTCCACACCTTGCTGCTCACCTTTGGAGTGTGAGGCATTCAGCCTTCTTCACTGCATTCCAGGGAAAGCTAAGCAGATCCTGGAGTGCTGTTATTGAAGACATTAGAAAAATTGTACTGAAGTGTGTGTGTGTGTGTGTGTGTGTGTTCAATGTCAGTGAATTTAGGAGCAACAACAGAAGCCTACGGATATTTCTTGACTTTAGGGTGAAGTTTGGGCAATTTCTCAAGTCATCTTTCTCACTGTTGTAGCCTTCAGTGGAAATGTGACGGATCTTTGGCATACACATCGGACAATACTCTGGCAGTAAGTTTGGAGGGAGACAACTGAATTTCACTGAGCCAGGCCAGATCACAAAGGCTGGGATTGGTTTTCAGACTATTAAAAAATACACTCGACTTATTTATCATCAAACCAGAGCAGTCACGAGATCAAGGGCACTGATGAGGGATGGGACTCAGAAATGTCCTAGGAGAGCTGTAGAAGGACTCAGCTAGGGCTACAGTACTGCCTTACAGACTCCCACCCACTGCCACTCCCCAGCCCAGTGCCTGAAAACAACAAAATTTAGTTCTTGCTCATGCATCTCTGGGCCAGCTGAAGTTCGTTTGATCTCTGATCTGGGTTCCAGTGAGCTTGGACTTCAGGCCTCAAATTGAGGTCACGTTCTGTGGTTCTTCTGTAAGTAGTAAGTGATTTGGGAACTTTCTTTCATGATGGTGGTAGAAGTTCAAGAAGACAAGTCCAATCCTACAGGCACATTTCAAATCACTAACCATTTCAATTCTACTAACATCCTATTATCTAAAACAAGTCACATGGCCAAGTCCAAGGTCAACAGTCAGGAAAGTACATTCTGTCTATTATGAGCCCATAGCAAGGATGTGGATAAATAATATCACAAGGGAGTGAAAAATTGGGACCAATAATTCTATCTGCTACAGAGGCATTCCTGCATTGATGGGTTCTGCAATCTATGCAGAGAGAGCAAACTGCTTCATTGGAAAAACCCAAACCAAACACCTAGAGCTTTCTGTAATGTTTTAGGCCAGTGAAAGGTGGGGGTGGGCAATCAGGTCATCACTTAAGGATCCACTGCATGGTCATATAAACATATTCTTAGTATAGTACACTTCCTTTCACTGTCTATTTTCAGTTGAATATCAGGAATACCTGAGGATGCAATATGACAGGCAGTCTAGAGCCTTCCACATGTCTTATATATGGTTTTAAAATCTTTCTCTTCATGTTTTGCTCCTCAAAGCTAGGGGCCAGGAAACTAACTCTCCTTTTCTTTTTCTTTTCTTTTCTTTTCTTTTCTTTTCTTTTCTTTTCTTTTCTTTTCTTTCTTTTCTCTTTTCTTTTCTTTTCTTTTCTCTTTTCTTTCTCTTTCTTTCTTTCTTTCTTTCTTTCTTTCTTTCTTTCTTTCTTTTCTTCTTTTTCTTTTCCTTTGCCCTCCCCTCCCCTCCCCTTCCCTTCCCTTCCCTTCCTTCTCTTTTCTTTTTTGACAGGGTCTCGCTCTGTCACCCAGGCTAGAGCACAGTGGCATCATCATAGCTCACTGCAATCACAAACTACAGGGCTCAAGTGATCCTCTTGCCTCAGCCTCCTGCGGAGCTGGGACTACAGGCACATGCCACCACACACAGCTAATTTTTCTATTTTTTGTAGAGATAGGGATCTTGCTCTTGCTCAAGATGGTTTTGAACTCCTGGCCTCAAGTGATCCTCTTGCTTTGGCCTTCCAGAGTGCTAAGATTATAGGCATGAGCCACTGTGCCTGGCCTGGAAACCGTTTCTTTCTATTAATGAAACTAATATGCTCCTTTCTTTTGACAGTTTTTGCTGTGTGAATATCTTATTTGCACCTTGGCTGGGACTTTCAGGATGCTTATGGATGGCTCTGGCACTTAATTATTATAGCCTTTCTCAGCTACGGCTATTTTAATAGAATTTCTTTTCCCTCTTTACTTTGTAACTTTTATGTTTGACTAGATGGATTTTAGTTTTACTGTTACTGAACTTTCATTGCAGGCTGCCTTGATTCATTTTTGAAAGCAGACAAGCAAAGAAGGAATGGAGGAAGGGAGGGAGGAAAGAGAATGAGTGAGAAGAGAGAATCTGTGAAAAGAAGAAGAAAAAAGAAAAGAAGGAGGGAAGAGGAAAAGAAAAAGAGGAAGGAAAGAGAAAAAAGACTCAAACTAATACAATTTCTTGTCCTTTTGTTGAATAATGTTGGGATCAGGCATATTTTTTTTGCTCCCTAATATTAAACAGTATTGACAATAAGCAACAGTGAATAACTTAGTTCCTGGAAGATACTTGCTCTTGGAAGATAATACTAACAGCCAACTAAATCAGCTTACATATCAAGACTAATCGCTTGCTCATCAAAACTTTTTTCTGGGTCCTCATATTTCTGTTCCCACCAGTCCAAAGCTATTATGGCACCAACTCTGGCTTGTAAGACCCACCTCAGACTGATCTATGACCTTCTATAAATATCCTCTCTCATTTGCTCCCTTGACCCTTTCGAGATGGCGTTCTCCATTACTGCAGCAGGTGTAATAAACTTAACTTGGATAGACTGACAAATTTGTGGTCTTTAAGGAATGCATTTCACAATAGAAAAAGTGTTTTTTATTTGTAAAAATCAGCTATTGTGTTGTATATTTATATACCTGTGTAAGCAACAGAACACAGTCTAGCAGTAATTTAAAATTCTACTAACTTTGTCAAATATATCAGTCATCTCTGATTTTTGATAGGAAAATACAAATATAACAACTAAAAAACTAAAAAAGAAATTAATTAAAATGTATGATGATTATTAAGTTATATTTATATAACTAGCTAGTCAGTTTGAAATATTTTAACTTAAAAAGGATGAGTCAAGAAATCATTAAGTAAAGTTTTCTTCACTGTTTTTAGTTGAAGAGCATGGTGACCAGCTGTACCTGTGATTGACTTCCTTCCTCCTTCCAAGAGAGCCATCCAGTGAGCCATGCTCTTGTCTCACTCTGGTTATATCCCTCTCCCTCCGCGCATTATATTCAGGCAATATAGTCTGTGGCAGGCTGTGTGACCTGAACCGCTGACCCTATTTGGGTCGGAAATATTATCAATGTGTTGATGTCTGTGCCATCATTGTTGTGTTTAGGAGGATGGTGGATTCGGATATGACAGCCATCAGGTGATACAATTAACAGGTAACCAAAACATCCAAAGCCACTCACCCTCTTTTTAAACTTAATATTTTAGAGATGTGAATTGGTTGGTTCTACCATTGGTTTCAGTTTAAAAATGGCCCTACATTGCTATTTCTTAAATTAATTTCCCACATTTATCATTTCAACAAGATATGCTGTGAGAGGATCCTTCCTGCGTGTGTTCTTTATTAATGATGGTTTTTGTGTTGCAGTTTCCACCTTCCCATTTGTCTAATGTTCAAGTGTCAAGGGTCTGTCAAGGCTTCAAAATGTTTAACCCTATGGTAGCTTTTAGAACCAACTGATTGGAAGTAGAAGTTGTCCCCGAAGAAAATCTGGGTGCCCCAATTTTAAAATGGTGAAAGAACTGAAGTCCAATGACCAAAATATATAACAATTTTTGCCAATTAAGGAGGGAGAGGAAAGAGAAAGAAAGAAAGAAAGAAAGAGAAAGAAAGAAAAGAAAAGAAGAGAAGAGAAGGAAGAATAAAAGAAAGAAAGAAGCTATTTACACTGAAGATAATGTTTGGATATTTCCAGTCTCTTTAAAAAGGTGTTAATAATCAGCAGAGAGGGAGGGAAGGCTTCCAGCTAGAAAAATATAAACCCCTCTTTCATAGCTCAGATCAATTATTCAATGAGCAAACATTTATGAAGATGTCTATATGCCCAGCATTGAAAGACTTATCAGAATGTCTCATTCCCTCAAAATTCCTACTGTTGTTCCAATAGGGGGAAAAATACAATGAAAAATAACTGGATGGTGAAAGTGAATTGAATGGTTTAATATTCAAGACATGGATTCCTCATTCACTCTCCAACCAAACATAAGGAGTTGGTGTATTAGCCTTATGTTGTTCTAATTTTTCCTGAGAGCTTATATCAATAAGCACTTACTGGGAAGTTTCTATGAGGCAGGAGCTCTGCTATGTTCTGGGCTGAGTCTATGGACTTATACAAATATGGATAAGACACATTTCTTGCCCTCAAAGTGTATATAAGCTAATAAAGGAGAATAAACATTGACCTATAAAATATAGAATAGTCAGATTTGGATGATTTTACTAATTTTTAACAACATAGAATGTAGCATCAGGCAATGAATGGCCCAAGCAGAATAGGGAAAACGGAAAGTTGGGAAAAAAGTTAAGAAGTTGGACAATTTATGGATGATTCAAGAAGTGTGTGTTCATAGGTGAGTTTATTATTTCATTTTACTTGGTATTAATTACCAGAACATCCAAATATTTTATTCGTGATTATGTTTTTGGATTTTGGTTACTGGTGCCTTCTCTGTCTTCCATTAGTGTCCTCTATGCATCAATGCCTGGTGCGTGGAATGTTTGTATCTCAACACATTCACAGCAACGGCACTAACCACAAGTCACAGGTGTTTTATGAAGGGAAAAGGGGAAAGCTGAACTACCAGAGAAGCAGAATGCCCAAGCCAGGGGGCTGGGAATGTCATCACAGGAGCGATCTCAGGCCAGGTAGCCAGCTCTTTCCTAATACCGATGCTCTTTTCTCCATATCGTCACTGTCAGGCTGATCGTCAAAACATTTCTGAATCAAAGCCTGCACAAATAATGTAACTTTAAATGTATAATAACATGTTTTCCATTTCATAATATGATGTATTATATGTGTTCAATTCTCTCAATGAATTTAAGGTGAAGCTTTATCAGCTCTTTTATAGGAATCGTAAGTGGACCTTATTGCTGTTTCTGTGTAACAACAAAACACACACATGTGAGAGAAGAACTCACAAGAAGTCACTTAAAATGGAATGGAATAGGGCAGGAGGCTTGTTTCTTCTGGTACCAACATCATTTAAATTACATGTGTTAAATAAAAGTTGTGCGTGTGCACGTCCATGAGTGTTTGTGCTTGTGTAAGCATGCATACTCTTGACAGTGACAAGTGGAGGTCGTTGACACAGAGTGCAGCGGTGAGTGTGAGTCAGAGGTGTAAGAAAACTGGGAGAGTTTCCTAGAGCTGCCATCTCACAGTACTACAAAGTGGGTGGCTTAAGACAACAGAGATTTATCTCCTCACAATTCTGAAAGCTAAAAGTCCAAAATCAAGGTGTCAGCAGATCCTTGCTCTCTCTGGGATAATCTGTCCTCTTCTCTTTGAGCTTCTGGCATCTGCTGGCAATCTTTGGTGTCCCTTGGCTAGTGGATGCCTTGCTCTATCATGGTCTTCTTCCAACATATTTTCACATCATCTTCCCCCACGTGTAACTGTCTCTATGTCCAAATTTCCCCTTTCTGTAGCAACACCAGTCATACTAGATTAGGGCCCACACTAATGGCCTCATTTTAAATTGATTGTTTCTATAAAAACCATTTTTTCTAAATAAGGTCATGTATTGAGGTACCGGGGATTAGGACTTCAGTATATCTCCTTTGGGGAGACACAATTCAACCTATAACACTTGCACATTGCCCCTTTAAAAAGAAGTGTAGTTTAGAGAATGGCTCTCAATTTTCTGTTTTCACTGCTCACTGTCATTTCTTTAGTACCAAGTATTCTCTATTCTCAAATTATTTCCATTTTATTTCTCAGATGGCTGGCTATATCAAGTAATATTTTGAGAAGGGCAATGTGTGGGTGGGATTATAGCCAAATTCTTTCCTTGTTTGAGTTTTATAATTTTTCCACAATAAAGACAGATTATTTTGAGGAATAAATTAGGGTGTTAGCATGATTTCTGTCAAAATCATAGCAGTAGAAGTTTTTCCTTCAGAATAGAAAAGTGATGGTGATTTTCTCTTTCATTTGATGCAAGGATGGGTGCCCCTTGAGGTTAAGTGACTAGAACAAGGTCACACCCTTAGAGTCAGAGCCAGGAAAAAAAATAATAATCAATGTAGATCAAGCAAATGCCATTGCTACAGCCTCTGTATTCAGTTCAGGGCAAGGATTCACACTGACTTCTAGAATCTCGTTTGAACTTGACTCTCAAAAGGACTGAGTTTAGAAGTCAGGCAGGCCCTCTTCCAAACCCCGCTCTCACTGATCAAAGACTTTTCTCTTCCACTATCCTTTGCAAATACCACATGCTTCCCACATAAAAACAAAACAAAATAGTGGTCTTAACCAGAACCAAGAAATGAAACTATCCAAACATAATTTGAGACTATTACAGCTATACTGTGAAGAATATTTCTTGGCAGAGTGTTGTCTTGGGCTTTCACTAAAGTTGGGAGCAGTGACTGAATTTGTGTGAACTGAATTACGTTCATGCGGGATATAGAGAGATATCAGAACCAGAGTGGATACCCCTCCATTTAAACGTTGGGTCTACCTCATGCTACTTGTGTGATTTTGGAAATGCCACTGAGCATCAGATTCATCATAGGTAATTGGGGGAAAATCATCATCCATAACTTATAATATTGGTGTTCTCACTATAACTTGGCATCCAGTAAGCAGCCAATAAATGTTTATGTGTTCATTTATGTTTTTGGAAGTACTCCAAGAAATAATTATTTCATCTTGATACTTCTCTGTGCAGATGACATCCAGACAGACCTATGTTACATTCCAGCTCTCCCTGGTAATAGCTATGTGACCTTGGGCATGTTTCCCTAATTTCTCTATGCCTTCCTGACCCCCCCAAAATGGGAAGACAAATAATAATTACATTTCAGGATATTGTGAGAGTTACACACAATAATCTACATAAGGTGCGTAGTGGGTAACTCTAGCCTTAGCAAGTGTTTCATTTGTGATAGATGCCAATGTCATTGTCATTTTTATCTACTAACAGTACCATATTTAGGGCTTGTCTACTTTTAAAATTCAATGCGTTTTTACTCAAAGCTGTAAATGATTCCAATCACTTTCTCTTACATTCCATTAGCAAAAGACTAAAATTGTTTTTTTCAAAAAGTTTCATGACTAAAACTCTAAATGGTTCCTGGTTAGTCACAGAAAATCTAACAGCTGCTGAAAAACTAGTTTGGTTTTGTTCTCGTATTCTACTTCACTTTTCTTATCAGGTGTTAAGCAAATCTGAGCGGAGACTAGATTGTCTAATTACTACACAATGAAGAAGGGTCTCTGTCATATATATTAGTACCCTTGACCTGAAGTATCCCTTTTATTACTCTTGACCTAAGGTATCCCTTTTAAATATCTATGCCAAGGAGGCCTCAGGGCCTTCAGTGGACTAAATTTTTGTGTTCCCCCCACCCCCATCTCCCCCATGTATATGTTCCAATCCTAGTCCCCAGTGTGATGGTACTTGGAAATGGGGACTTTGGGAGGCCCTTTGGTCATAAGGGTAAAGCCCTCTTGATGGGATTAGTACCCTTACCAGAGGAGATAGGCGAGACCTTGCTTCTCTCTGTGATTTCTACCTTGTAAGGCCACAGGGAGACGATGGCCACCTACAAACCAGGAAGAGGACCTTCATCAGATTCTGAATCTTCCAGCACCTTGATCTTGGACTTTCCATCCTCCAGAACTGTGAGAAGTAAACTTCTGTTAAGCTACTTCATCTATACAAATTGTTACAGCAACCAAAGTGACACAGAACCTCTATTTTTTCATCTTTAAAATAATCATAATAACAATTTACACTACTATTATTATCTTACAGGATAATTAATTATATTCATGATAATTAAAATGCTTACAAGCTGTAAAAATGATAATGCCTAATTGTCTATTAACTAACTACCTAAAAGATTTCCCCTTGAGTAGAAATATATCATAATTATGACAAGGAGCAGTAAAAGAAAAAAGAAAAAAATATATACTTATTCAGGATCTTGTATGTCCCAGACACAGTGCTTACCTGGTGCTTTCAAGTATGTGTTTGTTTAGTCTTCATAACAAATGTGGGTGCTGTGATTACTGACAACTAGCACCTAGGCAAAGTAAATCATAGGGCAGGGAAAATCACTTAAAGTCACACAGCCGGTCAACAGATATTTGAGTTCTGTCTCTTTCAAGATGGCAGACTGAGCGCAAAACTACTTTCTTCCCCATTTTTCTGCAATCCAAAATGCAAATTAAAGGTACAATAAGACACCTTTTTCACATATTTTTTAGCAAAATAAAGGTATTCTCTTAGGTTGTGAATCAATATATATTTTTGGATGGGAATTTGATAATCTCTATTAGAATTGAAAGGTGTAAACTATGTGATTTAACAGTCTTATCTTTAAGAATATCCACTTTAAAAGTAACATTCATGAGTGTATATTAATTTAATTATTTTTATCATAACAAATTTAAGTTTGTCTTACTCAATTATCTCTATTCTTTCCTCTAAACCATGTTATCTCATTATCCCTTTGATTATATCTTCCCTTGTGTCTCTCTATAATTCTTACAAATGAACCAGTTGAGCTTAACAGTAAACCAATTATAGTATAACTTTCTCCAGTTTAATCAAAGAAGGGGAACCTTCCTGATTATTCAGGGATTTTGAAAATTTAATTATTCCTTCAGGTCCTTTTGTCTACTGGAGGCAATAATGCAGTTTTCTACTAAGTTAACTGCACTTTCTTTGAACTCTTGGATTCATGTCTTCTTGAATTAGGGTTGCAAGATTTAGAAAATAAAAATACATATGCCCAGTTAAATTTAAATTTCAGATTAATGATGAATAATTTTTTGATATAAATATGCTCCATGCAAATGTTTGGGACCTACTTACACTAAAAAAAAATTGTTACTTATCTGAAATTCAAATGTAACTGTGTATGTCATATTTTATTTGGCAGCTCTCTCAAATACATATCAGGGTTGGCAGCCATTGTTGTGATGATTGCTTCATCCAGAAATATCAGTAGAAAGCAAACTCTGGTATATCACTTTTTGAAAATTCCTTTCTAACTCGCACATCAACTAGAATGTCATGTCCTAGTTCTTTAAAGAAATCACAAACTATAGAATATGTCTGATGTACCTGTAGGGTGATTGGGAAAAAATTATGTCCTTTTTTATATATGGATTGAGCAGTATCAGCATTGGATAAATTGCTCATTGTTATGTGTTTGATAGGCTGAAAATCCGAGTCTAACTTTGGTCTTCTTCCTTCTATACCAAAATTCTGCTTTCCTGGAGGAAAGTCAAATCCTTATGTCATAAGCAGCCTCAAAATTCATAAATAATGGTATATTAACTAGGGTTCTTGGTTGCAAGCAAAACAACCAACTCCAGCTTTGGCACAATATGACTTATTGAGAGATTATTGGGAATATTGACAAACAAAACTTGGGAATGTAAAGTACTCAGTGACTCTCCAAAAGGTGAAGAAGTGTCAGAAAACAGCAACATCTTATAGCTGAAACAACCTGGTCTGGTACTACAGCCACTCTGACCTTTGTTGTTTTATATTCTGTCTTGCTTCCGAGACTAAGGATTTAAATGCCCCATAAAAGCTTACTGCTTGGCCAAGGTTAGCTCACATTCCCACACCTTACCTTTACTGGGAAGGGGGTTCTGAACGTCTCAGCTTCTGAAGTTGGAATTGTCTTCTCCTGTGTCTATATATAATGAAAAAGAGAGTTTTCTTCTGGAGAAATTAGGGCAGGAAAATGAATACTTCATGGCAAAAAACAAAACAAAACAAAACAGTAATTGTCCACTAAATAGTTAAGTATATAAGGCCCTTTTATGTCTTTTTCTAACTTGATTTCCAATTCTCCCATCAACAAGAGACAACCTTAGGCAGAACAGAGGAAGCAATAGCAACTTAGGGAATGGAAGCACCATATCCAGCCTTGAGAAGTCATCCTTAGCATTAGGAGTCATTCTCTTTGTGAGGATCCTTCCGTGTAGTTGTGTTATTCTTTGCCTCCAGGAACTTAACCTTTCTTTAGTTTCCCTCCTAAAAACTCTATCAACCGCAAGGCTAAGTGGATTCAAAGATAGTACATATTATCCCAGTCTGACTTGTCTAGGTAACAGCAATCTGCCCTTTTTGATACAAAATTTTAACTAATATCATCCAGATGAGGGGCTTGTAACTTGGAAGGCATGGATGGGTTTTAAGGAGTCAGAAAAAAATCCCAGTAACTTACTATAATTTTTGAGTACGATTTTGTGTGCATATTCCTATAAAAAGAATCCACAGTTCCAAAAATGTATATTCTCAGAGGGATCTATTAAGGAAAACAGGGTTGAATGACATAAATGAAACCAGGAACATTAAATGCCTTTGCCAATTTCAAATAACTTTTTAGTAGCAGAACCAAGCCATCTAGTTCCCAATATAGTTTAAGAAATTATTTGAATGTTGTGCCAATTATGCATGTATTTTTAAAGGCAAAAAACAGAAGCCTTCGCTTCTTACTAAATATGCCCTTCATTCTGGAAGTTCTACAGTGGCACTGTCAGCTTGACCTAACTCCCCGTGTTCTGGTGAACTGGCCAAGCAGATAACTGGAACCAACCCTTCCTCAGTTCTATCTCTGTAGAAATGCTGTAAGTTACTAGTACAATTCTTTGTCCAATGATATATTGGTTTTTTATGGCTCCTTGATATTTTCCATTTGTTACATCCACATATAGGTAAGTTTTCTTCTCATATCTTGATTGACTGGGTGGTCTTTATGCAGGATTTGAATGACCAGAGGAGACTTTACTTGTATTCTGGGAGGAGGAATTTAATATATATCTTTTCTAGCAGGTTAATAACAGATAACCTGAAATACTTTACAGATGTAAAGGCTTTTATATTTTGAAAAAAATTATTGTGGATTTAAAATACTACTTGTCTTAATTTGTTTGGGCTGCCATAACAAAATACCATAAACTGGGTGGCTTATTAATAATAGAAAATTATTTCTGACAGTTCTGGAGTCTAGGAATTTTAAGATCAAGAGACTGGCAGATTCAATGTCTGGTGAGGGTGCACTCTCGGGGCAAGGCTGTAAGAGTCACCCAGACAGAGAAATGGCAGAGCAAGTGCAAGAGGTGGCCAGGGCCAGGGGAATCCGAGGAGGTTTAAATTCCTTGTGTTGACACAAACAGTATTTGCAGGCTTGTTTCTACACTGCACTGTTTATGGAATGTTGGGAAAGGCATTTATTCTCTCGGGGTCTCTGAATCATGTATAAAATGAGGGCATTAATGAGACCGTTATAGTCTAAAATTCTATTATTGCATACCCCAACAGTGAAACACTTTGGATTTGAGATTTATTCCCCCCTCCAAAACAGGTTCCCAGGGAAGATCTGAGGGCAATACTCATTCAAATCTCTGCAGGATTAGACATTTATCTTTAATGTAACCCTGAATATCAGCCAGCTGATCCTTAATGGTACATTTTCACATCTTCAATATATAGTAAGGCAGAAAAATGCACTAAAGCCTTGAGAACAGTTGTAAACAGCATGAATTCATATAGATGTTTCTTTTGCTGTGGAAAAAAATCATTTAATAGAATATTCAGTACATCAGGATGTCCTGATTCTGCTAATCAGTTAGAGTTGTTAATATTTAGAAGTACATTGTGATCATGCATTGTTGGATAAATTCTGATGTGTAAACAGATAAATTGAGTCTCCTGGTGACTTGATATAATATATCCATACCAAAGGGGACTCTAGGCATGAGAAGGCTAATCTTTACAAAGTTGATTGTTCTTACCCTTTGGTATTATTAGATATATATTTCGTGAGAAATTCAAACCAGAGAAGTAACTTAGCAGAGGGCCTTCTGTGTTAAATTATCTATATTCCCTCTCATGA
>CM052442.1:12725050-12780373 GCA_028533085.1 Varecia variegata
CCAAAGCACAGAAATGGAAATATGATGTGTTAGGAGACTCGTGCTTGTCCATAAATTTTTGGCCATAAATTTTGTGCAAATGCAAGGCCCTGACAGAATTTTTCATATTGATTTCCTCAGAAGGATAGTGTGATACAGTGTTCAACATTTTAACACATTCTTATACTACTATCTATCTATCATCTTCTCTCTATCTAACCATCATCTATCTATCTAATAATAAATCGATAGTAATCCTTTCCTGTAAACTAAAGGCATCAGAACTAAGCAAGAGTTGAATACATGACATTTACTGAGGGAAGTCTATTGAGTACATTCATGTAGCTCTTTAAATTTGTCTGATCCAAGGTTAAAATTTAGGATGTTTTTAGTAATGCATAGACTGCTTATGTTTCAGGCAATGCACAGCAAAACCATTCTTCATAAATGAGCATTTGATAATGATCAGGTCTCCAGAGGTTTAGCTTATATTCTCTAGCAAAAACAAACACACAACCAAAAAACTCAAGTAAAGATATTTCAATAGTGCTAGGAGATAGTCTCAAAAAGAAGGCAGAGTTTATACCATCTTATGAAAAACAGCCACCCTAACCAGATCACATGGCCATAGGGAGTATTTTTTAGAGGGAGATACAATCTTAGATTGCATTGATGCACCCAGTGTTTTGTAGTCCATAAGAGGTACAGTCAGGACTCAGACATTGATTCTCTGTCTCCAGAATTCTCTTTGGGGATATTTGTATACCAAACTAGATCAGCATATTTTATCCTGCTAATTATTTCAGTGGTGGATGCCTCAGCCGAAGCAGCTGTACATCTTCATCTTAATTTGGCTTCCCAAGGCAGCGTGACCTCAGGGCCTGAGCTCTGAGTCAGTCAGATCTGGGTTTGCATAGGGAACCATTATTGTCCACCATTCTCTTCATCCACCTAGTATAGTGGCTGGCCCATAATGAGTACTCAATATATTTGTGTTTATCATTTTTATTTCAACGGCAGATGCTCAAAACAGGTGTTGATTGCATCAATGAACGAATGAATGAATGAATAAATTCAGACTTTGACATTTCTCAGCTCTATGATATTCAGCCAAGTAAGCATAATAACATCCAAGCATCCATTTGCGGGGAAGACTATGTAAGACCAGAGAATAAAAGTACTTGGTACCTCATTTAACATGTAATAAGGTATATATAAGGACAAGAGCAAAATTGCCTGCTCACAGCATAAACTTCATGTAGCTGAGGCATTGTATTTCTTCATTTCCAAGATTTAATCTAGTTTAACACACATCAGTCTTTTAACCACATCTTTGCATGGAGGTCAAAAAGGAAACTAAGAGGCGTTCCAATTTCAGAAACCTTAAAACACGGGGGTTGGGGAGAAAGAATGCTTCTTAGACATGGCATTTTTATTTATGAATTATTAAGTTAAATATGTAAGACATATGAGTTTAAATGCTATAAAGCAATTTTCTCAGGGACAGATTACCCTTGAATAAACAGACCCTGAGGTTTCAGCTCTAAGAGGTGAAAAACTTAATTTCTGCTTTCCAGAGAAGTAGCAGTGCCCTTAAGACCTTGCCCAGTAATCAGCCCATCCCTGGTTACAGCATCAGGCGCAAGAGCCACAGATGCAAAGAGCTCCCTGAAGCTCAGATAAGAATTGCTCCCAATGGCATACAGGCACAACATGGTCTATTTGTGCTAAATGCATGCAAAAGTCAGTGCCAAATATGCAGTTTGCTTAATGATGGAATAAAGACCACTTAAATTAATGGATATTTGAAACCCATCCTTCCAATGCAATTATTGAAGCAAGAGATGTTAATTATTCCCATTACTTTCCTCCCCACCTCTCTGCAGGCTGCTCCTTTGACTCCTGAATGCAACTATCTGCTTTGTTCCTAGTGAACTTAATTCATCAGGTGGGTCTGTTTCCAAGCTCTTAGTGCCTCACATATAACACTTCAATTAAATTGAGAAGAGTAATTACTTAAAGTGACAAACAGAAGAATGCTAATTAACTAGAAAGTTCATTTCAGGGCACTTAAACTAGAGTAGCGCAAAGTATAGAGGTCATGATTTAATGTATTTGCTTGACTTGCTTTTGTAAAACACTGTTCTTCATTATAATAATGACAAAAGAGCAAAAGTGTGTTGCATTAACAGAGAATTAATGACTCTTGGTTACTTAGGAGATTTGATTTCTGTGTTTTTTTGTTCACAAGTGTATAAGATTCATGATAGAGGATAAAGTTAATGATCTTGGATTTTATTCTTATTATAAATATTTCAAGTATATCTTAATGTTACTAATGTTCAGGCTGGAAAATCATGCCTACTATATAAAACAAATTTCCTTATATTCTAACTGATTAAAACTTAAGTATATAAATATTTACATAATTTTCTTTAAAGTTATACATTTGATATCACACATAGCCATCCTTGGTGTTGGTGTATAAATACTATGTGAGCGTGTTAAAAATATTCAACATTTAGTTTTTGCAATGGGGTTTTGAACTCAGTAAATGATTCCAATAATCACAGAAGCCGTCAACAAAATAAAAAGGCTATTGGTTGTAAAAATGGAAAGAGTCAAAAGGGACATAGTCTACTATTTTGCCAAAATGTATTAATCATCCATGCACTTTATTTTTAATTTAACTCAATATTTGGACAATAATCTATAAGCATGAGGGTGAAAATAGAACAACATAGAAAATGAGAGGTTGAATCAGTTAAAGCCAACAACTTTAGATTAATGACACACCTTTGATATTAAAAAATGAATTGAGATCCTATTTTTACAAAAAGTTTGGTACCTGGCACCATGGTAGGTGCTCAACAACTATTTGTTGACTGAAGTAGGGGATAATCACTCTATCATCAGAGAATAGGGGTGCAAAGCGCTTTCAAATGTGTTATGTAATGGAAATGAGTTCCAGATATATATATTTAAAGTCTAAGAGGGACTATGTCCTACTGGAAATGGCAGGAAGTCCAAGTTGATGTTTCTATTGTCATATTTACCAGCCACCAATATTGTGTCTACTTCAAGTAGCTGAACCTTTCTGGAAAATGCCTCTTTCTTTCTCCATGGCCCCATCCCGGCATTCTCCTCCATCAGTATAATGGGATATATTGTGTCCCCTCAAAAATCATATGTTGAAGACCTCACACTCAATGCCTCACAATATAACTGTATTTGGAGATTGGGGCCATGTGGAGGGACCTCAGAGGAAACTGTACCTGCAGATACCTTGATCTTAGTCTTCCAATCTCAAGAACTGAAAATAAACAACAGAATATAAATCTCTGTTATTTAAGTCACCCAGTCTGTGGTGCTTTGGTATGGCAGCCCTAGTAAACTAATACAGTCAGTCACTCTACTGTCATTTCTTACTGTTCTGCCTCCTGTTCATTTACATATTTTCTGCACCTTCTACATTTGCTCTTTTCTTTTCCCCTAAAAACAAAAGAAATGTTCATGCATGTGTATATGCACATAAAATAAAATACTCTCCTTCAGTTTGTACCTCTCTCTAGCTATTATACTACCTTTTCCTTCCCTTGTTAATCAAATGCTTGTCTGACAGTTTAATCTCAGTGCTCTCATCACTCACATCCTGATCACTCACAACACTTGGAGTCATGTTTCTGGCTGTACCACTCCATTAAAAGCACACAAAGTCGACTAGTGACTCTCCGAGTAACAAATTCAATAGATAATTTTTAGACGTCATCTTATATGACTTCTCCGTGGATTTTGACTCTGTTTTATTGTTCCCTAGATCTGGATTCTCTCCCTCCCTTGATTTCCACAATGCTATTTATTTCCGATTCACTTTTTACCTCTTGCCCCCTCTTTCTGATTTCCTTCTTCCGATGGCCTTCGTCGGCCGGACCTTAAATTGTGGTATTATTCAGGACTTCATGGTAGGCCCTCTTCTCTTCAGACCCTACCTTGCATCTCTTGGTGATCTTGACCCTTTCTTTGATTTTACAATTATCTATACCTCAAGGAAGAACAATCTACACGTCTAGGCCAAGAACATTCCTGAGTTTCAGACCTTTATTCCTCACTATCTTCTTTCTGTGTGGCTGTTTAAAAATCTCTAAGCAAAGCATGGCTTCTCCTCCTTCATTCCCAATTTTTCTTAAACCTTCTCATACTGCTAAGAGCTTCTGGGTATCTGTCTGACCTATTTTTTTCTCCTTTAGGAAAATGTACATAATCTTTTTCCAATTGTGAGTGACAAAAAGTAACAATTCTAATTACCTCCCATTTAAATAAAGGAACAAAAAATAATTCTTGACAAAAAATTGCCATACCTGAACCAGAGTCAGGACTTGACATCCCAGCGGTTTAACCAACTCTATGGGCCTAACAAATAACCCTTTGTTAATGCTGTAGTTCTCTTTAGTGTTGTAAGTGTGCACCTTGGGGAAGGGATCAGAGGTTACAGCTTGGCTGATCAAATAGTGTGAATTGAGCTCCCTAACCTGATGACTTCGAGATAAAAAGAAGATATTGATCAGCCTATTTTTATAGTTTTTGTAGAATTTGGAGCTCTTTCTCAAAATGACTATTGCTCATTTGGACATGGGTTAGGATAGGTGTGCTATGGTTGATTTTTCAGTTGCCAGGGAACGCAAAAAGGCTACAAAATCAGTTAAGGAATAGAATTCAGGCTATCCTAGGATGTGTGTAAAAATCTAGAATTTATTGTGGAAAGTAAATAAAAATTTAACACACACACACATATAAGCATATGCAAACACACACGAAGGAGGCAGGCATGTTAACCAACCACAACCCCCAGTTTTCTGGGATCATACAGCTATGGAGGTGTGCTGGAAACCAAAGCATATGTTAATAGGAAGAGAGTTATTTAAGAGAAAACATCCATTCAGGTTTTCTATCTTCCCAACTGACAGTTCTTTATCACAAGGGACTCACTAAGACGTCAAATTATTGGTTATCTGCACAAATCAAGACAAAAGATGTGTGTGTAAGGACTGAAATCACTCTTTTCTTGCACCTTCACTGCACTTCTCAAAACCAACACAGATTGATCTAACTCATTATAGTTTACCCCAGTTCTATTCTTCCAAATGGATTTCCTTCCTATGGAAATTCACTTCTCTAGCACCATCTACCTGTGGTCCAAGCAGGAAGCCTAGGATTCAAACTCAACATCCTTCTTTTTTTTTTAATTTCCAGAGGCTGAGTCTAACTTCTAAATATCTTTTGAATTTATGTTTTTTTTCTTCATCCTCATTAGCTGAGTTACAGTCCTTATCACAGCTTTCAAATGAACTATCTTCCTCTCAATCTACCTCTCCAAACAGCCCTTTAAGATCCTCCAGAATAATAATTCAAATATTTTAAATATTATAATGGAGTTTTCATTTCATTTAAAAGAACATTTTCATTGCTAAATCAAAACAAACCAAGACACACACACACACAAACAATAAAATGCTGGGCCAGATAACCTCAAGCATTCCTCCTGGCTCCTCTGTTCCAGATTCTAAAATCCATATCCATATCAAGAACGAGGAAACTGGCATCATAGTGCACAATGTAGTCATGGTTCTCTAGAGTGCTTAACTTTAGCAGGTCCAGCTACACAATTCCCCTCTCCTCTTTGACTTTCTCATGTCTGTTCAGAAACTTTGTGGCCTTGGATTAGAATTTAATACCATTATCATCAAACCATCAAACAAGAATCCCCAATTCTTAACATGTAGGCAGCATTGTGCTGGACCCTTTTGGGTATGTATGCAAGTCTCCAAAATGACACCTGGTCTAAAGGAGCTATATTCCGGTAGAACTTGAGTCATCCTCATCCTTTAATGGTAATAATAACAATGTTCTTTATGATGATTCAAGAAGGTATCATAGAGCCATGCATTAACAGTGCCTCCGATGTTCTTAGAATATATCCATAATGCATTCCTCCTACAAAAGAGTGGGAGGTTTAAAGTGCTTATTATATAACTGAAGGGATTATGCAAGTTTTTGTTGTTAAATGGACTATTTTTTTCAAACTGAAGTCAAATACTTTTTTTAATCCCAGAGTCAGTATCTAATTGTCTCTGAACATCTAAATGTTATACTAGACAATACTTTATATCTAGCACATAACATATCTAAAAGTTAATTAGTTAATAAGTATTGCATTTAGATCTTTGGGGTGATTATCTCTTTATAGATCTCTAAGTATATTTTGTGTGAAAAGAATGCATACCTTGAAGTCTACAATTATCTAGACCAATTAAGCTGAGAAAATTGCAACTGCAATAGATGATATTGACTTCTATTAAGAAAATCACAGAGTATACAACCTAACAAATAGTGTGCATATATGCATATGCATATATATTTTATATGTGCATTTGTGTATATATATATATATATTCATCTTTCCTTTGGGAGGAATTGTCTATCTTTCAGGTACATGCTTTCATTTTCTCTAGATGGAACAAATCTGTAAGCATCTTCTGGAGAAAAATCATTCCACATGGCTGCATTTTCTGCTTTTTCTAGAAAGACCATCTCTATGAATTTCATACAGGACAGCTGATAGCAAGGTAGGTGTGTTTTATCTGTAATTTATTTTAAAACACTTTATATGGAGAGTGTGATAAAAATGTATGTACAAGTTTCAATTCATACCCTAGGCTCACTCAATTTTTCTTATCAAGAATGTGTACCCCTCTAAGGGCCTCTTCCATTAATCAGAATGACCACACTTATAAACAGCTATTCTACAGGAACTATTTGAAATTCCTTTACCTGAAAACTTCTCCAGAGGATTTTATAATCAGCACAATAAATGCTAGAAAGAGGCAACATAACGAAAATTAGTGGAATTCAAAATATGTGAACTGCCAAATATATCTTAGAGAAGCCTCCTGTGTTTACATGAACCCAGAGAGTATAGAATCGACTAGGCTTTGACTCCTGAATGATCTTGCGTTCTGCAATGGTTGTGGAAAGGTCTTAGTTGCCTGACTCTGAGAGAGGTTTAGCTTACTCCTGTGTTTGACTCAAGTGACTCTTTTGTGCAAAGTGTTTTGGGATCTGTAAAGAGGAGAGAGGACCAGGGATTTCATTGAGCTGACAAAAGAGATTATATGACTGCTTATTCCTGCTAGATAGAAAATATTTAGATGTTTCACAGACTATGGTATGAGGTTTTCTTTCATTGAAACCTGGTAAAAAGTCTCGTAGAGGTGTAGCTAATCCTCACCTAATCTGTAACTACTGGTGGCTAAAATGCACCAAACAGAAACTAATAGATGGATGTGATCAAATTGGCATAAACTAGTTCATCGTACGTTCTTTTCAGTGCCAGTTATGTGACATTTTTTTCAACAACATACTTGCATTTATTAAATTAGGCATTTATTAAATACTTAATGAACATAATTGAGTAACAGTTCAAACTGAATTAAAATCAACCATATACAATTATACACAGAAACCCATTTATTGAAATAGAGTGGTTTTAGTTCATTTTCAGTTCTGAAAATGTCAGAGGCGTTTTCTCTATCATTTTGGTAAAACCAGGTAGAAATCATGCTTTGGTGGACCTTTGTGAAGTTGGCCCTCAACAGCAGTCATGTGATTTAGTGCAGGGGAAGAAAATAGATTTTGAGTCGTGACATTTAAATTCTTATGTAGGTTGTATCTCTGAAAAGCTGAATGCCATTGAAGCTTGCTTGGTTTCAATTTACATCTCTGTAAATTAAAGAGTAAAACTAATCTTACTGATTGATTCATTCACTCATTCATTCATTTCACCATGGACTCAATAAATGACAATACAGGTTGGGCATCCCTAATCCAAAAATCTGAAATCCAAAACTTTTTGAGTGCTGACATGACACTCAAACGAAATTCTCATTAGAGCACTTTGGATTTTGAATTTTCAGATTGGGAATGCTCAACCAGGAATGCTGCAAATATTCCAAAATCCAAAAATATCTGAAACTTGAAACGCTACTGGTCCTAAGCTTTTCAGATAAGGGATACTCAACCTGTAAAAATGCAAACACTATTTATTGAGTATTGTTTTAAACACCCCATACTCCTTCACGTATTTAATCATTAAAACTACCTTGTGAGGTCAATACTTTTATTATCCCCATGTTACAGATGAAGACGCTGAGGCACAGAGACAATAAGTGGATTTCCCAAGGGTTGTAAATTGACCCAAGACAACTTAGACATCCACAGCACTTAGATTCTTCTTAGTAAAGAGTGGTAGTGGTCAAAAAGTTCAAGGTACCTAAAATTAATTAACTCCTCAAGCCTCCCTAACAGGTTATAATGAAAACAAGCTGTTCTTGGTTGAGTCATGTCCCCTAAAATTCACATATTGAAGTCCTAACCCCTAATACCTCAGAAGGTGAGTGCATTTGGATAGGACTTTTAAAGAGGTGGTTAAGTTAAAATGAGGTCATTGTGATAGGCCCTAATCCAGGGGTGGGGAACCTGTGGCTTTACGGCCACATGTGGCCTTCTAGGTCCTCACGTGCGGCCTTTTGACTGAATCAAAATTTTACAGAACAAATCCTTTTATTTTTATTATTACATTTTTGTTCATCTTTTATATTTTTATTTTATTTTTAAAAATGAACATATTTAAAATACAAAAGAATAAAATAAGTTTCAATGAAATAATCTGCCCAGATTGACCGGCACAATTAGAACATTAGTAAGCCATAGAACATTAGTGAGCCACGACTGCAATGCTCATGATTGAGTTCTAATTCCCTGGCCTGACTGGCATCACTAGGCTGGTTGGCAAGAGTTTATGGGGGTGAGTACACCAGTCCGTTATCAGCTTTTAACAACAGTG
Organism: Varecia variegata; assembly: GCA_028533085.1. Classification (NCBI taxonomy): domain Eukaryota; kingdom Metazoa; phylum Chordata; class Mammalia; order Primates; family Lemuridae; genus Varecia; species Varecia variegata. Next base: position 12,733,929 of record CM052442.1, read on the forward strand.
CACTGTGTTTCTGTTTGAAGTGGAATTTGTGAATAGTTACACAGCTTGACAGTATTTTTTAATTGTGTCTGCTTAACAGCCCATCATATCAAAGAAGACCAAGAGAATGCTGAAGGAAGAAAACAGATTTTTTAGTGAGGATTGGGAATTGCAATATTATCTCATTTCTGCTAAAGATAAGATGATTCGCTTGCTTTGTGATACTGCAATATCAACATTAAAGAAATTCAATGCTCCTCAGCATTATAACACTCATAAATACCACAAATATTTTAAACTAGAGGGAGAGGTGCAAAAGGTTGTGTTGTAGAATTAAAAGATGAACAGCAAAAGCAAAGGCAATTCTTCCAAGCAGAAATAAGGCCTGGAAATAATGCCACTGTAGCAACTTATAAAACAGCTTATATACTCAGGAAAAAAGGGAAGCCATTTAGTGATGTACAAATTGTGAAAGAATGCACTGTCAAAGTTTTAGGATGCTTAGACCCCCAATAACATTTCTAAGTACAAACAATTGCCTCTTTCAAGGAGAACCATAACTGATTGGCAGCATGAATTAGCCTTCAATTTACCAGAACAACTTCATGCAATACTTCAAGAGGAAAATATATATTATTTAATCACTTTGGATTGGATAATCAACTGATACTACTGAGTCAGTGCAGATTTTGTACTTCATTTGGGTCATAACAGAAGATTTTCTTTGCTATGAAGAGTTACTTGCTTTGGGCACTCTTGCGAAGACAGCAAAGAGTATATATATACCTTCAACAACTTTCAAGATAAATGTCATGAAGTTGGACTGAATTTCATAAATTTAGTGAGTGTATGTACAGATGATGCACCTTCCATGACAGGAAAACATAAAGGGTTTTTGCACAGATTAAAAAGTATTAACAGATCCAGATGCTTTCATTTCCTTTTATTGTATCTTGCATCAGCAAAATCTCTGTGCTAAAGCTACTATTTCAAGTGATACTTTGCAATAAGTTATAAGTAGTGTTAACTATATTCCTGAAAATGCAACACAGCATCACCAGTTTTGTAACATGCTAAAGCTGAATGATGAGATATTCAGTGTGGATTTGCGATATCATTCTAAGGTGCATTGGTCATCGCACAGACAGGTATTAGCCAAAATTTTATCTCTGTGAGAACAGATAATCAAATTTTGTGAAGAACAGAACCAGTAATGTGAATTATTGAAAGAAGATTTCTACAGCAATGTAGCACTTCTGTGTGATGTCATATCAAATCAAAACAACTTGAATATTTCTTTGGAAGGTAAAGCTAAGTCTATATATGATACATGGCAAAAAATCCAAGCATTTCGAAAAAAGCTACCTTTTTTCAAAATACTTCTTCAGAAGGATGAACGTTTTCCCCAGTTAGCAAAGGTCGTTGATGAGCAGGATGATATATGCAAATCATTTGAAGAATAGGCAGCTGTTATAGACCTATTGCTTGGAGAATATTATGAAAGTTTCATTGACTTTAAGAATCATAACATCACACTTAAATTAGCACTTCAGCTTCACCTAGTTGATGTCACCATGTCACCTAAAGAGCTATAGATGGAACTGATTGAGCTCATAGTAGATGACATTTCAGAGTCATTGTTTGATGCTAAGAAAGATCCAATTAAAATATGGAAAAATGCAGTAGAATACTCACGCCTTCAGCAACATGCCCCCCCAAATGCTTTCTTGCTTTTCAACCACTTATTGCTGTGAATCTACATTCTCCTACTTAGCCCAAATCAAGATGCCCTTAAGGTCACAAATAACAGATACCCATCTAGAGGATCAACTGCAACTGCAGACCTCCATGCTGCAACCAAATATTCAAATGCTTTCTAACAAAAAGCAGACATAACAAAGTCATTAAAAGGTTAGTTAACTTTAAAATTAACAAATGGTTTTCATTTTTTTGAAATTATTAAGTACATAGTAGTTAGATTTTTATGAAATGATGTACATTTTTAAGTATAGCTAATGGAAATTTCTTGAATGTGGCTTTCTTTGATTGCAGCTAAATTAATGTAGCCTTCCAACATGAAAAGGTTCTCCATCACTGCCCTAATCCATATGACTGGTGTCTCTCTCAGAAGAAGAAATTTTGACACAGACTTGTACAGAAAGAAGACCATGTGAAGATACAGGGACAAAGTGGCTGCTTATAAGCAAAGGGGAGAGAACTCAGAAGAAGCTAACCCCGATGACACCTTGATCTCAGACTTCTAGCTTTCAGAATTGTGAGACAGTAAATTTCTGTTGTTTAAGCCATGCGGTATGTGGCATTTAGTTATGTCTAATGCACAAATCTTAGATCAAATTTTGATACATGTATATCACATATTAACTCAACATTTATTCACATTTACTAAAAAAAAATTTAATTCATATGAGCTCTTTGTTCTTTTGGCTCAAGGATGTGTGGTCCTCCATCCTTTTACATACACCCATTATTACTTTGCAGGAAAGGTTTTCTGAGGCACATTTCAAGACTGCACAGGAAGGGTTCTGTCATACAAACAGCCCAAAATCCAGAGTTTATGGCTGGGCACCAGATGGTTGAAGGATTTAGCCTAGTGTATCATCTCTAATTGTGTATGTTGCTCTGAGGTTTTATATCCTGATCATCAAGAGTAAGGAGCATTCCTAAATTATTGTAGGCAATTCAACTACCTTGAATGCCTTCAGTTTTACCAATGGGAGGCAATTTCTACCATTAATCCTGTTGATTAACAAATCATTATTTTTTAATAATTAAAAAAGTCATATATTGACATCCAATATAGTCATTAGCCAAGCATTAGCTAATATTGAAAGATGGGAACGAGAGACATGGTTGTAGCAGCCACAGGGGATGTGCCCTTTCTGAAAGAAAGCTAGCTGCCTTCTGGGCTAGGCATTCATGATAAGGTGTTGGCTGACCATTTCTCAAATGCACTTTCTTGAGTGCATCCGTTTAATCTAAGTAACACACACACATACATCTCACTGCACAGCCTGAAGTATTTTAAAGTAAATGGCAAGTATCATTGTCTTAAGCTTCCATAGCTAGCAAGTAACAGAGTTGGGATTTCAACCCAAAAAGTCAGAGTAGAGAAGCTGTGTCCCAAACCACTGGCCCACCGAGCACTTATTGAGTGATAATTCACAACAGACATAGCAAGTTAAAATTCCTGAATATTATTTGATTTAAGCCTACAACAGCATTGCAAGGGAGGTCTTAGAGACTTAGGGGAGTATGTTTTTTCCTCAAGAATAGACAGTAAATATTAAAAGTGGCAAGACCATACTGAGTGTGCAACTAGTGCAATTGCAAAAGACCCCAGTGCAGCAGGGAGCCCATGCTTGGGCTTAAATACTCTGCAGCTGCCATCTAGAAATTCTAAATAATTTTATATTTTCAGTTGTGTTTTTTAGGTAATGTCTGATGGGACAATGGATTATTGCAGGGAGCTCAGAGCCTTTGTGCATGTGCTGCTTCCTGCCACCTCCCCATCTCTCCAGGGTTGATTCTCAGCTTCCTGCTTCCCTACTCCCACCGAATGGCTGCTGCAGCCCTTAGCTTCTGGCAGGATCTGGGAAAAGACACTGGGGAGGATCAGGATTGAGTGTGCACCACCAGCACTAAATTCTGGAGAGGGACCCTAGATACCTGTAAGACTCTATATTCCCTCTGGGAGTATCCTTGCACCCAAGATAGTATGGCATTCAATAGAATTAACCCTATCAAAATATAATATTTATTAGTGAATAAAAAAATGCATTGGCAGATCAAGAGAGAAACCACAGGAGAAAGGACAGAAAGGTTTTTTACCTATGTTTTGATCAACGGACCCTGCATATTCATTTTGCACTGGGTCTTACAAATTATGTAGCTAGTCCCGTGAAGAGGGGCCAAATCAGGTTTTCTAAGAACAAGGTCAATATTACTTCTAATACTCTATGCTGTGAAAGTGCCCAGTAAAGGGAGACACAGCTCTACTGTGTATTCTGAGGTGGGATCAGAGCACGTTGCAAGGTTAATGCTGAAATAGAACATCGAGGCAGAAGTTAGGCTAAAGGGCAAAAGGGGAGTGCTTGGTTGGTGCTAATAGGTTTGATATATTCTGAAATGTCTAAAAATGTTATGGAAACATAAAAATATTATGAAAGTAGAGCCAGTAAAAGCTTTTGTTAAAAATTAGATAAATTATGTACCTGCATTTCCAGCTATTCAGGAAGCTGAGGCAGGAGGATTGCTTGAGCCCAGGAGTTTGAGGCCAGCCTGGACAACATAGCAAGATTCTGTCTCTTAAAAAAAAAATTAACAGAATTAAATTAAGAAAGAAAGAGGAACAAAAGTTTATAGCTATTTTTGTTCATCAAATTAACATGCTATTATGAAAAATCGATGATGTGAGTTTATTAAAAAAAAACTCAAAAAAATCTCCCTTGCACTTTGGGAGATCCAATTAGAAGAGATCAAGAGCATAAGAATAAACTGGAATTAAGCAAACATCTGTATCCATAGTAATTCTGTACTGCAAGCAGCAGAAACCAACGGTGGGGAGCAAGTCCATTCGTTCAGCAAACACTGATTCTTTCCTGTGTGCCAGCCATCTTCTCGCCAATGGCCCTGCCCAAAGGGAAAAATACAAGGATTTTTCTTTGTGACTTTTGGCGGAGGGCAGTGTTAGACATAAAAAATTAAAATTCTAGTGCTGTGATTGAGGCACACTGCCGGCTGGAGAAACGGAGGAAGGAATAGCTAACACTGCTTGAGGATGATGAGTTGACAGGCCAAGGAGGAGCCAGAGCTTCAGGCAGCCAGTGGCTGGGGGCAGGGTCGTGGGGGCAATGAGCAGAGGCTGCAGGAATCACTGAGACCCTTGCTAGGGCTGTTTGGTGCCCAGTGATTGGTTCCTGATCCTTGGGCATGTCATTAATCCTGAATTGATGGAAATTTCACGTTTGCTCTTACTGTTCTAAGCTAAGCAGCTAGACAATGGGGAATCTTCAGAAGTGTTTTAAGAAACGAAGGGATGTGATCAGGATTGGCACTGGGTGAAGTTTGGGAGGACTTCAAGCGTTAGAAGACTGAAGAGGGAATCCAGGTACGAACGATTGCAAGAATTAGTACAAAGGATGATGAAGTCTAACACTGATAGTGGCTGTCTGCTTGAAAAGGAAGGACTTCATTTGAGGGAGATTTAATCATCAATAACAACTTCATTCCTCAATAAAATATCATTAGCTACTTCATCAATAACAACTTTATTCCACAGTTATATGGCATATTATCTTTTCATAAATGATATCCTATATCATTCCATTTGATTCTTGTAAGTGTCATGATAAATAGCTGATAGGATACTATCATTATTGCTATTGAATGCAAAAGATGAGTCTTAGTCACACAGTCTGTTGGGTGGTTAGGATCCTAGACATCTTGATTGTCACAAGGCCTTACCATCTAACTTTGCACATTTTGTGTACTAATAATCTGTGCATTATACACTATTCCACATTCTGTATACTTTTAAAAGTCTCTGTGTTATGTTCTCACAACTCCCCTTCCAAATGCTAAAAAGACATATCTGACGAAGTCTTTGGCAATCCCAGCTTCTAGTTTCAACAGAAAAGTTCAGAAATATGAAGATGCATGCAGCAGGTCATGAACTGGACACCCAAAGTGACATTGGATTTTAAATCACGGTCTGGATTTGTTCTTACTGTAGCTGTGGTCAGTTCATGGCTGAACCCTTTGTTTCATTTTCCTTTTGGCTGAATAGACAGTTTCTCAAGATCCAACTTTAATCAGTATTTTAAGGACTCCCAGTATGTATTAACACAGAAACAGTATATGTCTACAAAAGGAAAAATAGTGTTTTGCCCTAGGTAGTTCTGTTTGTGAGCAAAAATCAGAGCAGTGTAAAAAGAGGATTGAGCCTGAACCACAAACACTTGTTCAGAATCCAAACTGTCTTCCCTAAAACATCAGTTTAAATGCATTCGGACAAGTTAAATGGTTCTCTATTTTTCCTTCCTTAAGGAAGTTCATTTCTTTATGGTAGTTATCATAAGGCAATACACACTGAATTATGCTGCTTTTCATTCAGCCAATTGCTGCTGGGTATAATGATGCACCTGTTAGTTGAGAAATCCCCGGGATACAAAACTGTTCAGCAAAGCAGACGTTCTCAGACAGACGGAGGGCCTTCAGAATATTCCCGCTGAATTATGCAAGATTTTCTGGTTTATGGTCATTAAAAGCAGGGATAAAGCAGCTGTCGCTGAGTAGGATGTTGTCAAATATCAATGCAAAGAATAGAGATGATTACCCAGGCGCCATTCACTGCATTACTGTGAGCTTTGTGTTAGCATTTCTCTTATAAATCCTTATTTTGATCAGATTATAATTTGCCTGACTAAATATTTGCTCCAGGCATCACCTTGATGCTAAAGGTCTAAAACAAGATAAATGTGCAATATGTTTCTATGCACTCTAGTTTTTCATGGAGTTTCAGAAGAAAAGGCTTGAAAGAAAGGCTGAAATCATGGGGTTGATTTTTCAATTAACAAAAAGGAACTGAGCTGCCTGTAAACAAGTCTGTGTGTATGTGGGTTTTTTTTTTTTTTTTCTTTTTCCCTATTTAGTCTACTTACCAAATTGAACTGCTTTGAACAGGCTCACATTTGGGCAGGAAGAAACAGAAAAAAAAAAAGATATTGAAAAGACCCACATCTTTTTTTATTTCACTAATGGCACCAGCCTGAGATTTCAAAGATTATGTGTGTTGTCTGATGTGTGAGTGTTGGGAGAAGGAAACATAGTGTGAATGCATTGAGAGATTCATGCCTGGCACTGGGGGGACGCCGTGGGGACAGGGAGGTGTACTCAATAAATAACAACCAAAGGCAACAATGATGGAGCAAATATTTGAGCACCTCTGAGGTGAGAACCACACACAGAGGTAAACGTTTATTGATGCAAAATAAAAAACTCAAATCCAGAGAACAGAAGTTGTCACCACATAAAACTGAGTGGAGAGCTGCAGACTGAACACGCTACATCCTCCTGACGTGGTCATCGTCTCTGATAGATGCCAAGTAATGGGTTTGACTGATACTTTTTTTTGAGTTAAATGAGGTTTATTTTTATCTTTTATTAAAGGCATTAATAAAATATGTCATATCACAAGCTAATGAAAAAATATCTGTATAGGGAGACTTGACTAAGAGTAGGTTCAAATGACAAGGAGCATCTCTCCTTTTAGAAGTAAAAAAGACATAAAGCGTCCCATTTTCAGTAGAGTCTAACTTCAGATTTATGCATCAGAGGGACTTAGATTCTCATGCCAATGGAAAAGTAAGTTTCAGCAAGAAATTTAATCAATAATTTTTTTTTATTTATTAAGACATAGAACCTTAGAGACATATTATAAAAGGAAGCTTTGCTTAAGAATTGATGGCATTCAAAAGGAAGAAATTGTTTACACTTTTGTGAGAATTACTTGGTGCCTATTTATGAGGAAGAACATCCTGTTTGTCAAATGGCTTAGTCTAGTAAGTACATAATGGGGAGAGGAGGCATCTAAAACACCTACCTATTTCTAGTAGTAGATCTATATGTTTTTTATGCTTCTGTCTTCTAAATAGCAAGTCATGTCTTATCAAATTATTTTCCTCTTTAGGTTAGTATTTTACCTTGTATACTGTAGGTACTCAGTACATGTTTATCTAAAGACTAGATGAAGGAGATGAGTAAAGGAAAGTAGAGGTTCCCAGGGAGCAGCAGTGTGTGCAAACATACAGCCATGACCCTGCCCATAAGCATCATGGGAAACAAGGAAGGAAGGAAGGAAGGAAGGAAGGAAGGAAGGAAGGAAGGAAGGAAGGAAGGAAGGAAATGAGGAAAGTTCTACCCCTGGTCAAAGTTTTACAGGAAGGAAGGAAGGAAATAAGGAAGGAGGGAAGGAAGGAAGGAAAGAAAGGGCCAAGATGGAAAACCATTTTCTTCAGGGCTGAACATGTCACAGTCAATGAGATTGTGTCCTGGTGGTCATTGGAAATTCAGTTTCACAGCTCATTTTCCTCAATTTGGGAATACAAAGAGTCTGAAAACAAAATTTTATTGCAAACACATGGCAAGCTTGTTTAGTGGTAAAACCTGATCTGATTCCACTTGAGTCTCTTTAGATTTTTTGATATATTCCACCTCATAAACATTTTCATAAGTTTTTCAGTAGAAATGTTAATGTGTTTGATTACCAGGCACTATTCTGTTCCCTAGTTGAGGATGTTATTTAATATATACTGTGTGTGTACCTTATTGAATTTCTAAATTGTGACCAACTTTGAATTACTAAACACATCCCATTGCCAAGGGTTTCAGATACAGGATTGTGGACATATGGGAGGTCACAAAAAGAATATGAGATTAAGTCCACTTGCAGAGTTGGTTAAATGCCTCACTCAGGTTAAGCAACTATTCAATTGTGGAACTGAGATTTGAATACAAATCTTTCTAACTTTAAGGTTGCCTCTTTTCAAAAAATGATAGTAGCAAGAGTGAAAGAAGTAAACAAGTATATAGTTATAGTTTTAATATTTGCTAGGCATTGCTCTAATTAAATTTACACATAGTTCTTTACATAATAATGTAGGTATTATTTTTGTCTTAATTTTACAGATGAGCAAAAGCCCAGGGAAATTGAGCAACTTGTGTAAGTCCACAAAGTTTGTTAGTGGTAGAACTGGAATTATAAATTCAGTCTTTCTTCATACCCATGGCCATAACCAACCTATAATACTCTTAAAACAAGAATATGTCTAGGGAATTCAATATAAAACAAGGGACTATAAAAGCTCCTTGAAAAAAATACATGAAAAGGAGAACAGAACAGACAAAAACAACAAAGATGAGAAATGGACGGAATTTTTTATTTTAAACACAAGACCAGTGAGATCTCAAGAGTATCCCTAGAAAGGAAAGCTTAGTGGGTAAAGCCCAGGGAGAGCTGCCTGGATTATGCACAAGTACCTTTGAAAAGCTTAAAGTTATCTGTTTTGCATAATTGGTTTATACTTTATCATGGGCATGACTTAGTTATTCTCATTACCTTTCTTTCCAAAACCTCTTATTAAGAGTTTCAATAAAATGTTATTCTAAAAGTACTTTGGTAAACCAGAAACACACTGTATAGATCTAAATAACACAATTAAGGTATTCATGGAAATGTCTGGATTCCCCAGAAAGCAGATCTGAGGCAGAGTTATGTGCTACTGCTTGAATGGCCAACCCCCGGGAGCAAGTATGAGGCACAAAGGGAGTGAGGCAGGGAAAGGGGAAGGCACAACTGGAGGATGTGGTTGATTTCTGGATCTTGAGGACTGTCTTCCAAAAAGCCACTTTGTCTCAGTTCAGTGAGGTGGCTGGGGAAAGAAGTCATCTGCTGTTCCCATCTACCCCTGGTCAAAGTTTTACCCTACTTGGCATCCATCAGGTTTCTAGCACTTCCAGGTTGAGGTTGTACAGTCTGCAACAGGGCCTTGCTTCACATCAACAGGAATGCTAGGGAAGTGAGGGGTTTCACACAGGCTGAGCAGCTGGCAAGCTTTCTCCTCCTTGAAGTTGGTTGGAGCCCGGACTCAGATGGTACCCAACAGCAGCTGGAACCACAGACAGGCAAGATGAACACGATCAGAAGTGGTTGGTGATACATGGTCTAATGGGTTACTGGTGCATTTTAAGTGGTACTTTCCAGTCCAGAGGATGACCTACAGTACGCAGTGTAAAATATTAGACTATGCATCAGGCCAGTGGGGTAGGTGTGTTAGATAGGGTTCTCCAGAGAGACAGTACCAATAGGATGAAGAGATGGATAGATGGATGGATGGATGGATAAACAGATAGGTAAGAGGGGATTTATCAGGGGAATTGGCTCATGTGATTATGGAGGCTGACAAGTCCCACAACACGTTGTCTAAAAGCTGGAGACCCAGGGAGTCAGTACTGTGGCTCAGTCCAGATCTGAAAACCTCAATGCAGGAAGCAAACAGTGTAACTCTCAGTCCAAGGCTGAAGGCCTCGGAATGGACTAATGTAAGTCCCAGAGTCCAAAAGCCAGAGAGCCTGAACTGTGGATGTTCAAGAGCAAGAGAAGACGTGTGTCTCAGCTCCAGGAGACAGAGGACAAATTCACCTTTCCTCTGCCTTTTTATTCTATCTGGGGCTCCAGCTGAAGGGATGGCGCCCACGTTGAGGGTGGATCTTCCCCACTCAGTCCACCGACTCACATACCTGTCTCCTCCAGAAATGCCACACAGACACACCCAGAAGTTATGCTCTATCAGCTCTGTAGGTAACCCTTGATCTAGTCAGGTTAACACCTAAAATTAACCATCACACTAGGGATTTTGAAAGGGTAGAATCATTACCTGCACTCTTTCTAATAAGAGTGCTTTTTCTATATGACTGGAAAATTACCTTTTCTCCTGAAGTAACATAAGCCAAAAAATTTTATTTTGTATACTTTATAAATAAATTAATTTTTTTCAGAAATGAGTTCTCATTAGATAATCTTTCTATCTTTTCTGTTCCTTATTTTTTTTTCTTACAATTTGTAAGAAATTTCCTTGAAGATTTGACTCGGGGGGTTGGGGGTAGGGGAGAGAATGGGTGTATACCTACATGATGAGTGCGATGTGCACTGTCTGGGGAATGGACACTCTCGAAGCTCAGACTCGGGGGGTTGGGAGGGGCATGGGCAATATATTTAACCAGAACGGTTGTACCCCCATAATAAGCTATAATAAATAAATAAATAAAAAATAAAACTATAAAAAAAAGACATTTCCTTGACATTCATGAAAAGACTGTAATAAACAAAAGGGAAGGTTTATTTTGAAAAAATAAAACACATGAATGTCTACTAATTGGCACCTTTGTGTTTTAGCTCTCTGGTATACCTGAGGACATCTTCTACCAGGGATTATTTATTTCCCCTGGGTTTTAATTTCTTCTGTGATGATTTAGCTATTTGTTGCCCCACCAAGGGCACTGGAATTAAAGAATGGGGGTCATCTGAGTGCCGGAAAATAAAACTTTAAGGCTTTATTTCTCCAAGCAGACATCAAGAAGTATGATGAGTCCTAGGGTGTCACCTAGACCCCTTACCGTGTTGGGAAGCCTTCGCTTGCTCACACTGCTTAGCTTCCCCAGCAGTCTTGGTGAACAGCACCTATCATCTGGGTAGAACAGACAGAAGCTCATAGAAGAAACTGGATTATGCTTGTAAGGGCCCAAGTGAGATGCTTGCCACTGGAAAGAACCAATTAAATTGAATGTTGTAAGGGTGACGAGGCCAGGAGCTGTGCCGTGACCTAACAGATGTCCTCAGTGTGCATTGCTGGCAGAAGATTCTCAGCTGTGAATTTTTTTCTTAACCATGGACTCTGTGTTACATAGCACAGCACAGTGGGGGCCAGGGCAAGGCTGGGAGTGACTCTGTCACATGGAGGTGAAAAGCTGAGCTTTGATGTCAGCTTGAGCTGGGTTTGAATCCCAGTTTACCCTACCTAGTAGCTCTTTATCTTGGGCAGGCTACTTAATCCCCTTCCACTTCTGTTACTGAATTGCTATTCTTGTCCTGTAACTACCTTGCAGAGTTGCAGAGAGGGGAATGTGGTGATACACTTAAAATTCTTCACAGTCCTCAACAAGTGATTGTTAGCATAAAGTTATTATTAGAAATCCAAATTTACTTAGCTGCTTCAAGAGCAAACCCCAAAACTCATGTCTTTTGCCACTTTCACTCTTTTGATTTGATTCCTTCCTTCGTACAAAAAATAAAAGAGATAAACAACATCACTGCAAAGCAGACAATGATCAGTTTTACAACCTGGTAAGATGCTTTTTAATTTACCATTTCCCACTTGAACTGAGAATGTGTTAATATGATGAAAGAGTGGGTAAAACAATTTCTTCACTACTGAGACAACAGCAGCTACAATGATGTCCTATAGCCCAGCTTCAACTCTCTTGAAAAATTTTAAAGCATCTACAGAGTCCATAGTTTACAGAACATGTATGTGAAATCAAGAAATCCAAAACTTTTCAAAGTAAACCTTTGCCCCACCACTTGCAATACAGCTTTTTCTTCTTCCTCAATGGCTCCCAGAGCTTCCTCTGTAGATACATAGTATCAAATTCCTATTTTGAAACAGCTTTTCCTGCTTCCCCCAAAACCACTCAATGGATTCCCTTTGCACTTAGCACCAAATCTGAGCCTCTTTACATGGATTCCAGGGCTATCTACAATTGTATCCTTCCCACTTCATCAACCTCTAGTGCACAGCAGAAGGCCTCATACCTCGGAGATGTCCAGTAAATATTTGGTGTCTGACTAATGGCCTTTCTCTTATTAATCCATCCCTTACTGTGCACTCCAGTCATATCAGACTCCTTTCTGACACGAATTTTTGCAAACATGCTCGTGAGTCCTGTCCATGGCATACGCTGTGAACTCTGCGTCCCCCTCTAGCCTGGCCCCATCTCACCTCTGCCTTCTACAGCCCTCGAGACTCATTTTAGACACTATTTCAAGGAAGTATTATTCTCTGATTGTTGGTCTAAATTAGATCCTTCTTCTATAAATTCTAGTTCCTCACCATTTTATGGAAATCACTGCTTTATTACCTGACTTTCTGCTAGGCAGCAAAATCCTTGCACATAGATGTATTAACCATGTCTTTTATTTTGTGTATTTTGATGCTTTGCCATCTGGGACATTGCTGCCATTGACGGGGTGGCCCCTCTCAGGGTCAGCTAATTGCTACAGAGAGCAAACTCCTCCTAGCACCTGTCATACACAAACCAACCAACCCAGAGCCAGCACTTTAGACCATGTTCCTTACTGGGCTTTCACACTTAGGACTTGATCCACCTTTCCTAGTCACCCAGAGCCAGGTACCAGACAGCCAGAGACAGCACTGATGCCCAGATCCCACTGAACTCATTCAAACTAGCCAATCCTAAACCTGCTGCTCTGTGCTCCTTCCCATGGAAACCATGATAAATGCTATAGCCTATATTTTCACCAGCTCCCTCTGCCTCCTGGCGAACTTCAGTAATTCATCATGTGACTCCATGGTGTGGCCTGCCTCCTCCTCTTGGGCTCTGCGAGTATAACAAGCTATCTCTTCAATGGCAATTGTCTCCTGATCTATTGGCCTTTCCATGCTTAAATAATAATAAAACTTGCCCTTGCCAGGCATGTGCTGGCAATCCCAGGTACTTCGGAGGCTGAGGTAGGAGGATCACATAAGCCCAGGAGTCCTGGGCTGTAGTGCACTATGCCAGGAGGGTGTCCACACTAAGTTTGGCATCAGTATAGTGACCTCCCACCAGGTTGCCTAAGGAGGAGTGAACCAGGCCAGGTCCAAAATGGAGCAGGTCAAAACTCTCGTGCTGGTCAGTAGTGGGAATACACAAACCCACTACTATGCTCCAGCCTGGACAGCACAGCAAGACCTCATCTCTTAAAAAATGATAATAAGAATTAAGCTTATATTTTAACACAATAGAGACTGAACCTCTTTTTTTCACCTTGAATTCCCAGCCCCTACTGTAGTACCCAAAATGTAGTAAATGCTATACATAAAAATATATTTTTAAAATATTTTATATATAATAACTATTATATATAATATATTATATAATATGTTTAAATATCAAAATAGTCACATTTCATATATTTTGAATAGAGTATGAATATTTTGATGTCAATTTAGGATTCTGTTATTGGAAACTACTTCCATCTGCTTCATTTTTATTAGTTACTAAAGAATAATACATTGGATATCTTGTTTGACAGTAAAGTTTTTACATTTTCTTCTAAATTGTGCACTTCCAACACTGTCGTTTGCTTGTCATAAAAATACCCTTGCTCCCTTGTTAGAAACTTACTTTTCTACTTCTTAGTTTGATTGCTCTTAAGAGCTTCATCCTTTGACAAAACATTTGGTTGAGAATAAAATGTATTTCATGCTGACATATCTTTCTAAATACTGTTCATTATGATTGTACCTAAATATAATTAAATATAACTGCAACTGTCTTGTGATCTGACATAGTTGTGGGTGATTTACATGTGAAATTATTTTAGGAGATGAAAAAAAGCCAGGATGGTTTATTTTGGACGATTGGGTTGGCAACACTCACTTCTCTGCTGGTCACACCTGCCATATGTTGGCTTCTCTTTTCCTCCAACTGTTTGCCTCCCTGAGAGTGACTTGGAGGCAGGAGACATCACTTCCCCCTTCTGGATCTTAGAGGTGCTTGTGTTTGCATATCAAGCAGTTTGTGATTTTCCCTGAAGCATCTCAATACTATGTTTTGGCCTCAGTTTCTTTTCTTGAGGTACTTGAAATATTCATCATCCCAGCCGCTTCCTCCAAGCACCAAAGAGCAAGTCTTCAAATTTCCCTATCTATGGGATTCTCATGTCCTGACAAGGATTGGCACAGGTAGGTAGAGAAATTCGGGTTGTTTGTGAAAGCAAAATAAAATTCTTAAAACCACCCTGTAGGCAAAATGAAAACTCTATAGCAAGTGCTCAGTAAGAGGAATTTTATATCTGTAGGACTGAACTCAGAATGGAGGCATGTGTTGGGCAAAACAATTGGAAGTATAAACAAGGGAGTGATATTTGGGCTTCTTTTCATTTTTTTGAACTCAAACATTATCAATGTTCTAATTTTCCCCAAAGGTAAATATTAACATTTCAGTTGCAGACTAAGGTATTTTTGCCTGAGTTTCTCTGAATGATTTTCCTTGATCCTTCCTACTTTCAGTATAACTCTCATTTTTCCATCATTCTTCCTTCCCTTTTGACTCTTTCTGCTTGATACTTGTCAATACATACAAAGTAGTTCCTCTAAAGTTTTAGCTACTTTAATTGAAATGAAACCTTTGGGGGCCAGAAGCAGTAATAAAAATGCAAGTCATGATTTTCACTTACAAAATTGAAAGTATGAATAAGACTAATAGGAACAAGAGCCACCAAACCCATTGGGATGTTTTGTCTTACTACGGAAGGATTCTATTAGGGGTATTGCATATTTAATGTTGTCCCTATCTGGGCCTCATAACAGTGTCTCTAGGTAATATACATTCATCAGCTTAGGTAACGATAATATAGCAATACATGGTGGGATAAATTAATTTGGAACTTAACAAAAATGCCTATGGGAATCAAGGTGGGAGTGACATGTCACAGCATCCAACCAATTCATTATCTGAAAACAGAGCAGGAAAACCAGATGAGAAAAGAAATCCAAAATGGGAAAAGGGTGTGCTGAAGGCACAGAATGTCCTGAGACATTAGTTCTTAATTAGATCTTAAATGCAGAGATTTTTAACAAAATGATTCTAGCCTCAGTCATAAGCCAATGTCAAGTTATTTAGGACATTTGTCTATTCCTTACTGAGATTTTTGTTGACAGTGATGGGAAGTGGGAGAGAAATAAATACAAAAAATCAAATATAAACTATATACCAGAAACTGGAAAGTGACCAAATTTAAAAGGTATGTTTTTAAGAATGAACCCTACACCCATGGCAGGCTTGCTGATCTGGACTGTCCTGCTTCCTCCTGGCTTCATTAGATTCTCTTTGGTAAGACCCATATTTTCTGGACTTTGTCCTGTTGGTTAAAAAGTACTTTCTTTGTCCTGTCCCGTGACAGAGATTGCTAAGTGCTAATAGTATCCATTTTCGCCTGCTTGATTTTTTTTTCCCTTATAGAAGAACATTTTTTTTTTTTTTGAAGAGACAGTGAGCTCAGCTAAATTCTCAGACTCTCTTAAAATAGGTTTGGACCTGCGACTAGCCAGTAAGATCTAAATGAAGGCCACTGGGTCCTTCTTGGAAAGTTACCAAAGCTGAGAAGGATACCCTTTTTTATTCCCCATCTTCCTTTTGCTTACTGCCTATATTGCAGATGTAATGGCTGGAGTGCCTGCAGCTATTGCAGACCAGGAGGTAACCTTGATAATGGAAACCATGTACACAGAAGTAGAAAACTATTAATGTGAGAAGCCTAAGCCCTTGTGTTACTATGTAGAGCCACCAAATGGCCTTGGGCTGCTATTTCTAGAATGTTCTGATATAAGAGAATAGAATCTTACCTGTTTAAAACAGTACAATAATGCTTTTCCAGCTGTTTTTAGTAGCTAAAAGCAATTTCTAACTAATATTAACCCTGGTTTCTAAATTCTTTGTCTTTGTAGCCTAATAGCTTAAGTTGACTTCAAAAACAGCCTGAAAGGCTTAGCTTCCCTACTTCCCACACTGGTCCATTTCGTCTGCAATCACCTCCCCGATTTTTTTTTTTTTTTTCTGTCTTTGTGACTCTTGTGGGAAGTAGCCACGACTTTTTCTTTAAGTACATAGTTTCTGCAGTCAGAGATATGTGGGAGCAAATTTCTTACTTAAATCCTGTTATCTGGGACAATTTACTTAAGCTCTCTGCTTCTCTTGTTTCCTCATCTAAAAGGTATGATTAGATGAGCTTGTACATGTAAAGCATTTAGAACAGCACCTAGAACACAGTGATCTATAAGTTGTTATTCATAAGATTTTGACAAGGTTAGCAGTCTCACTACAAAGTTGCATGGAGAACTTTGAGCATAGCCAGAGAGGTTTTACATAATTGGCAGGGACCTATCTATCCTAAATCTCTCCCCTGGAGAGATGCCAATGGTCTGTGTACTTGACAACTCTGTTAGTGCTTGAAGACACATGCCACACCCTTCTGGAAACTTTGTGTTTTTCCTGTGTGACTAAGAAGCTCCAATTTTTTCCAAACTTTCTTCACACAGCTTGCTTTAACAGCACTTAACACTGTACCTGAGTTGATGATACTAAAGAAAGAAAAAAAAACCTTGATAATTTCTAAGACTAAATATTAGAAAGAATTAATAGTGCTGTCCTTAAGAGCACAGGCTTTGGACTCAGATGGACCTGGGTTTCATTTTGAGCTTTCATTCACTATCTGTAAAAGAATTATGCCACAAATCTCAGATTCTTCACCTAGGAAGTGTGGATAATAGTCACATTTAGATGGTAGTAATGAAGCTCAATTGAGACAATGCATGTAGGACACCTTGTGTGTGCCTGGCACATCTCATATGGTCAATGTACTATTATTGTTAGGATTACTAGGAATCATGCCAATAAAGAAAATAAATAATCACACTTTAATGAAGATGGATAGTTTATCAATCCAGTTAAGATCTTCCAGAAATGACAATTTATACAATGGCATAAAAAGTGTTAAGAAATGGAGCAAAAAGGAACCTGAGCATTTTCACACAAAAAACCTTTTGGAAAGCTAGAGAAGTGGAAATTCATGCCCAAGTTAGTACTAAAGAATCCTAAGCATTTCTCCATTTTTTCCCTACATGCACCTTGTTTAAATTGATTTATATGAGGTTAGAGAAGAAATGGTTTTGAAAAAACTTTTAAAGAGCAGCAAATAGAAAGATCAATAGACTTTACAGAGATAGAGACGATAAAAATGTTATAATCCTGATATAAAACTGAATTATTGAGGAGAAAAGAGAACATTATGGTTTTGTTTGACTTAATAGAATGAAACTAACCTGAAGGAAGGGGCTCAGTCATCAAACCACAACCTCTACATTGTACAGAGAGCAAAACTCCTGACTGTGTCAACAAAGATAAATAAATCAAATATACATAGGTGTTCTATGATGGCTTTCAAGTCGAATAGTCAACACGCCAAAGAAAAAGTAGAGAAAGGACCTCCCCAAACCTCTTTTGAATAGCTGCTAAAGACAAATTTAAATAAGAAAATCTTAAGATTGTTATCTGAAGAGAATCTTTCAGAAAAGATTTCTTGGAAAACTGACAGGGATTTTGGATTCCCACAAGCTATAGCAGATTGGCAGGGAAGCCTTAGAGAAACTGAACTGATGTTGCCTGGAGAAGATTCTTAGTTTGAGCTCCTGAACCTGTAGGACTGAAGAATTAATTACTGGAGGTGGAGATATGGCCTCAGCTAAAACCATTCCTCCTCATCCCACACTGGCAACAGTTGCAGCAAAGATACTATTCAACATTCTTGGCAAAGTTTAAAGAACAGGAGATACTAAATGGAAACAATGAAAAGGGGAATCCATAAAGGAAAATGGTCATTCTGGAAACTGCTTATTCCTCTGAACAAGCAGGTTACTCTCCTGTATAACCTGCATAACGAATAATCCTGAACAATCAAAGAGAGAAGAGGGTGAAATCAGCACGTAGTGGATTTCTTTTTCTAACCTTATTATAACACCATTTCAAACTGTTTATTATGAAAATCTTCATACCTTCACAGTGGTAGTGAGTACAATGAGTCTCCAAACACCTGAATCTTAGCATCTAAATCCATTCACATGTTGCCATCTTTGGTTTATCTATTTCCTCCTACTATTTGTTTTGCCCGCTGGGGTAACTTAAAATAAATAAATGTGAATTATTTGGAATTTAACTGGATATACTATGTGAGATGTGTATCAAATTTTTAACTTTCAAATAATAGTGGCTCAAACTTCACTTATTTCAAAAGCCCATGTGATGATGTTTTTGAAAAATCTTGGCAATATCTTACTAATGATATGAATTGATGAACTGAGTCATTAATACATCCCTACCTCAAATTTTCCTTTTATCTTGATTAAATGAAGTAAAAATAGATAAAGGTTAAATTAGACAAATCAATTAGAAGAAAATTACCTTGAACCTCCAGTTAAACTAGCTTTCACTAAAAATGTTTTCAAAATCTTTTTTAATGCAAAGGAAATTGTGTATACACTCTTATTTCTTCTTCATGTCAACTCTATAATTGTTATTAATTGCCTCATTTTGCACATATAAAGAGACTGACTTTTATTGAAACTTGGTCAATGTCACACTGCTTTAGAGTTAGGCCATTTGAACTCCAACAGTAGTAACTTGTCAGTAGTTGAGGCAGCATATATTTATTTATCATTTTTTGATCTAACATCAATAAGAAACATTGCTCTGAGGATTCTATGTTGTGGCTGCAATTATCATGAGTAAGAAAGTAAAGGAGTGGAGATAAGTTCAGTGTTGAACATTTTGAGTTTGAGGTGTTTGAGGAACATCTATGTGAAGAAAACCCAGCAGGGTCTAGCACATGGTTTGGAACATACTGTTTGCATGGTTTTCTCCTATGAATTGCCATAGTTATAGTTCATAATTTTCAAATTTGCCTTTAGATATGAACATTATATGTATAGTGGCATCTAAGTACATAATACACCAAAAAAGTAATTTTCTATATTGTCTGTAACATCTACTTCTAGAGCTTAGATTTCCACTAACTGGCAAAGGTTGTCAGGCATTTGGGGGAAGTGGGGATTGAGGAAGTTGCCAATTAAGTGCAATAGTAACCTTCTAATCTGTTTCTTCTGAGTTAACAGAATAATTTGATTGAACATGCAGTCAGCTCGAAGATCACGTTTTCTATTAGGATTTCATTAGGCTAAAATTTGTGTGCAGGAAGAAAATTTTCATTCCTCATTACGTAGGCAATGGAGAGGAATCTCTGCAGGCATTGCATGGGGCTCTTTCTAGTCTCCAGATTCATAGGGTTGTTTAGTCCTGGCCCACTCAGGTGCTATTAAGGTCATATTGTCCTTTGGAGTGGCCCAGTGGACTCTTATAAAATCCCTAGTCCCTGCCACTTTTATTTATTTATTTATTTAACTGTGGGAGGTCCCTGCATGTTGCAGCATCTTTAGCCTGACTCCATGTCTATTCAGGCTACCAGCTGTCTTAGGATCTACATGGAGCCTGGGGAATCGTGACTGCTTTCTCTGAGCAACTTGAGAATCTCCAAGACTCCGGGAGGCATTTCTCTGTGCCACCCATGTGATCCTCTTCCTCAACTAGTTTAATCTCTCCACAAAAATATGTTGCTACCTTCCCAGAAATATAACTGAGAAACACCCTCATCTTCTGGATTTCCTCTCAACCTATCTGAGATTTCTACCTTCCTGGAAATCCCCTTTTCCCCATATCTGCCAACCACATCCAGCCCAGAGCAGCAAGACCCCAGGAGGTGAGGAAACTGTGGTCCAGGAAAAGCCTTACAGCATTTTCCCCTACCAGCTTTCCTTTGGATTCGGCCTTCCACTCCCACCGGAAAGGCTTATACTTCCCCTTCCTGAATGGGAACAGTACATTGCAGTTTCTTCCTTCTTCACCAACTGACTTTGTTTTGGGTGATACATCTCTTTCCTTCTTTAGATTACTAAACTTACTGCTAAATTCATGGTTTAGTATGCTAGTATCTGCAGAAAAATAAAACAAAGGTGAAAGAAAGCAAAAAGTAGGTAAATATGTAGGTCACTGATACAAAAAATAGATCACCGAGTATTTTGTTAAAAAATTATTCCTATTCCACCCAACAGAAGTCCACAATTGCTTAAGGTAAGACTTAGAAAAGTATCAAAACACAAACCTAAAAGGCAGGAGGAGAAAGAAAGAGAAATAAAATAGACAAATAATTTGTGATCAGAAAAAATGGGAGAGAAACTAGAAGACAATGGTGCCCTAGAATATAAGGGAATGAAGTATTTGGGGAAGAGAATAATAAATATTTTTAAATGCTGCAGAGGGATTAGGTTGGTTGAGACCTTCTGCTTGCATAGAGAAGAAAAGTGGCTTAAATGTGGTCTGGTTCCTGGGATATCTGGGTTTAGAAGCCTAATTGTGTTATTATTTTACTATGCCATGAAAATGGTACCTCCTGAAATGAACCTCAAGTGACTTAGGATTTTAGGTCAAACTTTTAAAGCAACTGGCTCTGTAGCCTTAAAAAAAATATCACTAGCCTTTTTATGTCACTCTTGTATAAAGATGGAGTCAATCAGATGATCTCTCAACCTTTTTTTAGCTTTAAAAGTCTGCAAATATGAGAAGAAACATTTCTCAAGGCAAATGGGGAAAAAATGTCATTGTGCCCATACTAGATTACTTGCTCATCCTTTTCTTCTCTGTTTCCTAAATTAAGGACACTTCTATTGCTAGTAAAAGAGGAATGACAAGAGCATTTATAGAATGCCAACCATGTGCTTGAAAGTATGCTAGTTGTTTTATAGAGTTAAATCAATTTTTTAGGCCTGTGAGTCCTGATATTTTAAAGTATAGATATAATTTAAAAACAAGAATTTTAATTAGAAAACTCATTGTGACAAAGTTCATCCCATGTATATTCAAGTATACTATCAGGTCCAATCATACCCTGTAGCATTGCCTAAACTTTTATCATTTTTATCCTTATTTTTGACTTTTTTGTCTTACTTGTGTATTACCATCAATATGATGGTGATGTTTTTCCCCTAACCTGATGTCTTTCTTTACTTAAATATTTATTTTGAAAGGAAACCTTTCTTCCCTATAATAAAGATACACTAGTACTACTTTCTATAAATGGAACAGAACTATAACACATAAAATAAATATATATATTTATATACAAAATACACTATAAATATTATGAAAACAAAGCAATGTAATTACTTTCTAGCTAGATTATATTTATTTGCTCTGTTTTCAAAAGGAGATGCATTAAAAAATTAAATAAATACATTTTCTTTAAAGTACTTAAAGAGATGCATTGCAGAGCCTAGCTTTAACAAGAATCCTGCTAAACCAGTTTAGAGAGACTCTCCCCAGTCTTGATAGCCAATCAAGTCCTCCCCGTTGATACCTAACCAAGTTCCTCTTAGTAATTTTCCATCAATTCCCTCACCTGCTATTGGTTATACATCCCCAGCTATCACTGTTATATTTGAATTTCAGTTCAACCTCTCTCCCCTATTGCAACAGTCTCTCTCTCCTATTGCAGTAGTCTTGAATAAAGTCTTCTTTGACTGATTAAAAAAAAAAAAAAAGGAGATGAGCAAATGTTGGAGAAAACAGTTCATCTGAGACTGTTTTCCAAACGTTACAAGAAGGATCATAACAGGAAAATGCACTATGTTCTAAACATTAGCTCATGCCTCGTACATGTAGCACAAAGTATCATTTCTAATTTGCAGTATATATCCCACATGTGCTAGACCCAGTGTATTCACCACTTCAGATCCACTCAGCCTATCCCTTCCTGTGGGAATAAATCCCCAGATCCTCCTGCCCCGTACTCAGGCGCTAACAATTGCAGAAACCTTCTCAGAGGCCACAGGCTGGGCTGATCGAGTCACCAGCTCTGCTTCCAGAGTGGCTGCCACTAAGGACTTGGAAACACCACCCAGGATCAAGAGAGAGTTAACATCTCATGGGGCCAACTTTGAACACTGAGAGGCAGTTGAAAGAAAGAAAGAAGAAAGAAAGGAAAGAAAGAAATAATAAAAAAAAACAAAAAAAAAGAGAGAGAGAGAAAGAAAGAAAGAGAGAGAGAGAAAGAGAGAGAGAAAGAGAGAGAGAGAAAGAGAGAAAGAAAGAAAGAAAAGCCATCACCAGGACAATGTTCACTGACTTTAGCATAATTGAGTGTGTATCCATGTAACAGAAACTTTGTAACCCTTTAATATTTTGAAACAAAAATAAATAAATAAAAGGAAGGAAGGAAGGAAGGAAGGAAGGAAGGAAGAAGAGAGAGTCACCAAATGCACAGAGGTGGCTTCCAATGGTCTCTCTGGAGTCATCTCACAGAACCAAACAAGCAGTTGTGTTTGTTTTTATCAAAAGCCCAGGGCCAACTTGATAACGTACTACTAGGAGTTGCCTTTCCTCTTTTCTAATCTCACCTTACTTCACCTTTTCCCTCACTCTGGCTGCCTTGAGTTTGTACCTCTAAATAAAGTGTTTACTCATAAGCTTTTCCTAAGGCTTTCTTTTTCTGGGCTATGCCCACACTTAGGGGCCCAAAGAGATCATACATAGTTATGGAAAAATTAACATAAAATTTGTGAATTATAAGTACTTCCCCAGTCAATATTAGATCAAAATAGTACAATTTCCACTGAAGGTATTCTATGATCAGTTATATAGTCCCAATTCTGAGTTCTGTGGGAGAAAGGAATCTCTCTGTCATCACATCTATACCCTTGAATGTTGGCACAGAGCCTGGCACATAGTGACCTAAAATATTTTGAATACAAATATAACTGTTGAATGAATGAACTCTCAGAGGACTGTCTCCCTGCAGGGGCAGACTTTACTGTATTGTTGCTACACACTCATGTTTCCTCTTTACCACCGCGTTGCTACCGTCTCCAGGCATATGTTCCTATACCAGGATAGCTCACCCACATTTCATTTTACAGCAGGCTTTGTCCTGCTCTGCTTTCCTCAACTGAGTTGTTTTTAGGACTTCTGGATGAGGTCCAAGAGACCTATCTGTACCTTTCTCTAAGAGACATTGGTCTTTACTCCTTGGTCCTAATACTGGACAACCACCTCCCTTTAATATTCAGTGAGCAGATTCAGTTCAAGAATGATGTTTCACTTCCCTATGCCTTAAATATTCACATGGAGTCTGTTGTAGAATGTAGGACACCAGCCTTACATGACATTTTCACAATATTTCAAAGGCAAATGAAAGTTTTTATGGGATTTATAATGCTGTTTGTTTAACAAGGTCAGATATTTTTAAATGCTTAGATAGCTTTAGTGTTTCAGCAATTTACAGAAACTCTGTGGCTAGGAGGTATATTTTTGTATACAAATAAAAATTGGAGGCATTATAAACCATTGAGAAATTCTGCTGAAATATCTACTTCTAAAAGTATTGAATCTGTCCAGTGCATGGTCCCAAATAATTCACCTCCTTTTAAGGATAATAGTCATTTCAAAATATATTATAGAGACCTTTTGGATTGTAGGGCATTTTATTAGAAGCCAGGAATACAAAGAGAGATGAATCAATCCCGGCCCTCAAATAGCTTTTATTCTAGTAAGAAAAATAGACCTGAGAGGATATTTCAATAGAATGAAGCAAGCTTTAATCATCCGTTTTAACTGAGTGTTTGGGAAGTGCAGGAAGAGAGAGGTAAATCAAACTGTCAGAAGAGGTTGGGAGAAGCCTTCTGGAGGACGGCATGATTAGGGGTTAGCTGGTGAAGAATGGGGTGAGTTGGAAACTCCGGCAAAGGGAAAACATGGACAAAGTCTCAGAAGAATGGAATAGCATGGGGAGAGGAAAAATGGCAAGTGCTGTTATGGCTGGAGACCAAGGAATGAAGAGGAATTGGAAAGGCTAAAGAGATATTCAGGATTCAATCAATCACAGACGACCTCGCATTATCGTGGAAGATGTGGTTACAATTGCATAAATGTCAGAAGCTGTATAAATGTTAGAAAGGAAGGCCAAGACAATACTATCAGCCTCCTTTTTATGCTGAAAATTTTGAACTTCATCCTTTAAATAATCAACCATGAAAGGTTTTGAAGTAAAAGAACATGATATTTTGATTTTTAGATGGATTACTCTTGTAGCATTGTAGAGGACAGATCAGAGGGAGATAAGTGTAGAAACAGAAATACTAGGTAGAAGACTACTTTAAAAATTCATATGAAATATAATTTGATTAGGTCTAAATAATTAACCTATGAAAGAGATTTCTAAAATATAATATTAATTGTTATATAAAATGTTCCTCCTGTTTATGTTTACTGTTTAAAATATGCATTAATTTTTAATAATTCACATTATTTTATCCTCTGCCTATAACTATATATCATCATTCTCTTTGCCTCTGTTCCCATTCTCCCACCCTTCCAAAACATTCTGCAATAAGATATATATATTTTCCACTAAATAAATTTTAAGGTTATGATTTCTTTGCATTAGATTAAGTTCATGTGCATTTGGGGGATATTTTTGCATAAAGCATTATTTATAGTGACTCATTTTATATTGATTATTTTAACCTGTATCTCCAAACTGTGATTCTTAGCATATTTCGGAATCCAACTAGTTTCCTGGTGTTTTAGAATTTGCAATGTAATCCATTATTTAAGTTTAAAAATTCTTCTCTCTTTTGTTTTTTAATTAAGAACATTTCAGATAGTGTCAAAAATGAACAATTCCTTTTGAAGTAAATCAACCAAACCATATTTCAAATTTTAAATTGTTAAACTGATTTTTGTTTCTACAAATTCTGACATTTAGAAACAGACACAGGGAAAAGGAAGGGGTTCGTAATTCGAGTTTTGTCCTTTAGATAATTACTTCAGTCTCTCATGCTGCCTGCTGCACAATATCTAACTTTCCTGAAATAGCATCGTTCTTAAGATTTACCTTGTCATGCTCTATAATTTATGAACTCAGCATTTGGGAACTGTAGTAGGCCTCATGCCAGAGAGTAACTTACTGCCTAGCTCAAAATTGTGTATGACAATACAATACTATGCCTATCAATCACTAATACTTAGGTATCAATGGCATTTGTTAAAGGGGAAAAAAATCACCCTGTGTGTTTGTGATTGCATTTTCTAAGAAAATCACTTATAATTTTTATTAAGCCAGAATAAAAGGTTCCTGAAAATAAATTATTGATCTAAAAATTCGACAAAATCTCTGCCAGCTAGATGCATGTTCACCGTTGAAACCACTGAGCTTTTGTAAACAATCTAAATAGCTAAAGAGTAGATTTCCTCAAGATTTTCTAAGGCAGAATCATTGGAATTATGACAAGAAAAAAATTGTGAAACTACTCTGTTTAAAAGTTGTACTTCATTTTTAACCCTGTCGTAATAACCAATTTTTAGTTAAGTTGAGAGATAGCAATTATCGTTTATTTCCTGGAGGAACTCCCCAACTCTCCCAAAAGATGGTGCATATTTTTATCATGGTGGGGAAAACAGTCATGGAAAGTAAAGGAAATATACTATTCTAGGTGATCAGCTCCAAAAGTATGTATATTAAAGGAAGAAAAATATAATCTGTTGTTTAGATTTTCCTTGTTCCTCATGGGAATTCCTTAAATCAAAAGGAGTTACTAAAAATAAAAAAAATTCCCAAGGGAAAACTCTTGCAGTAAGTCACAAATCAATTTCTATGATGTTCAATTTGGAATGTCTGCTTCCTTCAGCCAATGTGGCTCACAGAGGACGTTTGAGCATGAAATCGATGCCTCATTGGACTTGGTATTCCCATTCTACAGTACGAGATACTGGTTATGCCATTTTTGTTCCTGTGGGAATATCGCTACCACATGCGGGTTTAGGCAGAAAACCTCATGGAACAGATATCATCGCAAGGAACTTTTACAGATTACCACAACTTCATTCAACTTCATTCTAAATTTTGGGAAGACTCTTCTAAGTAATAGATAACAAATACTATCCAATGAAGGCATAAATGAATAAATGAGCATTTGCTATACTTACAAGCCCAGAAACCATTGTTTCAACATTTTTCCTCAAACATGGAACATATTATATTATATATAAGATTAAAATTATTAGATTGACATATTCCTAAGTTTTTAATATTCCATACCTAATTCATGAACTGTGAAGGTTCTAGAACATTTCTGAAAGTTACCACTGTTTCTGCCACTACTGCCCTAAAGTCAGCATTTGCTGACTCTCGTTTTTATACTATGTTTGTGCAAAAATCATAGAATAAAAAGTACCAAGACAGTGGCTGAGTCCCTTGCAAGATTTCCCACAGTCAGGGGAGTAAGTATGGAAAATGTGAAGCTTGTTATGAGTAACTTGTTAATGAAAATATTTATAACACCAAAATCATATAGTTAGTGAATAATAGCTTGAATTTAACTGTTTTGCTTTTCAATAATGGAGAGAAGGGGGATTGCATGCTACCAGGGAAAGCAGGTTGGGAGCTATTATCAAACAGAAACCACAAATACATCCTGTTTTAGAGACACCAAAACTCACAACTTTTTCAAGATAGGAAATAAGACCCTCCCGTTATCATGTCCAGCTTATTGATACTCCACCTCTACCCACAACCACATAATTTGAGAGTCCATGTGGTTAAGGCTTCCTTTTGAATTCACCAGTAATTTGAATACCTTGTCTCTGACTAGGCACTGTGTAAGGTGAAAAATCACCTTGAAAAGCACTGTCACTGCCTGTAAGAAAAAGAAAAGACTAACGAACACGATAAAAGCAG
Source organism: Varecia variegata (assembly GCA_028533085.1). Classification (NCBI taxonomy): domain Eukaryota; kingdom Metazoa; phylum Chordata; class Mammalia; order Primates; family Lemuridae; genus Varecia; species Varecia variegata. Next base: position 12,761,104 of record CM052442.1, read on the forward strand.
GAAAAAATACCATCCATTAAAAGTCCCACGTGTACAGTGCTGACAATGTCTGCAAAAGGCAATCAGAAGAGTGAGGAGATTATTGTAGTTCTCAGGAATTGGAAGAACTGGAATTATAGATACCTTTACTTAGATTTTAAAAGATGAGAAGTATTTGGTAGAGAGCAACTGGAGGACATCATAGGAAAGAGGTATACACAGCATTCACAGAAGCAGGAGGATGGAACAACACTGAGAATTCGGGGAATAGTGAGGCAACTGACTACCTGAAGCAGTGACTTTTTGTGGAAGATGGGCCTCCAATCTAGTGTGGCATATTTCCAAAAATATACTCACCTTAGAAAACATTTTCTCTATATCTGTCTCCCCATCTCTCTATCTTTTTCTTATATCTATCATCTATCTATCTGTCTGTCTATCTATCTATCTACCTATCTATATCTATCTATCTATCATCTACCAACTTCATTAATTCCAATTAGAATGACAGGAAAAAAAAAAAGAGGAAACAATATATGGGGGAAACAGCCTTGCTGGTGTCCTGGAGGCAAATACTTGTAATTTTTTCACTTGTGAGTGCAGGGTCACTCATCCCTGAGATTCTATTATGCATGTGGGACTCATTTTTAGCCACAGATGCAAAAACCCGGGAGGAAATTGGGTAAAAACAAAAGCCTCCATAACATACATGAGTACGTGTGAGAACCACATGATAAAACCAACAGAAAAGAAGCCAAAACTCTAATTTCATGAGGTTGAAAGTCTCCTGCATATGGAGTGGGGCTCCATTCTAAAAAAAAAAAAAAAAAAAAATTCCCATGGGAACACTCTGGTGAAGTCATATCCCACGAAATAATCACCAGACATGAAAATTCCTGCTGGTTAGTTTGGAAAATTATTGCAATGGATGAAGTGGTGTATATGCCAAATTATTAATAGAAGTATTAGTGAGAAACTGCATGTATATACTTTAAAAAGTCCCATTTTATCATTAATAAAGAAAGGAAATCTGTTTTGAAATCTTTCAGCTAAAGGTCAATTAAGAAGAATTGTGTGTGTTCTAGGAAATAGAATCTTAATGCACCTTAATTTATTCCACCAAATGAATTCCAGAATAAAAGTCCCAGGAAAATATGGACCATGTAGCCCTCATGACCAAAAGCAGTCATTGCAGTGAGGCTGAGTTCTGGAACGGTGCCTTTTGGCATGCCAGGACGGAAACTTGGTGGCCCATGAGAGTAGTGGTCAGTTCTCTCCTTCAGTGAATCAGAGAAACGAGCTCTCTCTGGCTGAGACGCCAGGAATAAGACATTTACCTGGATTATTTCTCCTTCTCATGGAATTCCAGCTTCTCAGCAACTATAACTGATCAGGACTAGGAGGAGAGAGAAAAAAAAAAATCTCACTTTGTGATCAGATGAGCCAGGGAACAAGTTCAGCTTCTCCTGAGTTCCACATTGATCAGAGAGACAGGTTACTCCTCACCACTGCCTATGTTCTTTTTTATTTCCCCATCCTTTTTTGGTTCTAAAAAAAAAAAATATATATATATATATATATATAAATAAACACACACATATTTATATATATATTAAAAACCATGAGAAAAGTCACTATATTGGGGTCTTTCCTTTGGAATTCATCTGGTCATTTTCCCCTAGGGACTAATGGAGCCCTCTGCGCTTAAAGTGTATGTGTAAGACTGTGAGTCTGTGGGCTCTCTTTTCGGAACCATTTGTTCTCTGGTGGGCCCTAAGGATGAATAAAAGCCCATGAGCTTTGGTTCTAAAAAATATTTATCTATATATACACACACACACATATTTATATATAATATTAAAAACCATGAGAAAAGTCACTATATTGGGGTTTTTCCTTGGGAATTCATCTGGTCATTTTCCCCGAATGCTAATTTTAAGTGTCAGCTTGGCTAGGCCATCATACCCAGACATTTGGCCATATTTGTTCAAATACCAGTCTAGATGTCACTGTGAAAGTATTTTTTTAGATGTGATCAGCATTTAAATCAGTATTCTGTGAGCAGAGCAGATTGCCTTCCATCATGTTGGGTGGGTCTCATCCAATCAGTGGAAAGCCCTAATTGAAAAAGACTGAGGTCCCCCAGCAAAGAGGGAATTCCGTTTCCAGACTATCTCTGGACTTGAGATACAACATCAACTTTTTCCTGATTCTCCAGTCTGCTGGCCTGCTCTGTAGATTTTGGACTTGCCTTGCTCCCACAATTATGTGAGCCACTTTTTTAAAAGCTCTCTCTCTCTCTCCACATACATATCCTATTGGTTCTGTTTCTCGAGAGAACCACGAGGGCAGACATTAGTATATGTGTGTGGGTGTGTGTGTCTTATGGCCTGAGGTTTTATTCTTGTCTTTGGAGAGTCTGGGTACAGCAAATTTCATACTGTAGTGATCATTCCAATCACATGAAAGCAGGATAAAAAGTGATTTCCGGGGCCCTATACCCAAAGACTCTGCTTCAGTGGGTCTGAGATGGGGCTCCAGAAACCTGTCTTTTCTACCAAGTACCCTGAGATACTCCCAATGCAATTATCCTTTATAATTCAGTTAGAAGAAATGGCCGTGGGAATGTCACTTCTCAAAACAGTGTGGGAGATCATACATTATCGGAACAAGGCTGTCAGAACAATAAAATATTCTCTCAGGTTTGAGTGTAGTGATAGGGGAATAGCATGGATCTTTTTATTTTCTCCTAAATTTTGATTCATACTTTCTAGGGCAAGCAAAAGTAACTTCAGGATAAGGTAAATAAGATTCTAAACTCCATGACACTTGTAGAAGCAAGTTAAAAATCACGGAATTTGCATGAACTGTTGACATTATTATCCACAGGAGAATTTCTCCCATGATTTAGAAGAATTAGAAATAATTTTTTCTAAGATCATCCACAACAGATGGCTTCTAATAGTGAGATACTGATCATCTCACAAGCAGCACGTAGTATTTCACACTATATTATTTCTTCTGTCATCATTCACTCACTAACTTGCCAAACATCTATCAAGCATAAACTATATCTCAGGCACTAGCGAAGACATAAGAATAAAACCATTATTATTCTTATGGAGTTCATCACTTTCTAAACATATAAGGCACTTTATACAAACACGTATAAATCACAATAGAATGCTTCTAATCAAAGCTTTAAATGCACCAATTCTTTTAAAGTGATGAGTATGTTGAATTAAGCAGTAAAGTATCTATAGCATGGATTTTAAAATAAGACAGACCTGAGTCGCTAGCTGTGAACTTGGGTAAGTGACTTGCTTCTCTAAATTGGAAAATGGGAATATTCATAGTCTCTCCACCTCCCAGGGTGAGGATGAGGGTTAACCAAGATAATTCCTGCAAAACATACAATGTGTGAGATATAACGAGTGCTTCATAAATAACTATTAAAAATTTATGAGCAAAGTGTAATTTTCAAGTATTATGGGAAGGAAATAAATTAACATTTATTGAAAGTTTACTGCATTGCATGTGTTGTGTGCAACGCATTTTGTATACCTAACACAATCAAAATAAAGGTACAATTTATGCTGCCCTCTAAAAGACTTTAGAAATAATCAGGCTTTTTTCTAGGTTGAGAATGGAATAAAATGCATTAAGCTTCCTGAGAGATTTTAATAAACATACTGAAACATATTGAAGGTTTTTTAACCTACCACAATTATTTTATAATACACAGTAAAATGGTGGTGCCCACAAATCCATTTTTACAGCATTGATTTTCTACATGTCAGTAAAACAACCAAAAAGCAACTGTCCCCAGGCTGCGATGAAGCATTGCGAGTTGTCTTTCCCAGAAACAGGGTAATTTTGCCCTAAACCATCTGCTTCTCCAGGTACTACTTGGAGCCAAAATATCACAATTTCATGTGTGGAGTGAAAGTAGAGTATGGAACTGACTGATCCTAACTGGGCTAAAAAGTTCCAACCTACACTTTCAACATTAGAGAAGCCATCTGCTTGTTGATTTTAATTCCCAGCCAGAGACTCTGCTCCCTACCTAATAAATATTAATTAGAGCCTGCAGATTCAAAGCAAAAATCATGTTCATGTTTGCATTTTGGTTATTTGATTCATAGCCCAAAGAAAATCCCCTGATTCTGTGTATGATTATATTACTCATAATTCTACATCCATTCATGTAATCATCTAATCATTCTAATATCTATGCAATAAATAATACTGATCACTGATATATCTAAAGCATTATTCGGTGTGATACTGAAATATGGAGACCCTCTTTAGATAGCAGCACTCACTATGCTACATAAACAGCAAAAAAACCTGATACTTATTTCCATGTGTAATGAGATTCTGTTTTCTTGAAAAGGAGAAGAAAACTAGATTAAGAAGCTCAGACAAAATCAGATCTCTATGGTTTATTTGGGTCTACCTTTCCTTTAGTACGTGAGATCTACTAACATCTGTTTAATGGCCAGTGACTCACAAGGAAATTGCAAGAAATGTTTCCACTCCTCATTCATTTGGTCATTCAACAAATAATTATTGAGTATTTTTTATGGTCAAGGCACTTTGCTAGGCACTGGATAAGCAGCAATAAAGAAGGGAGACATGATTATTTGACTCCTAGTTTTTATAGCCCAGATGGACAGGCAGAAAATAAACAAGGAGATAAGTAAATAAATGTAAGTATTTCATAAGTATTCTGAGGGAAATAAACAGGAGGCTGTGGTAGAGAGAGCTAACCGACATGAGTTAGCTCTCTAATACATGACAGGTATTAGAAGAAGACATTTAAACTTTCCATTTAAAACTGGAAAGAAGCCAGAATTATGAGGGGGGACAGAGAGAACCACATAAGGAGAGGGGTGAAAGGTGTGTGTGTGTGTGTGTGTGTGTGTGTGTGTGTGCACATACATGCAAGTGTGCATGGTAAGGGCAGGAAGTAGATACAATGTACAGTGATGACTGAATGGGAAATTAATGATCTCTGAAATGTATTACAATTTATCCTTCTCTCAACATGCTCATATTTGTTTGTTATTGTTCAACTCATCAGCAAAGGGCTCCCAACAAGTAAGGATATTTACGTTAAATAAGTTAATTAAAAAGGAATGAAGGGTTCACACCTTGATGATATCGAGGCTTCGACAGTCATGTCAGTGTCCTTGGTCCCTCTAGAGATTTTCTCTTCCAAGTGACTAGCTGAGGTAAGTAAGACTGCAGGACACGTCTCCAGGATGCAGCCTTTGTGTAGAGTTTGCTTTCTAATTCTTCACTGAAGCAGTATTCTTGGTTTCACTTCAGAAAGGAGCATTATTCTTTTTGCTCCAAGCCCACTGACCTGGTTCTCATAAGGTCAGAGCCGGTGTAAACGGAACTCTATCCTGAAGACACAAAACACAGAGTATGAGTTTGTTTATATTTCAGACCTCTCACAACTGACTTTTGCCCACAGCCCTCTGTGCTCTTTATTAGCCAGCATCCTGCTCTCTGGGTCAATAACCTTCTCGAGAGCACATCGTAGCTGTAGGCACTGCTCTCTCCTCCCGTTTGCTCCATGCTTAGTTGCTAATCACTGCAGCCCTGGTATCCAGTCTTTGCCCTTTCCACCAGCAAATAGATTCCTTTAAACTGAAAGAACTGGCCATTACTCCCTGGCTTTCCAAAATCCTGCCCATTATTCTGATGATTGGATTTTGGTTTATAGTTAAAATCCAGTGATTACAATGACCAATTCTTTTGTTTCCTTCATGACGTCATGAACTTAGTCCACAAAAGTCTTCTGCATTACTGTCTAATAGATTTGTGTCTACATATTTCTTTGCATAAATGTATTCTCTGTTGCCTGAAATATTATTCCCTGAATATCTAAATCCCAGTCACCCCTCCTATAAAGTACGCTGAACATCCCAGCTTCCTACCAATTTAATCTCACTACTTTAAATGCCCATAGCTCTTATTAACACTGACATTTGGGAGTGATAACACCATCTATCAGTAGGCTTTTTTGTTATATGACCCCTAATTAGACTGTAAACTCTAAGGATGTAAGAATATATCTCCCACTTTGTCTTGCTCAGGCTTCTCTTCTATAGGGGAGTTGCTCGACAGCAGACCTACCCTCACTGCATTCATGTAAAAATTATGCTCTTTCTATAACTAAACTTTTCTGTAGAATTTATCACCCTGAGTCAGTTCTGTATGGAGTAAAGATCATGGGGTTTTAATTCAGACAGACCTGAGCCTAGAAAACAACAGCTCTGCTCATTAGCTAAGTCACCTTAGGAGTTACATGGGCACCTGGAATCCTTTCTAATTCTATCCAGTTCTGAGAGTCCATGTGGGAGGTAGGAAACTGCTTCCTACTAGAAAGTTGAAGAGGAACAAAAGCTCTCTCCTTCCTCATTCCTGTCCACGGCAGGCATGGATTATTAGACATTCTCGTCTAGGACTCTGAATCTTCAGTGAGTGTCACCACGATGCAGGAACAGTTAATAATGGATTCATTGCATAGTGTCCAGTAGCAGTTGGGGTGTTCAGAGATAAAGGGACCAAGCGTTGAGCTGGTTCCTGGCATACCACTCCTATAGGGTAGCCTTTGCTATGGTTTCTCCTTCTAGACACTGGATTTCCATCCATTTTCTGGGATAACTTCTCCAGCATTTTTTTTTTTTTTTTGGCCATTTCCTTTTCTGATTAAATTAGTAAGAGTTGGTTTCCCAGGCTGGGCAACTAATAACCATGACTACTACATTCATTTAGAAAACAGAGACAATAATATCTACCCCCTTACTATCTAAATAAAATATTATTTATTAAATATGTATCAGGGTACCTGCAACATATGAACAAATCAATAGTTAATAGATGTTTTAGATAATATTTTTAGGTTTATTTTTAGTATTTGGCATTTCCTATGCCCTTACTCAAAATAACCAATCTCTAAGCATCAATCTGCTATTTTGCAAGTCTGCAGACACATTGTATGTTTTATTGTTTAATTATTTCATTAAATTACTTCAACCAATGCTGTTCACATTTGGCTTGAGCTAGCTCTTCTCATGGGAGATGGTTGGCTGCATTTGCTGCTAGCCCATCTCCATACACCACTCCCGCCCAGAGAGGCCAGGGAGCTTCACTTCCATGGTAATGTTGTTGCTGTCTTGTCTGTGAATGTTTATCACAATCTAAAGGTGATGCTAATGAAACTATTAAATCTGGGCTACGTGCCTGCTGAAGGAAACCCATGTCAAAGAATTCCTGATGTCTTCCCAACCCCTCATCTGACAGTTATTCATCCTTCCTTAAGTGCTCACAGCACCGTCTCTATGCCATTTGGGCATTATGAACCAGCTCCCACTTTGAATTTTTTTTTGTGGGGGAGGGATGAAAAGAATGATAGGTAAAAACTTTGACTTTATTATTATTTTTTCAGGTACTACATAGTCACAGCTTTTATTGAACAATTCTTCTTTTAATGATATTTGTCTTCTTTTTATTTCAAACTATTAAGGGGTACAAATGTTTTTGTTACATGGATACACTATGTAATGCTGAAGTCAGGGCTTCCAGTGTGCCCACTACCAGAACAGTGTTCATTGTATGCAACAGTTGAGGTGCATTTCTTCTCTGTTTTGGACTGAACTGTAAGCTTCATTAAAGTTGGATCTATGACTATATCATGTTATAATACATACAATGCCTTCTACATGTGAATTGAATGAATAAATTAATGATTATTTACAAATCAATATGATTAAAAACCACAGAAGATTATGTTGAAGTGTTGGAATGTTCAGCATATTTTCTAGCTTTTCCTTTTTATTTTACTATTACATTGTCTACAAATCTAGATGTATCTCTCCCTAAATCAATAAATTAGAAAATTTAAATAAAATTATCAAATTCCTATAAAAATATAATATATGCAATTTAAATAAAGAAGAAACATAATGTCTGTATATTTTTATAACTACCAAAAATATTTATCAATTGTCAAAAACCTTTCCATGAAGAAAACAGCATGCCTGTCTGAGTTTTACCAATGAATTCTGCTGTCAGTATTTGTAAATGACAAAATTGCCTGTCTGCATAGAAAAATACATCATAAAGGTGATAAAAAATAAATAGTTTAGAATGGTGGCTGAATATTAGGTCAATATGAAAAAATCAACTGCATTTCTATTAATATATGCCAGAAAAATATATGTTGAAAACATAATTTGCGAAGAATAAACTATATAATAACAAAGTGTCTAAGAAAATTACTAACAAACACTACTTTTTGGCAGCAATTTTTCTGGAAAAAAAACCTAAACAAATGGAAAAATATATCATGGTCATGGATAGACATAGATTTATAAGGTTGTAATTATCATTTCTCCCCAAATTGCTTCATAAATTTCATATAATGCCAATAAAAATACAATCATAGGCTTTGAGGGCGAGCTAATGGTAGTAGAAGTTATATAAAAAACCAATAACAGTCAGGATTCTGAAGAAGAATAAAATTACCCATTGCTTACCCTGAGTTCACTAGAAAAATTAATGTGCTAATGCTTCATTAGTAGATAGAATCTCAGATAAGTGTGAGATAAAAATAGAAGTGTGGTAAGGAGGAAGAATTTATGTATATAAGAAAATAAAATAATAATGTTTAGAAACACAGCTAATATCACCATTGTTTCTTATAGCTGAGTAGTACTCTATGGTATACATATACCACATTTTATTAATCCACTCATGTATTGATGGGTACTTGGGTTGTTTCCACATCTTTGCAATTGTGAATTGTGCTGCTATAAACATTTGAGTGCAGATGTCTTTTTTTAGAATGTCTTTTGTATTTTCCTGGATAGAACTGGAACCCACTCTACTAAGTGAAGTATCTATCCCAAGAATGGAAAAATAAGCACCACATGTACTCACCATCAAATTGGTTTCACTGATCAAAACCTAAGAGCACATACAGGAATAACATTAATACATTAATCGGGTGTCAGGCAGATGTGGTGGGGGGGAGGGGATGGGTGTATACATACATAATGAGTGTGATGCTCACTGTCTAGGGGATGGACATACTTGAAGCTCTAATTCGGGGGTTGGGGGCAAGGACAATATATGTAACCTAAACTTTTGTACCCCCATAATATGCTGAAATAAAAAAAAGAGTGATAAAAAAAAACACAGCTGATATTTGGTAATGGGAGTGAATCTACAGAGGTTGAATAAATGTATTGAATTGACTAAAATCACTGAATTTTTCAGAACAACACTTGGGGTTGGGAGGAGAGAATATTCGTTCTTACTGATGGGGCACGATGGGGGACTAGAAGCAGCCCACACTCGCTGCTCTCAAGGAGCGGATCGAAAGTTACAGGTGGGTGCCCAGCTACGGATGGGCCTTCTTGGAAAGAGCATCGTGAATCACTGGAGAAGTGATGGGGGACACTCAGAATGAAGAAGGTGACGGGGTGATCCACTCGGCAAGAGCAGAAGGTATCTGAGGAGACACCCACACGTGGGGAAGGACAGGAGGAGAGAACCCCAGGACTCCACACTCCGCCCATAGACGATGTGACCAGAGCTGTGAAGGTCCCCCCAGCACCACAGATGTCCAGTCTGATCAGGGAGCTGCTTGGAGTCTGTGCAGTGACATTGTACTCGAAAGTGGGCATAGCAGAGACCTGGCGGCTTCTGTTCCCAGGTTGCTGCAACTGACGCCACTCTGAGCTCTCAGGTCCAGATCACCTGGGCTACTCTTGGCTCAGCTTTGCTGCAGCCACCACTGCATGACCCCGACCAGGCTGGGGAGGGGGCAGAGAGAGAGGATGTCCTTGCATGCCACATGACTGGGAGCCAAGCACTTCCCCCCCTCACGAGAGATTCAGGCAGAGGGCACCACAGGGCACTACAGTTGCTACCTAAAAGCCCTGTGGTGACTGCCTCAGCAGGACCTGGGTAGGGAGAGAACCCTGGTCTCATGGCAGCCCGGCCCCACAGCCATGCTCCAGAGGTTCCTACACTGCTGCTGGGCCCCGTGGTCCTGCCCCGAGGCTCCCACCTGCCACCAAGTAGGAACAGCCCTCACAGTCCAACACTTCACTAAGGACTTGCTGACCACAAGCTACCATTGCACCTGGCCCCACGTGGAGTCAACACCTGCAGCCCTGACACCCATGACCACTGTCTAAATAGCCTCAGCCATCTGCCACTGCCACTGCTGTGGGGAGACCTGGGAAGAGCGATCTCCTGCAATGTCAGCCTCTGTGACGAGGAACTTGCCTACACCTGAGCTTCCAACAGCAGCCTGGGGAACAAGCCACTACTCCATGGAAAGATCATCCAGCACTAGCTTGGACTGTGACCAACAGAGGGGAATGGGACAACACAGAACAGCTACATTACGGGCTCTTAGGGCATCTGCCACTCTCCTGCCACTCTGTAGAGTAGGTCACAAAAGCACTATCTGGAGACCTCATCTTCTCACTAAGAAGGAGATTTCCCAGCAAAGAAGAACAGCTGTGCTGCAAACCTATATGCCATGAGCCAAGAGAAGAGGTTTCAGATGAGAATAAACCAGCAAAAGAATTCTGGCAACATGAAAAAACAGGCTAGTTTGACACTTCCAAAAGATCACAATAGATCTATACAATGGACCCCAACCAAAAGGAAACTGTCAAAATGTCAGAAATGGAATTCAGAATATGGGTAGCAAATAAGATGAACGGGATTGAAGAGAAAGTTGAAAGCCAACATAAAGAAGGCAAAAATATATTTCAGGACATCAATGAAAAAAAAAAAATGAAAAAGTTGCCCAAGAGCTAGACAGCATAAGAAAGGATATCACAGAACTTGAAGAAATGAGAGTCATTTAGGGAATTTCAAAATAGAACAGAAAACTTCAACAACAGGCTAAACCAAGCAGAAGAAAGAATCTCAGAGTTTGAATTGCTAACTTAGAAGTCTATACAATTCTATGTTCGCTATCCCAGGGATGAATGTAAACATCTTCCAAATTACATGAGTGAGAAAAGTATTAAAAGATACCATTCATGACTCCTGCCCCACCCTCTCCTAGATCACCTCTACTAAATTTCCAACTTCTCTCATTTACAGGTACATGATATCTTACAAATCTGTCCATTTTTCTTTGCCCTCTCTGCTACTACGCCAGACAGGACAATCATTATATATAACCCCAATATTATTGCAATGTAATTATTTCTCCTCATCCTCTGGCCCCTAAATATTTTCTTCACGTGGTGTAGCAAGTATCATTTTCCCTAAACACAAATATAATCATGCTTCACTCTTACTGAGAAGGTTCCCCATTGGCCTCAGGATAAAATGCAACTTCCCCAAAGTCTACTACACATCCCTGCTAATTTATCTGGCCCTTGCGCACCCTCAGGTTTCATCTGTCGATATTGCTCTTTTATTACTGCCCAGCTCCTGACTATTCCCGTATTTCTCTTGCTTGCCAATGTTTCACATGCCTAGAATGCCTTTCTACAAATCCTGAACTGTCTTCTTTCTGCTCCTTAGAATAACATAACTTATGTTCACTTCATAATGTTGGCCTCTTTAAAGTGATTACGTATATCTCCTACATGCTCCCATTTCAGGTTGCATTTATTCTTATCACATACTTACTGCTGGATTCACATCTTAGACGCCCCAAGCACTAAGAAGTCAAACAGTTCCCTCTCTAGCCTGCCATGTGTAATTTAAAATGAAAATGATATTGAACCAGAAAGTAAGTGTGGGGAAATCTAACAGAGTACTGATTTTTCCTAGTATGACTATGTGCTGCTTGCACTGAACAAATAACTATGCAATGAAAAAAAAAAAAAAAAACAACGGTGTCTTTGTATTGCTGTGACACTAATAAAAACCAGTCTTTTTATTAAGTAATTCACTGTTGTTTGTAGTACTGTAATATTTTGACATTGCCTGTCTTCTTATATCTCTCTATAGATTATGCCTTGGTAACTACTTGATCTCAGTGTCTGCCCCAAAATAGCTGCTCCTTAATGGGAAAAAGAAATAAATGAATAAGTGAATGGCCACGTACTGTCATTCTTTTTGCCTTCCTTCTAATTATAAAAATGACCTCTCAGTTTTCTCAATTCACCCTTACCCTTATCAGCAATATATTTCATTTGTGAGAACTCAGCCATCAAACTAAATGAGTGGACACTCACTCCATGACTGATTTTAAAATATTCCTAAGATAGTATTCTTCTAAATGGTGTTTGTTTCAGCTAATAGTTCAAAGATGACTTCTCATTCTCAAAAATTAACAAAAATCCATTAGAGATGGAAAACATTAGATAACAAATACACTTCACCTTTTCAAATATCTTATTGTCCAAAAGACAAATCTAGAGACATTATTTTTCAACTTACTATAGAAATAAGTTACCTACTGCTGCATAACAAATTGCCTCAAGTGTAGCAGCTTAAAACTACAAATAGTTTTTATTTTTATTTTTTAACTTAAAAAAAAACAGTTTCTATGAGACAGGAGTCAGGGGCAGCTTAGTTAGGTGGTCCTGGCTCAGAGTTTCTCATGAGGCTGCCATCAAGATGTTGGCCAAGGTTGCAATCACCTGAGACTTGGCTGGGTCTCACTCACGAGGGTGTTTATGGGAGGCTTTGGTTGCTTAAACGTAGGCCTCTCTATAGAACGTCTGTTCATGATATAGCTTCCCCAGAATGAGTAGAGTGTGTGTGTGTGTGTGTGTGTGTGTGTGTGTGAGAAAGAGAGAGAGAAAGAGAGAGAAAGAAAGAGAAAAAAACTCTTGAGACAGAAGCCACAGTCTTTCATAACATTATTTCAGAAGTGATATATGTCAGGTATATTTTGTAGGTCAGACAAAACCCTAGTACACCTTGGGGGGAATTCACACAAGAGCATGAAGATGACCAGTGGATAAAGTTGTTGGGGCCATTATGGAGTCTACCACAGGAAGAGTTTTGAGGAATATAATGGCATGATCTGACTTATGTTCAAAATAATCATTCTGGGAACTTTGTGGAAAGTAAAAATGTAGAGAATGCATTTCATGGAACCAAAATATTTGTATCCCCATAATACCCTGAATTTAAAAAAAAAAGAGTAGAAACACGCAGACCAGGTATGAGGCTATTGAGACCGAGCAAATACATGGCAGATTGCTGCTCACACAGGGCTGGAGAAGGAGTGGTATTGAGAAGTGGTTGAGCTCTATGTTTGTTTTGAACGTGGAATCAAGAGGATCTACTGATAGATTAGATGTGAGGTGTGAGGAAAATAGAGGAATTAAAGACAAAGCCAGAAACTGCACAAGTGGTGGTAATATTTATTAATAAAAGGAAGATCGGGAGAGGGGCCATTTGGTGGGGAGAAGAGGGAATAAAAAATCCTGTTTGAAATACATTATTAAGCTTGAGATGCCTACTAGACTTCCTAGTATCGAGGTCAGGTAGGCTGTTGAGTTTACAAGTTTGGATTTCAAGGGGGAGGCTGGGGCTGTCAATATAAAAATGTGAGTGATAAGATCACAACTGCAGTCATCATAGTACAAACAGTATTTAGCAACATGGCATGGTTGAGATAAACTAGGAAAAGAGGGTAGAGAAAGAAAAAACAAAAGTCAGAGGACTGAGCTCTGTGACACTTCCACAGACTACATGCAGTTCTCTCTTAATTCCTTTGCTGATACCATTCCTACTGCTTAGAATGAACGTACTCATTTTTCCTAACTGAAAAGCATCCATCCTTCAAGATCTAACTCAGAATTCACCATTTTTGAAACATTGGCTCTATTAGTCATGGTTCTCCAGAGAAACAGAACCAATATGTTACATAGGTATAGAAAGATTTCTTATAAGGAATTGGATGCTATGATTATAGAGGCTGACAAGCCCCAAGATCTGCAGAGTGAATTGGGAAGCTGGAGTCCCAGGAGAGCCAGTGGTTTAGCTCCACTCTGAGTCAAAAGGCCTGAGACCAGAAGAGCTGATGATGCAGTTCTAGCCCTAAGGCTGGCAGGCTCAAGACAAAGGAAGAACTGATGTTTTCATTCAAGTCCAAAGGCAGGAACAAAAAAGTCAACGTCCCTGTTAGAAGGTCATTCGGCAAAATCTTTCATACTTGGGTGAGTGTCAGCCTTTTTGATCTACTCAGACCTTTAACTGGATGAAGCCTACCCACATTAGGGGGGGCAACCTTCTTTTCTCAGCCCACTGGTTTAAATGTTAATCTTATAGGAGAGAAAAAGAAATACCTTTCCCTCACTCGTTGCAAGGGTTGTGTCTGAAACCCCTATATAAAAAGACAGATTAACAGACTAGCATAACAAATGTATTTAATCCAGGTTTTACATGACATGGGAACCTTCAGAAATGAAGACCCAGAAACCCCAGGAAAAACTGTGTTTCAGTGCTAAGTCTGATTAAAGAAATGGATAGTTGTAGAGAAAAATGACTGGATAAAAATGTGTATGATCTAATGGTAATACACTGTGGGCAGAGAGGGGAACAGAGCAAGACCTATTTGTTCAGATTCTTCTTGGCCTCCAGGTGTAGGGCAGGGCCTTCTGGAATGAGAGTCTTATGACCTCCTTTCAGGCAAGGTAGGTCAGAGAATCCTTTATGACCATGCTTCACACAGAAAAGTGGGCAAAGGTCAGAAAGTGACCATTCTAGGCTTTATGGCTTGCTCTGGGGAAAGGACTTCTAGTTTCTATGGCCTTCTTGGATGAGAACAGAGAAAGGGAGAAAGAAGAACAGGAGAAGGCCAGAGAAACTTTGCTTCTGAGGCCCTCCCAATCTCTTCCATTCAAACTACTCAGCATGTCAAGGCACCGTAGTTTGGGGTATCATATTCTGAGCCCAGACAACCTAATCCAGAAACACCCTCATGGATATTATTTGACCAAATATCTGGACACCCCATAGCCTGGGGAACTTGATGTATAAAATTAATCATCACATTGACCTGGTAGTAGGCTGAATAACACTCCCCTCCACCAAATGCACGTGCATGTTAATCCCTGGAACCTGAAAATGTTACCTTACGTGGCAAAAGGGACTTTGAAGGTGTGACTAAGTTAAGGTGGAGGGATTATTCTAGATTATCAAAGTGGGCCTTTTGTCATCAAGAGTATTTATGAGAGGGATGTAGGAGGGGTTAGAGTTGGAGAAGAAGGCAGAGATGGCAGTGATGCGCTTGGAGAGATGAAGGGAAGAAGCATCTGTGAGCCAGGGAGGCAGGGGGCTGCTAGCTTCTCAGAAGGACAAGCTCATGGACTCTCCCCGCAGAGTAATGGAAAGAAAGCAGCCCCACTGGTACCTTGACTGTAGCCCAGTGAAGCTGATTTCAGATGTCTGGCTACCAGAACTGTAAGATAATTAATGTGTGTTGTTTCCAGCCACCAAGTTTGTAGCTACATGTTACGGTAGCCGGAGGACACTAACACAGGCCTCTTCTCAAACACCTTCTTTCATCGATCCTTTTCATCCTCCCCTCACCTCATGCAGTATTTATTTTAAAACAACTGCATTGAGGTAAAGTTTACACATCATAAAATTGACCATTTTAAGTGTTCAATTCAGTGAGTGGTAGGAAGTTTACCAGATACCATGAACCATTACCATAACCAAGTCAGACCTTCCTCGTCAGTCCAAAAAGATCCTACAGGTTCACTTACAGTTAATCCCTATTTCCAACCTCAGCCCCAGACAACCACTAATCTACCTTCCGTCCCTGTGAATTTGCCTGTTCTGGGCATTGCACATGAATAGTAGAATTATATAAAATATGCAGCCTTTTGTGTCTAGATTCTTTTACTTACCATAATAATTTTGAGGCCCATCAATGCTACTGTACTTATCAGTATTTTGTTCTATTTTATTGGTGAATATATCCATTGTATGGATAGCCCATTGTATGGATAGCCCATTGTATAGATATACTGCATTTTATTGACCCATTTAATAGTTGATGAACATTTTGGGCTGGCTCACATATCCATTTCTTCCTATAGTATTTTACACCCACTTCTTTATAGCATGTGACATATTGTCTTATAGTTGTGAAGAAGAAAGGAAGTATATTTGATTCAATTGTCTGTGTTCATGGCCTACACCTGTATATGGCTCATTGTAGGTATTCAATGAGCATCAGTTGCAATTGTGTGGTGTTTACATGACCCCACCTGTTAGTTCTAGAATCTCAGGAGTCATGGCCATCTGGCTCCTACACTGGCAGCATTTCCATTTTTAGCGTTGTGTCTTTCTACCCACTTTCCATTTCTTCATGCTGACCTTACTACTGGCAGGTCGTCTAAGTCACAGGTTGTTTTGAAAAACCCCTCTCACATTTCCTTAGGACAAAGGGCAAGGTGCTTTGCAAAGTTAGAATCCAGATACGGGTTTTGAAGAAAGAGCAGTTATTCAAATTAAAAAGTTGTGTGTCTTTGCTATGTCCTTTTGGCAGAGCACATTATAGATCTAACTGAAGAATAACAACAGTGAAAACATAAAAATAAATGAAAACCCCTCTGTCTCAAGAGCTCTAAGCATTTAAGAAGAGAAAAAATAATAACCTTTGTGGGGTAGAGTTAAATTCCTTTGGATGTTTCCAATGTTCGGCTTTGAATCTCAATTATCAGCACAGAATATTGGCATGTGATTCCTATGAGCCTTCGATGAATACCTCTTTTTAAGGATTTAGTTTCTCTTTCACAGCATTTTAGTAATCACTCCTGCTGCTATGAAATTTGGATAATGGCCCACAATACCTCCTGAATAAAAAAAGAATGCAAGGGGAAATAAAGCAGGAAAACCCACAACACGAAGGCATTATCAATTCAGGCTCAATCAGGCTTCGCAGGTGGAATCAGTCTTAATTCAAAGGGCCCTCTCCTCAGAGATTGAGGCAAGTGATACTTTTCTTTGTGGCCTTTCAGAGCTTTTCATTCCACACAATCACAGCATACGCTAAGTATGAAAGCTGAGTTTTCAGAAATATGTAACAGGACATTGAAATGAGAAAAGGGAAAGAGGCAGAAAGACATTTTATAGAAAAGCACATTGTAGAGCTTAGCTTAAAATTGGACACTTGCCTTTGATGGGTCTGCTTTTAAAATAGGAAATTGATTTTCAGTTAACCAACTGAAAGAAAAATGCACAGCTATACACTTGCTCTTAATTCTGCAGGCAGTCCTTCCTTCCTAACCGCCTTTCCTTGTAAAGGCATTTGAATACTTTGCAAATAAAAAGTGCATAGGGTTTAGGCATGCTGTGTCCTGAGCAGTTCAGTCAAAATCTACATTGCTGCACCTTCTGTTTTCCCCAGGCCTGGAAACAGAAGACTTCCATAAAGGTAGGGCGCATTTCAGAGGAAATTGTGTGTGCAGGCCCAGCCATCTCTTTGAAATGTGACAACATGTAATAGGTGAATTACATTCTAGTATATAAAATGTGACACATGTGAATTAATTACTGATGCTAACTTGATTTACATTAAATTGCCAGTGATTTGTCATTTTAAATTATCTATGAAAAAATTATTTGGGTTTATGATCCATTTCAAATGAGGAACTTTAAGTAGGCAAGATAGTGTTGCGGAGAGGAAATGCCCTAGAGATTTTTCATTGTTTTCCTCATTCTGCTACTATCAGCTCTATGAACACAAGGACAATACCTTTCTTCTTAATTTCCCCAGTACCTAGCGTAGTGTTCAAAACATATTAGGCTCTCAAAAAATATTTTGAGTGAGTGACTGAATGAACAGTACATGCTAATTGATATTTCATTTCACAAGGCTTCTCTTTCCAAATCTTTCTTTTATTTTTACACATACAACGTGGAATATTATGTTTCTAAATCTTTAAAAATAAAATAAAACAATGTTGGTTCTGTGCAATCTGAAGGGTCATCTGACCCCAATAATCATAAAATATAGGATGAGAGGTCAGCTAAGTCAACTTCCTGATGCTTGGTACAACATTCAAATAAGAGGTCATTTTATCTCCACTTAAACGCTGCAAGTCATAAGGAAACTCATCACTGCATGAGGAAGCCCACAGCATATTTGGATAGTTTTCATTCTAAAAACTATCTCACCTTGTATTGAGCTAAAATATAGCTACCTAACACCCACCACCATTCTTTCCTCTGGGATAATATATGTAACAAAATGTTAGATGCAACTAAAGTATTTCTGTTGTATTGGAGTTGTAACAAAGACTCCAAGAACCAAGAACAAAATAGTTCGGGCAAGGACACTTATATCCTAATGTAATGTGTTAGATCATCTATTCAGAACATGCAATGGCCCTTGGTGCTTTGGTTCATCATCTATAACCTGGCTGTCCAAGCAAACACTGCTGATGGGGTTCAGGAGACCACGAAAAATGGCTCATTGGCATTTGAGACAATAGCAGAAACAGGAGGGTCACTCTCACCTTTCCCTTGCCCCTTCTCCCTTGAAGCAGGTCAAAAAACCTAGAAAAACATTTTCTGATCTTCTTCTGAAGTGGGTCATAAGGCCCTCATGTGAGAGGTACCCACTCTATACCCAGAGCAGAGAACAACCTGAAGGCACAGGGACACACAGAAGAATGGGAGCAAACAGGCCTTGCTCAGTTCCCCCAGTCTATTACCATTAGATCACTCTCCGTTTGTCCAATCATACTTCTCCACAACTAACCCCTTCCTCATCCAATTTAGCCTTAAAATACACAGGTTTCTCTATTTCTTGGACTCTTAATTTCTGAATTCTCCCATGTCACATAAAATGTATTTTAGATAAATTTGTATGCTTTTCTCTTATTAATCTGTCTTTTGTGATAGTGGCTTCAGAAATGAACCTAAGAAGGGGAAAAGATATTTCTTTTTTATAATTTTTTAAGTTGATATATAATGAATGTACATATTTTGAGGACATGTGATAATATGATACATTCATATAATCAAATCAGGATAATTGGATATCCATCACCTTAGATATTTATATTTATTTACTTTTGAACATTCAAATCATTCTCTTTAGCTGTTTTGAAATGTACGAATGATTACTGTTAACAATAATTACCCTACTGATATGTCAAACACCAGGTCTTATTTCTTCTAAGTGTATAGTTTACCCATTAATCCACCTCTTTTCTTCTGCCCTTCACCCTGCCCTTCTTAGGCTGTGATAACCAATCTACTATCTTCATAAGCTCCACAGTTTTAGCTCTCACATATGAGTGAGAATATGTGATAT
>CM052442.1:12780873-12800244 GCA_028533085.1 Varecia variegata
AAGTGGTAGTACCAATTTCCTGTTTCACTAGCAATATATGGAAGTCTCTTCTGCTCCACTTCATTGTCCACACTCAGTGTTAACAGTTGTTTTTCTTTCAACAATTCTAGTGGCTGTGTAAGGATATTTTATTGCTGGTTTTAATGTGCATTCTTCTGACAATTAAGTTAAACACCTTTTGGTATGTTTATTGACTATTTGAGTATCTTATTTTTTAATTTTATGCTTGAGTGCATTGCCCTAATTGCATCATTCATTTTTTGTTTTGTTTCTTATACATGCTTAGTACAAGCTCTATTTTAAGCATTGCATATTATCTTTTACCACTCTGAGACTTACCTACTCACTATCTTAATGGTACCATTTGATGTATGGAAGTTCTTAATTTTAACATAATAGTATTTATCAATATTTTCAATTATGTTAGCTTTTTGGGATCTGTTTAAAAATTACTCACCACCTCAAGGCTATAAAGATATTCTCCTTTTATCTCCTTGAAGTTTTATTGTTTTATTTTTTCACATTCAAATCTATGATTCACAGGAATTGATTTTTGTGTCTGTTGCGAGGGAGGGGTAACATGTAATTTTTTTTTCCCATATGGATATCCAATTAACCAGCACCATACACAATTTATTGCAAAAACAATCCTTTCCCCCATTGCTCGGTTGTGCTATTTTTTGCATGTATCAATTGTCTGCATATGGAGGGACTATTTCTTGATATATGTGTATCCTTATGTCAATACCACAGTGTTTTAATTATTCATCTTACAAGTTGTGCTATCCAGTAGAATGAGTCCTAACATATTGTTCTTCTAGAAGATTGTCTTGGCCCTTTTTACTCCTCTGCATTTCCATATAAAGATGTTTAACTTTGTACATTACAGAAACTTTCAAGCATATGTAAAAGTAGACAACTAGCATAATGATCATGCCTGTGCCCATCAACCTCTTTCAGCACTTATGAGCTCATAGCCAGTCTTGTTCCATTTACATCCCCATCTGTTCTCCCCATCATCAGATTATTTAGAAGTGAATTCCCTACATCATATAATTTCATCTGAAAATATGTCCATATGTGGCTATAAAAGAAAATAAATCTTTTTTACATATACCTACAAGAATATGTTAACCTAAAATTTTCCCTAACATCAAATGTTTAGTCAATGTACAAATTTACCTAATTTTATCACTTTTTTAAACATTGGTTTTATGGTATGTTTGAATCAGGACCCAGTGATGTTGAGATATTATAATCGGTTAATGTATCTCTTGTTACTTTTAAACAACTGGTTTGTCTAAGATCATCTTGTCTAATATTTTAAAAATTATTTAGAAATAATTTCAGACTTATAAGAAAGTTATTAGGTAATATAAATATTTCTGTATATTTTTTATCATTTAAAATTTTATTTCATCTTGTTAAAAACACTTTTAAACTTAGATTAATTTTCATCGTATAATATTCTTTTTAAGTTTTATTTTATTTTTAATCAACATATAATAAGTGTGCATATGTATGGGTACAATGTGATATTTTGATACATGTACATATTGTGTAATGATCAAATCGGGGTAATTAGCAAATCCATCACCTCAAACATTAATCATTTTTTTGTGTGTATGGTGAGAATATTCCAAACTCTCTCTTTTAGCTATTTTGAAACATACAATACCTTATTTTTAACTATGGCCACCCTACAATGGGACATCGGAGCTTATTCCTCCTTTCTAACCACAACTTTGTACATGTTGACCAACTGCTCCCTGTCCTCCCCCTCCCCTGCTGTCCCCACCCTCTGGTAACCACTATTCTACTCTCTATAGAAGAGATCAATTTCTTTAGATTCTGCATATGAGTGAGATCAGGTGCTATTTGTCTTTCTGTGTCTGTCTTATTGCACTTAACATAATATTCTCCAGGTTCATCCATGTTGTTGCAAATGACCAGATTTCATTCTTTTTTATGGCTAAGTAGTATATCACATTGTCTTTATCCATTCATCCTTTGATAGACACTTAGGTTGATTCAGTATCTTGGCTATAGTGAACAGCACTCCAATGAACACAAATGTAGAAATCTCTTTGCCATACTGACTTCATGTCCTTTGGGTATATAACTAGTAGTGGGATTGCTGGATCATATGGAAGTTCTATTTTTAAGTTTTTGAGGAACCTCCATACTGTTTACCATAATGGCTGTACTAATTTATATTCCTACCAACAGCGTATAGGGTTTTCTTTTCTCTACATCCTCACCAACAATTTGTTATTTTCTCTCTTTTTGATAATAGCTATTCTAACTGGAATGAGATGATATCTTACTGTAGTTTTGATTTATACTTCCCTGATGATCAGTGAGGAGAACTTTTTTCATATACAAGCCTGTTTAGAGCTTTTGCCCATTTAAATTGAATTATTTGATTTGTTTTGTTTTGTTTTTTTGGCTATTGAGTTCCTTGTGCTCCTTATATATTTTGGATATTAACTGCTTGTCAGATGCATAGTTTGCAAATATTTTCTCCCTTTCTGTTTGTTGCCTCTTCACTCTGTTGATTGTTCTCTTTGCTGTGCAGAACCTTCTTAGTTTTATGTAATCCAATTTGTTTATTTTTGAGTGCTTTTGAACTCTTATCCAGAAAAATCCTTGCACAGATTAATGTCATGAAGCATTCTCCTATGTTTTCTCCTAGTAGTATAAAAGGTTTGGGACTTACATTTAAGTCCTTAATCCATTTTGAGTTTATGTTTGTATATGGTGAGAAGTAGGGATCTAATTTCATTCTTCAGGAGGATATCTAATTTCTCAGCTCCACATATTGAAGAGACCATCCTTTCTTCAATGTGTGTTCTTCGTAACTTTGTCAAAAATCAGTTGGCTGTAGATGCATGTATTTATGTCTGGGCTTTCTATTCTGTTCCACTGATGTATGTATCTGTTTTTATGCCAGTGCCATGTTGCTTTGGTTATGATAGTTTTGCAGTATGTTTTGAAGTCAGGCAGTGTGATGACTTCAGCTTTTGTTCCTTTTGTTAAAGATTGCTTTGGCTATTTGGAATCTTTTGTGATTCTACATGAATTTTAGGTTTGTTTTTTCTATCTTTGTGAAGAGCATCATTGTTATATTGATGAGAATTGCATTGAGTCTGTAGATTGCTTTGGGTAGTATAAACATTTTAATAATATTAATTCTTCCAATCCATGAACATGGCATATCTTTTCATTTATTTGTATCCTCTTCAATTTCTTTCACAAGTGTTTTATAGTTTCCAGTGTAGAAATATTTCAACTCCTTAAGTTTTTTTCCTAGGTATCTTCTTCTTCTTCTTCTTATTATTATTTGTATCTCTTGGAAATGGGATTGTTTTCTTGATTTCGTTTCTAGGTAGTTCACTATTAGTGTATAGAAATGCTACTGATTTTTGTATGTTGAGTTTGTATTTTGCAAATATACTGAATTTGTTTATTAGTTTTAACAGTTTTCTGGTGGAGTCTTTAGGGTTCTTTCTAGGTAAGATCATGTTATCTGCAAACAGGAACAATTTGAGTTTTTCCTTTCCAATTTGGATGCCTTTTATTTCTTGCTCTTGCCTAATTGCTCTGGAAAGAACTTCCAGTATTATGTTGAGTAGAAGTAGTGAAAGTAGGCCTTATCAATCTTGTTCTAGATCTTGGAGGAAAAGCTTTTAACTTTTCTCTGTCCTGTATACTTTTCACACAGATTCCCCAAATGTAAACATTTACTACATTAGCTTCATAATTTTTTCATTCTCTCTTGCTTTCTCTCTCTTCTTCTCTTTATATTTTTTCCTGAAACTTGTGCAAAAGTTTGCAGTAAGTTGCAGAAATAATTCCCCTTTACTTCAAAATATGCCATTTTTTTTTTCCATAAAAACATGAACCAATGATCACATTAAGGGAATTCTCATTAGTAAATAATGTTATCTAATTGAAAGACCTTACATCAATTTTAAAAAATGCTTCACTAATATTTTATCTGCTTCAAAATTCAATCCAGGATGATAGATTACATTTTGTTATTATGTCTCTTTAGTCTCTTTTAATCTGAAACAATGCCTGTACTATCTTTGCCTTCATAATCTTCATGCTTTTGAAGAGAACTGAACAGCATCTGAGATTTTACCTTATTTACAAGCTACAAGCTAACTTCTCACAGTTTTATGAATGCACACAGAAGACACAGAGTTCTGGATCAGATACAAAGGCCTTTATTACTCACATCATAGAAAACAGTATGAGCTTCATGTTTGGGTCAGTTTCTTGTGTCCCAAGACTCACAGGACAACACAAAGGGGCACTGGTGAATGCTGATGAACAGTGAGTTTGTATATCAGTGGAGGAAACAAAGCTTAGGAAACCCAAATCTTTTTAAATGGACTGCAGGCAACCTACCCTTTGTAAAGGTAGACACATCTCTGTTATATTGGACTGTAAACAAGTCTTTCCCCTTAATTTTGACTGAGACACTATCTCTATCTTCCAATCCTCTTTGCTATATAAACATCTTTGAAAGGATAGTCCACAACAAAAGGGCAGCTTGTGCCTTGCCTGAAAAATATGCAGACTTGTAAGAGACAAATGGAGATTCTTCTCCCAAAACTATCCACCTCTTGTTTCTTGATCATTTTTCTCTTAGCAAACCTCCCCATGTATATACCACTGTCAGTCTCTCTAATTAATCTGGCCAATAGAGGCTGGGAACGAAGCCATTCAATTTGTCTCATACAGTGATTAATGAAGTCTACCATCAACCTGGCCCCAAGCAGCAGATGAGGCCAATCTTCAGGATTGAACTCCAGCATGCCACCCAGGGCGGTGGACTGACCCAGCCAGCAGAACAAGTCCCATAAGCCATCAGAATCTACCTTAAAAAGTCAGATGGTATTTTCCTTAAATTTTTGTCCTGACTTTTCCACTTGGCCCAAGGCATTAATCGAAGTACAATAGGATGTATTAGCAATTATACCAACTACACTTTGGCCTGCAAAGAGGAAGTCTAGGTTCATTCTATTACCCATAACGCCCCTGGCCAGTGAGTTAAAGCTGATCCAAATGCCTTTCAGGGCTGAGCTGGTTTCATGGACGACATCATATAAAGTCAAGAACAAATTTTGTACCATCTTTCTCATTGTGTAATTCCCATTGTAGGAAAAATTGCCCAAAGAGTGAGCACGGATAAAAAGTCTATTTAAACTTAGATACAAAAAATTTTTAAAATAACAATTTGTTGACAGTTATTCCACCATTCTTGTACATGAACATGATTTTGCTTGTATTCAATCTGAAAAGTACACATTTGCATAAATGTATTCATAGTGATATCATTTTACTTGTATATAATTAACCTGGAAAGGCTGAACTTCCCTTTTGATTTTTCTAGCACTTCTTATATTGTTATTTTGATGTACAGGATAACTTTCACAGTAATATTGAGTAAATTAAAGACATGAAAAATGTCAAACACACCTAATCATTTCCAGCCTTCTTCTTTTATAAGGTGAGTAAACTTATTGTTGGCATTGCCCAGAAGCAGCCTGGGAAACCCCAAAGATAGGTGGAATAAAAAGCATTTTATTACTGTGAATTTGAAACCTGCACTAGAAAAAGGCAATATCAAAAATAATTGTCAAAGCAGAAAAGATATGAGCATAAATGATAGGTGTATAAGTATACAAAGACAAAGGTTGAGGAAATATTTAAATAACGGCACTGAGTAGCAAAGATTTTTAGGATCTCTTGCTTTTTCAGGAGTGACTTGTTAAAAAAAAATTAGAGGAGTATACAAAAAGTCACAAAAGTTAACAAGATCTTATGATATAAGGAATGTTTCTTATCCAGGCAAAGTACACAGAAGACATGGATTTTTTAAAACAACTATATTAACAGAAAGTAAACCAAATTATAGTTTTACCCCTTTTTATACAACTGATATAACGTTTTTCTGTACTAAGCCAGTTCTTCGTCTTATAAATAAAGCCATAAACATTGAACCAACTCTGTAAAAATTTCACACATTTTCATGCTTCTTCCAAACTCATTATTTGCAAGTATTTTAAAGCAAGGTGAATAAACGTCACTACCTTTCAAATCTTCTGCAACTTAACTGTGCTGTTTACTATTTTCTTTTCACCTTCTGCCACAAAGAGGCAATTTTACTTTTAAGACACAATTACTCTCTTTTTTTCTTAATAAACAAGCAAAAAATAACATATCCATTTTATTTTCATTCATATATTTTTCACAGCTATTGTAAGGAACATAGTTCTCTCAAACATAGTAGCTACAACTTTTGACCCCAGTAATTAACCCCAGTCCCCCACAGGCGCAGAAAGAGCTGGAAAGCAGATAAATGACAACTATTTGTTGTGTGGAAGCACCAATTGGAACAACAGAGCTCCAGCAACGACTGTGACTTACGAGCACATACATATTTCCATTCAGTCACATATATCTGTTACACATTTCTTAATGTGGCAAATATGAACACACGTATCAAAATGACCCAGTGTCATCTATTTGCTTTTTCCAAACAATTGCCTGATAGCCACATGAGTCAAAGGTGTGTATGCATATATCTATATATCTATATGCATATATATATATAGAGAGAGATGTAAATTATGCTAGCAAACAAGTGTTTCTGTCAGAGATGTGATAGAAATTTTTACTGACATAGTGCAAGGGGATTGAGTAAGTCATTATCTGTAACATTATAAGAATCTACTTTTATAAGCCATTACTTATAATTTAATTATTTGAACACATAATGGTTTCATTCATGATTTTTAAATACTTATTGAAAGCACTACATGCTAATTTGAACAATTAAATAACTATAGTGAATTTAGTGTAGATTAATTTTTAATTAATTAATTATAAAAAACAAATCTTGCAAAAACATTATTTATATTTTAAATATTATACAACAAACATTTTTTTTTTTTGACAGAGTCTTGCTGTTACCTGGGCTAGAATGCCGTGGCATCAGCCTAGCTCACAGCAACCTCAAACTCCTGGGCTCAAGGGATCCTCCTGCCTCAGCCTCCCAAGTAGCTGGGACTACAAGTGTGCACCACCACGCCCGGCTTATTTTTTCTGTTTTCAGTTGCCCAGCTAATTTCTATTTTTTTAGTAGAGATTGGGTCTTGCCCTTGCTGGGGCTGGTCTAGAACTCCTGACCTCAAGCAATCCTCCTGCCTCAGCCTCCCAGAGTGCTAGGATTATAGTGTGAACCACCATGCCCAGCCCATACATATGTTTTAAACCCAATATTTGTTCAAAGATTTACTAGAAATATTGTCTACATTTTTCTCCCTGATTTTATATGCCAATTTTAAAATAAAAACATCCAATTTTGGTTAAAGTAGTAAAATTTTCTAGATTCCTACCCCAACTCTGCTAACCTGAAATAAGGCTGTGTTCCATTGCTTGTTACCTCGGATCAGAAGAAATCAACATGACAATTGCAGGAAAATGATAGAACCAACAAATAAATCCAATGATTAGTTTTTAAAACTAATTGAAAAATGGGTAAATTAGTATATAAAACATTTACTAATTTATTTAAGAAGCTAATTTGTTTACATGAAAAAATAAACCATGACTGGTGATAATAAAAGTGAATTCTACCAAACTTCAAGAAAGACAGAACTCTAATGTCCTTTGCCCTTAACAAAACAGCCGTATTGAGGTATATATGTAATATTGAGGCATATTACATATATCCTAATACAGGATATACTAAAAACTGCACATATTTTAAGGCTACAAATTGGTAAGGTTTGGTACGTATATACACCATGGAACCATCACCACACTCAAGATAACTATCATCCCTCAAAGTGTCCTTGCACGCCTTGACAATGCAGCTTTCCTGCCCCTTCTCTGATCACTAGGCAACTGTCGATCTCCTCTTTATCAATAGCGATTAGTTTGTATTTCCTAGAAATTTATATAAATGGAATTGTGCAATGCATCTTCTTTTTTGTTTGATTTATTTTACTCGGGATATTTACTTGCAGATGCATTCATGCTGTGTGCATCAATAGTTCATTCTTTTGTGTTGCTGAGTATTGTTTCATTGAACGGATATATCGCAATTTATTTCTCCATCCTTTTGACAGAGTGTTTCCAGTTTTTGGCTATTACAGATAAAGCTGTGAAAATACAGCTTTTATGAGCATTTGCTTTCATTTCTCTTGGGAAATACCAAAGATTGAATAGATGAGAAATATGTATCATGTTCTCAAAAACTGCCAAATTATTTTTCAATATCATAGCTCCATTTTGCATTCTCACCACCAGCACACAGAAGATCCAATTACTCCTCATTCTTGTTAACACTTGGTGTGGGCAGACTTTTCCATTGTAGCCATTCTAATAGCTCTACAGTGGTAACTCAATATGGTTTTAATTTTAATTTCTCATGATGTTGACAATCTTTACATGTGCTTATTTGCCATGCCTATATCTTCTTTAAAAGAAGTGCCTGTTCCATTTTTTGCCCATTTTTAAGTTGGGCTGGTTGTTTATTATTATTGAGTTTTGAGAGTTTCTTAATATGCTGTGGATAGATGTCACTAATCAGATATATGACTAGCATGCACTTTCTTCCTGGTTGTGGTTGTTTTCTCATCATGCTCTTTATAGTACTTCAAAGGCGGAAGTTCTTAATTTTGAGAAAGTGTAAATTACCTTGTTTTTTCTTTTGTGGAGTATACTTTTGGTGTTGTATTTAAAAAAATCTTTCCCAAATATAAGATAAGAATAGATTTTCTTTTATTTTTCTTAGAACTTGTATACATTTAAAATTTGAATTTAAGTCTATAATAAATTTTGAATTAATTTTTTCATGTGTTGTGATTCACAGATCAAATTAATTTTTTTTTCCTTTTTCTTTTATTTTTTTTAACATAAGGATATCTAATTGTTCAAGCACCATTTTTAGAATAGATTATTGTTGTTCCACGGAATTACCTTTGTGGAAAACCAATTGACCATATCTGTGTGAATCTACGTTTAGACTGTATTCTCTTACACTGTTATATTTCTCTATCTTGGTGCCAATATCACATGTCTTCATTACTGCAGCTTTATAATAAAGCTCAAAATCAGGTAGAATAAGTCCTTTAACTTAGTTCCTCTTTTTCTAAGTTATTTTGGCTATTTTTAGTCTGTACTTTAAACTTTTGGGATGTGAGGTAATGGGTCTGTGTGTGCATATATACTTTTTTTTTTTTTTACGTGGAATCTTTGAAAATCAGCAGTCTTGCTGAGATACCTCGAAGAACTCAAAGTAGAACTACTTTTTGATCCAGCAATCCCTCTACTAGGTATCTATCAAAGGAAAAAAAGTCATCCTATAATAAAGACACCTGTACTCGAATGCTTATAGCAGCACAATTCACAATTGCAAATATGTGGAAACAACCCAAGTGCCCATCAATATATGAGGGGATTAATAAAATGTGGTATATGTACAACATGGAGTAATACTCAGCCATAAAAAACAATGGTGAACTAATATCTCTTATATTATCCTGGATGATGCTGGAGCCCATTCTTCTAAGTGAAATATCACAAGAATGGAAAACAAGCACCATGGGTACTCACTATCAACTTGGTACTAATTGATCAACACTTAAGTGCACATATGGAAGTAACATTCATCTGGTGTTGGGCAGGTGGGAGTGGGGAGCCAGGGATGGGTAAATTCATACCTAATGGGTGTGGTACGCACTGTATGGGGATAGGCACATTTGTAGCTATGACTCGAATGGTGCAAAGGCAATATATGTAACCTCAACCCCATAATATTTTGAAATTTAAAATATTGTAACCCCATAATATTTTGAGATTTTAAAAAAGGGCTTTAAAAAAAAGAAAATCATCAATTTTTTTCCAATGTACTCTTCTGTTGATTTATTTCCTGGATGGTGACGGGTTATTTTAAAACACTTAAATCAAAATTAATTTTCTTGTAATAAAAAAGCACGATAGCCATTCCAGTGAGTTTTTTTTTAAGTTGCCTTTCTCCCTTTTCTTTAGGTCACAGTATATAAATGGTTAATAAACAGGCTATTTTTAAAAGTCATTACACTGTATCTACTTTTTTATTTAAGACATAAATGAAAGTAATTGCATAATAGAGCTGCAGATATTTAGCTTCATTAGCTACATTTTCCTCCATCTTTACCATTACAGGAATTCTTTTTTTTTTTTTTTTTTTTAAAGAAAATCATCAATTTTAAAGGGTAACAAATAATTTTATGTTTTTAAAAATCTTAATTATAGAATTATTATTGTTAGTATAGAGACAGGGTCACCCAGGCTGGGGTGCAGTGGTATAATCATAGCTCACTGCAACCTCAAACTCCTGGGCTCAAACAGTCCTCCCACCTCAGCTTCTCAAGTAGCTAGGACTACAGGTGCACATCACCATGCCCAGTTAATTTTTAAAATTTTTTTTGTAGAGATGGGGGGTCTTGTGATATTGTCTAGGCTGGTCTTGATCTCCTGGTGTCAAGTGATTCTCCTGCCTTGGCCTCTCAAAGTGCTGGGATTATAGGTGTGATCCATTGCACTTGGCCTTAATTATAGAATTAGCTATAAGATTATATTATTTATCATAGATTAAAATCATTATGGGTAATTTTATATGTTAAAAAAATAAAATTATTAGGTTTTGGAAGCTACGTAACTATGGATATTGGGATCCTGGGATTCCACACGAGTTGAAAGTCTGCTCAAAGTACTACCACCAAACCGTGTGTCACTGTTTTATAGGAGAGAAAAACAGAATTCACAAGATCTAAATAATTTGTTCATGTCCTCTCAGAATATCAGTGTAATTGGTGATATTTAGGTTTAAACGGCTATGGTTCCAAATTTCAGCCTTGGCACTTACTAGCAGTTTGATTTTGGACAAGATTTTTTTTTTTAATCTCTTGGTGGCTTAGTTCCCTTATTTTTAAATTGGAATAATAGTTTTCTTTCAGGACTGATTTGAAGATCCTAGCACAATTTAGAAGTCCAATATATCGTGACTATTTATACAATGTGGAAAAGATAGAGTTTATGACCTTGATCTTCTGCTTTAAAATTCAGTACAATTCTCTGTTATACTCCATTGCCTTTTAGCACATAGGTTGATGACAGAAAAGGGAGAGGGAATGAGAAATAGAGAAAGAAACAGAGAAGGAGAACTTATTTTAAGTTGATTGCTTCTAGTAATTCCTCCCCATACTTAAAAAAAAATAGTATACAATATAAAGTAAGACAACACAACTAAAACACCTAAAGTGATGAGTATAATGACATTGGTGGCCCGAAGCTTTTTAATCTCAGGCATGGCAGGTTTAAACTGGAAGTAGAGAGCATGATGTCTACAATTTCACCCCAGTAAAATCAAAACAACCCCGCTGTCCCACAGGCCCTTCAGGGACCAGGGTCTATCTCGAGGAAAATGATTGCTTCTAAAATATATTGCTCCCCTGGAGGCCATTTCAAAACTTGCTTTCTTTTCCTTTTCATCAAGTCATAGGTTAAGTCCTTCGCTTAACTCTTGCTTCTTGTTCTGTTTTGTAAGAAAATTCTCATCTAGGCATCATTCACCTAGTTTAACGAATTTGTGGAGTACAGTAGCTTAGTCCCTTTCAAACTCAGTGTGCCTAAGAACCACTTGGGCAATCTTGTGAAATGCAGATTCTGATTCAGTAAGGAGAGGGGAGGGCACTGAGATTCTACACTTCCATTTTCAACAAGCTCTCAGGTGATGCTGGCAATGCTGGCGATGCTGGCCCCAGACCACGCTTTGAGCAGCACAGTTTTAGTTTCCAAACCTGGGTGATCTCCAGAGTCACCTGTGAAAATTTGGGGAATATATAGATCGGTGTTAACGTGTCCAGACCTGCCAAATTGGATCCTCCAGCAGAGTAGAGTCTGGGAATTTGTACTTACAAAGAGCTTTCCTTCCCATTAGAAATCCACAGGGATCCAGGAAGATGCTAAAAATTAACTAACAACTCCTGGGGCATGTTCACTGACCAATCAGAAATGGGACAAGCTATAGTCCTGGAAAGGGGTCCTGAGCCTCTGCTCTCCCAGGTGTCACTATTTCAGTTGCTGAATATGTGAAGAAGTGTCCCAGGGTAGAACTTGGGGAGACCAGGGTGGTCATTTTGGCCTTGGCACTGACACTTGAAGTGTGGGGTCAGAGATGCTGTTATTTACTAATATTTATGATATATTTCAATATTTTATTAACTAGTTTGTTCTTTCTGAAAGATTATCAATTTACAGGGGTGCAAAACTTCAAGAAGAGGTAAAGCATTGGTTCCCAAACTGTCGATGCATCAGTTTGTCCTGGGGAACTTGTTTAAAAGGCGGATATTTACAACCCGTCTACTATGACTCAGCTTCATTGGATGTGAGTTGGGGCCCAGGAATATGAGCTTTAAACAAGCCCCTTAGATGATTTTGATGCACACTGTTCATGACTTAAAACCTCAGGATCCTCAGCATCAACAGTGGGGCAACTGTTCTGGAACATTCATCTCACCGTTAAGTATCTCATGCCTTTAGTCAATTTAGTTTAGTGGTCGATAAGTATAAAATAATTGAAATCCATTGAAAAAATAATTTCATGCACACTCCTTAAACAATTCCTTACCAGTATCAATCATCTAGAATTGTAATGCATTTTTTTTCATTATATATAACTCAGGTAAATTACCCTTTTCTCATTTTTGCTTCTCAGCGTCTGCCTTCACATTTAATGGTCTACTTAAGTATTATTTTTGCATTAGGGAACAAGAAGGGCCGCTGACAATCTTGTGTGAAACAGACTATAGGTAACGACTTAAATTCCAAAAGACGCATTTCTTTCAGTGTGAATCGAAAAGTGTCTTGAGCCTTTCATGAAATCATTGCTCTTTCTGAAAATCTCCTCACCCTCTATAACATTTTGGGACTGTGTTATTACCCACTGGGTTGCATTTAGGAATTGACTCTGAATGCATTCTGATTCCCAAAGAATGCTGTGCATGTTCTTTGTATTACTTCACCATGCACTTATTTTTCAAAGTTTGCCTGGGGAAAAACCTGTATCAACATAAATGGGTGGACTTGGAAAAACAACAACAGATTCAAGACAATCTCACTCCTCCTACTTAAATTAAAATCTCAGGAGGTGGAGCCTGTGAATTTGCATTTTAGTAAAAGTTAAGAGTGTATCTTATGGCTGGGTGCAGTGGCTCACGCCTGTAATCCTAGCACTCTGGGAGGCCGAGGCGGGCGGATTGTTTGAGCTCAGGAGTTCGAGACCAGCCTGAGCAAGAGAGAGACCTCGTCTCTACTAAAAATAGAAAGAAATTATATGGACAGCTAAAAATATATATAGAAAAAGTTAGCCGGGCATTGTGGAGCATGCCTGTAGTCCCAGCTAGTTGGGAGACTGACGCAGGAGGATGGCTTGAGCCCAGGAGTTTGAGGTTGCTGTGAGCTAGGCTGATGCCACGGTACTCTAGCCCAGGCAACAGAGTGAGACTCTGTCTCAAAAAAAAAAAAAAAAAAAGAGTGTATCTTATTTATGCACAGAAATGTTTGAGCACTCTCGACTTAACCCTGTGCAGTGTAGCCCCCAGCTTTCCTGTGCTTCCATCTTTTCTTTCCTTAATTCCTTATGGCCAGTGCTTGCCAAAGCAAAGAGTGTCCTTTATTAAAGAAAAACTTATTGTGACACTCATTAAAGAAAAGTGATTCAGACTCTATTCAAGGCGGGTATCTTGTTCAGCAATAAGGAATGCTGAACATGACTCAATTTATCATTTTCTTTAAATTTAACTTATCACTTACACAGCTTTGTCACAGCCAGTTCTCAGCCTCATTTGCTGGGTCTTCCTTTATGTCCCAACCACTAATTGCAGGTGTCCCTCAGGATTCTGCCCTCCACTCTTTCTCTGTATAGTCTCTCTTTCAGAAATGTCATCTCTTCCTGTGTATTTACCAGTCAGTACCATACACTGTCAGATTCCTCTACAAATTAGACACAAACTCTTAGAGTTTAAGTCCAAGGAACCTAAAATTTACACACCTTGGAAGCTCACGAATGGAGAAGAAATCTTTATTTTTCCAGAAGTTACTGCTCATGGCCATCCTTTTATTATCAGTTCCTTCCTCTCCCAAGTCTGACACGAGGAATGAAATCTTTTGTTTCCTTTGAGGAAAATGGCCCCTACCGCTCTTTCTCCTTATCACTGGGCCTGCCTTATTTGTCCTTGACCTTCAAACTGTGGCTAGATACATGACTTGAAGCCCCTTATTTATTTTTCTCATTAGTTGCCTTATGTCCAGGCAGAAGGTGAGCTACATTCTATGAACTCCCCATCCCTACAAATATTTATTATTTTAAGCCTTTTCTGGGTGAAATCATCTGAAATATTATTTTGAAATCATATTTGAGCCATATACCAATCTTGTGTTTTTCAGCTTTGCTTTTGTTCCCTTATATCATTTTCTAATTCCTTTGGCTTTCTGGTATCTAGCTTGTTTGCCCTGGGCGTATTTTATAAAGGATCAATGGCTTTATGATTAAAGTTGAAATAGTTTCAGATCTCCCCAGAATATTCTAAATATACGCATTTCATCTTACGGCAAGATCTGATACTTTCTCAAATGTTCAGTTACTTCTTTCCAGGTCTTTGTGATTTCTTGATGTCTGCTTGTATTATTTTCCCTTCCTGTCTATGTTTCCCACTTAACTGTGAAGTGTACACACAGTGCAGAACAGAGGGACACACTTGTCCCATACCTGGCAGAAGAGGTGGGCAGATATCATCGGGCTGAAAATTAATTACTCCTGAGCATGGCCAGACCCTAGCAATGGATTTAGAAGCAAATGACTGTCATAAATTGTTAAAATTAAACGATATTTCCACAAGTTGTTCTGAGGCTTGTGATTACAATAACTGAGTACTAATTCTTTTAAAAATCTATGTAAAGTCTGGTGCCGCAGTTCTTACTTGAGGAAGAGGTTTCTGCCTGCCAGTCTGTGGATAAACTTAGCCTCCCAGAAAATCATTCCTAAGCACCTCTCTGACACACAACAACAATAAAAAAAAGTTAAAAAAAAAAATCCCACTATACCCTAGTCCATGAAAAAGCAAGAAAAGTCGCAAAACAAATACTTCACAGCTGCCACAAACATCAAAATGAAAAATGCTTTGGTCTCATCAGGGAACAAAATCATCCAAGATATGGTTTTTCTCCCCTTCTACATAAAAATGCAAAATCTAAATATTTCCAGGTAAGCTAACGAGTTTTGAAATGGATTTTTGCCCAAGAGGGTAGAAGTGGGAGATAGAGAACAGTAAATTGCTTGTTTTGTAATTCACATTAAATATATTTTTAATCATGTGGTTTAGATTTTATAAAATAATATCCTTTCACTTTTTCTCATCCAAAACTTACCTAACTCTACTCTTAAAGGGCAGCATAAGAAATCTTGGAAACATTCTAATTCCCAGGTTGAATTGCCTTTTACTTTAATTTTGAAGGATGAAGAGA
Source organism: Varecia variegata (assembly GCA_028533085.1). NCBI lineage: Eukaryota > Metazoa > Chordata > Mammalia > Primates > Lemuridae > Varecia > Varecia variegata. The sequence goes on from CM052442.1 coordinate 12,796,462, forward strand.
TCTCAGCTAGGAAGTATCCGGAGACTTGTGGAAGATCCCTCAAGCAGAACAGTGTTTAATATATTACTCCTTTTACACACTAGGTCTGCGTTAGCGGTATAAGAAAATATTACCTTTGAGAGGTCACCTGAGCGGACTGCTCACCCACAGAACTTTCCGTTCAGGCAGTGGCAACATTTCACAATGTTTGGAACTTACAACCTGCTTCCGCGTTGTAAAGGGCGGGACGAATATTCAGTTCCAAACCCAAAGAAAGAGCAAGGAACAAAGAGTATATAAGGAGAAAAGAGCAGTGCACAAAATGGATATCAGCACCTCATAGACCCAAGCTGCGTGGCTTCCTCAACAGCCCCTACATTCTGGCAGCTCGACCTCCACACCTCTCACCTGTCTCCTCTTCTCTGTTTCCATCGCCACCACCTTTACTGATGTCGATCCACACATTCCGCGTACGCCGCCCCCCCATTCGCCATAAGGAAGCCCAGCTCCCATCTTGGCACTCCATGCCTTCCATTTACTTCCAATCCGAGTGCAAACCCCTACTGATCCCAGTGCAAAGGAATCTTCCCCACCTTGTTCTTATACTCTCTCTTCTTCAATAAGACCAAATGATTCAATGTGACTGAGCTCCCTGCGGGCTTGACCGATTCTGCAATCATTAGTAATACCCCCGTAACGCTAAAAGCACTCCATTTGAGAAATAAATTATATATGGTTGATGTATGAATCATCAATACGTGATGCTGCGCTTCGCAAGAATTATTTTCTAGAAACAGTGTCCTTCTAATGCATCTATGGTTTTATCATACTATTCTTTTTTAATCCTTTTATTTTTCCTCTTTTACCTTTTTTTTTCTCCCTAACTGTTATATAGTAGGGAAACAGAAAGTACTGTGGTTGTTATGGACTGAACGATGGTGTTCCCTGCAAATTCCTGTGTTGAAGCCCTAACCCCCAAGGTGGCTGCATTTGGATATAGGGCCTTTTAGGATGTTATTAAGGTTAAATGAGGTCATAAGGGTATAGTCCTAATCCGATAGGATTGGTGTTCTTATAAGACAATACGACCAGAGAGAGCTCTCTCTCTCTGCCATGTGAAGATACAATGAGAAGGTGGCTGTCTGCAAGCCAGGAAGAGGGTCCTCACCAAAACCTGACCACGTAGGTACACTGATCTTGGGCCATCAGTCTCTAGAACTATGATAAAATAAATTTCTGTCATGTGAGCAACTCAGTCTGCAGCATTTTGCCATGGCAGCCTAGCTGATTAACTCAGTAGTCTAGATTCAATTATTTGTGGGCAAGAATATTTTTATAAACATTTTGACATACTTAAAATATCAAGGGCAATAGCTTGCACATAGTTGGTCCACTAAACACACACATACACACACACTAATATTCAAATTATAAAATTTTTAGGTATTAAATAGCTTCAGTAAAATGTACTTTTATAATCTACTTGAATCAATTATATTTGACCACTTTATTTGTTGGACCCTTTCTTCATTAAACCACTAATAATTTCTGCTTGTTTTAGGTGTATTTCAAGGAGACTTATCCTGGGAGATTCAAGTCAGGGGTCACAGCTTTCGCTGTCCCTGAAATGGCTTATGCTTTGCCTGCTGCTAAAGTGTTACTGACATTTCATCTACCCTTACTGCACCGTGGCCACCAGGGGACTAGTCAAGTCACCTGAGAGATCAATTAACTTTTTTGACATACCTTGAAGATGTTAACTCTTGGTTAACAAAAAAAGAAAGAACTAAAGATACTCAGATGTCTCAGAAATAAAACAATTATATTCCACACTCCCATCAAATTCAATCCTCATAGTGGTTTCCTCAATTCATGGTTTTTTTTTTTCCCACGATAGGAAGGTCCAGGATATCAAATATTGGCTTTATGTCTGGTTTCTGTTTATACTTCAATGTTTTTGAACTTGTAGTATATAATGACTAGCTTGATAATAGAAATAAAAGATATAAGTTCAATAATGTTTTAATATAGACCATCCATGAATTACTAATTAACAATAGATCAATGCACCATGAATTTACCGCTAAAACTACAGATTACATTTGTTAAGTGATTTGGAAGGCACTTAGGTAGCATCATACAGAATCTGCGGGTCATTGTTTTGAACATATTTCTCTCTGTGCTATAGACATGCAGCTGCATTTTCCCAATAATACGCAGCTTTCCCCAATTCAGTCTATATAACTTTATAGACATTAATCAGGATTATGCTAAAATGGCAATGCTTTCAAATGTCTTTCTATCACTAATGCCTAATATGTTACCTAATTGATGAGGAGGGAAAAGCTAGTTTCAGTAGAATAAGAACATTTCCCCCCAAGTAATTCTATCTAAATCTGGCATAATATGAACTATATATCTTTAGGATTACTGCAAAAGACTATAGTAACCTTTTCTTTAAAATGTTCTTGCATTTTCATGTGGTTTCACACTGCCAGCTTCTTGGATCTGATTCAAAATGTCAAAACTCTCCTTATGTTTTCATCCCGGGCTTAAGATAAGTTGTTTCTCAGAGAAACTTCTTTTAGGTCCAGAGATTTTGGGGCCTAGCTTCTGGAAATCAGAGTGTAATTTTAAGTAAAATCTAAAGATCATCAGTTTATTGACAGAAATTCTCTTTTCTTAATGAGTCTGAATGCCAAGGCTATGGTTTAGGATGAGGTTATATTAAATTGTTTAAATTGTAATGTATTATGTTTAGTTTAGAAGTAATTATTCTGGTTATAAAAATTGTACTATTACAAAAGAAAACACTTTTGTATTTTTAGCACAATGTTAATTTGGGTAAAATTTCATAATTCCCCAGGAATTCTTAAAATAATCTTATAAACAAAGGAAAGATTAGTGATCTTTTAAATTCTTCTGCTCAATGAAACAGATGAAACCTTTCTAGAAGAATGGATTAGCAGAGTAACGACAGCATGAATATGGCTGGAGCCATTAGAAACAGAGCCAAACATAAAGGCAAATTTCCTGGATTTACCACAGAGCATCTGAATTGACAAGGCCAGTCACCGTGAAGGTGGCTGGAAGAGTCCTTTCCCAACATATGGAGACGGAAACAGGCTATCACACTGCAAAGGCTCTCCTCATCCTCATTTTTTTAACTTTATTTTTTTTAGAGTAATTTTAGGTTCACAGCAAAATTGAGTGAAAGGTACAGAGATTTCCCATTTGCCCCCTGCCCTCACTTATGCTTAGCCTCAGCCATTATTAACCACCAGTGGTACCTTGGTTACAATCCATGAACCTACATTGACACATCATTATCACCCAGAGTCCCTAGTTTACATTAGTGTTCTGCATTTTATAGGGTTGGGCAAATGTATTATGACATGTAGTCACCAGTACAATATTACACAGAGTAGTTTCATTGCCCTAAACATCCTGTATGCTCCATCTATTCATCCCTCCTTCCCTCCAAGCCCTGGCAACCATCTATCTTTTTACTGTCTCCATAGTTTTGCCTTTTCCAGAATGTCATATAGTTGGAATAATACAGTATATAGTCTTTTTAGATTGCCTTGTTTCATTTAGTAATATTCATTCAAATTTCTTTTCATGGCTTGATAGTTTTTTTTAAGTATTGAATAACTATTCCATTGTCTAGATGTTTATTTATTCACTTACTCACTGTAGGACGTCTCGGTTGCTTCCAAATTTTTGCAATTACGAATAAAACTGCTATAAAAATTCAGGTGCAAATTTTTGTATGGGCATAAATTTTCAATACCCTTGGGTAAA
>CM052442.1:12810534-12835174 GCA_028533085.1 Varecia variegata
ACTATTTGTACCATTCTATCTAAGACCCGGGTTTGGTCATTTCTCAAAGGAGCATTGAGTCTTTGTAATGATATTAGCCCTTCAAAGAATATCCTAGGGAAAAGAAAAGTGCCTATTGTTACTGAGCTGCTTAAATGTATATTTTTTAAAAGAGAAAATTTATAATAATTTCATTCAAACACTACCAGTTAAATATATGGCTTTTACTTAACTTCACCAGTCTTTCCATACATCCTTCCTCCCATACCAAAAATTGTAGTTGTCAAGACCACCCACATAGTTATTTATTCATTTCATCTGCCAATATACACATCACAGGCTCAGAATGAGTCTCCTGGCTTCACCATTAATACAGTGATTAGATGATTATTAAGAAGAACGTGAGGTTTTTTTCTTTGCTTATTCATTTTGTTTTGTACTTTTTTTCCTTAGGGTATATCCCATTATGGATGTTTAGTCAAATTATTGTGACAGGGTGTGGTTATGACAACTACCTTTATATATACTTAAGTTACATTTCATTTTTTTCTAAATTTTATATGTTGTGTTTTGTTAACTTATTTTTATAAATGTCAAATATGTCCATATTTCCAAAGTCAAATTTATAAAATTATCTTCTGAAGAGTCTTGCTTCTATTTTAGGCCCTTGCAACCTCTTTCCCAGTCTCTCCTATTGGTAGCCATTTAATTTTTTTTTTTTTGGTTCAACGTTTCATTTTTTAAAACATAAGCCAATATGTAAATGTGGGTATATTCTCTATATATTTTAAACTCTTTTTTAGGATAAGTGGTAGCTCCCTTTATTTTCTTTCCTTCACTTTGCTATTTTTCAGTTATTAATATATTCTGGTGATTATTTCATAGTATTCTATAGAATCATTCCTCATTCCTTTTACAGCTTCATGGTGTTCCATTATGTGGGTGTTCTATGGTTTGTTTGACTAATCTTTAATTGGGAAATATTTAGATTGTTTCCAGTATTTTGCCGTTATAAGAAGTACTGCATTGAATTCCTTGTTTATGTATTTATATTTATTTTTTACCAGTATATCTTTATGAAATGATCCCAGAAGTAGAAATGTTAGGTCAAAGGGTAACTGTCTAAATAATTTTGCAAGATCATTGTCACAGTTCTCTCTATAAGGCTATACCATTTTGCATTCCCGACAGCAATGTCTGAGAATGCTGTATTCACACAGCCTTGTCGAGAGAGTATTTCACAAAACTTTTGGATTTTTGCCAGTTAGAAAGATGAAAAATGGTATCTTAGTATAGTTTTAATTTTTATTTCTCTAATCTTGAGTGAAGTTGAGGATCTTTTCCTATGCTTATGAACTGAACTGTTTTTCTTTTTCTATGGACTGCCTATTCCTATCTCCAGCCCAGTTTTCCATATAATATCTTTATGATTTGGTGCCTGGCATTTCATGTGTAGCCTAATGGCCTGATGTGTGCTAACTTCAGCCACACAGACCTGCTCCCAGTTTGAGTGAGAGAGTCTGCTTCATTCCTTTCTGCTTGTCCCTCTCAGCCTCTGCACGTCCCCTTTGTCTTGCTCCATGGGCCCTACCTTCCAGTAAGGTACCCCACAGGGAATGCCCTCTCTCCCTTGCAAATCAGCTCCCTTAAAGTGGTCTGCAGGAATTAATACCGAGCTTTTTAAGGGTACCTGCCTTTGAAGGGTTGGTCACAAATACTTTGATGTTTTTAAATTTAATATACCTTCTATATTGTTGTAAAGTTATAATGAGTATGTATTATATTTATAACTTAAAATAAGTAAATCAAAGAGGAAAAAAATCTTGAATCTCCGTTTGAAACCTTCCTTGTGTCCTGAGCAGGTCTTTATATAATCCATCCTCTGATTCCACAGCGCTATCCATCCATCTGTATCTTTCTTCTCAGGCTGTCGTAACAAGATACCACACACTGTGTGACTTAAACAGCAGACATTCATTTTCTCACGGCTCTAGAGGCCAGAAGTCCAAGATGAAAGTCCTGGTAGGGTTGGGTTCTGGAGAGGTCTCTGTTCCTGACTTGTAGATGAATGTCTTCTTGCTGTGTCCTCACCTGGCCTTTCCTCTGTGCGCATACAGAGAGAGAAAGAGAGAGCAAGAGCTCTCTGGTGTCTCCTCTCTTCTTATAAGGACTTACAGGATTAGTACTCCACTTTTTTTGACCTCATTTTACTTTAAATACCTACTAAAAGACTCTCTCTCCAAATACAGTTACATTGGGAGTTAGGGCTTCAACAGATGAATTTGGGAGGGAAACAATTCAGTTTCTGATAGCACCTATTATGCTATTAACCATCTCATCCATTAATCCATCTATCCATCCTTCCAGTTATCTGTTTATGTTTAATGCACTGCTTAAGTACAACTTCCTACTTAATTCTTATTCTTTCTTCTATGTTTTGCCTTCTGTCAGGGTAGGCATTGTATCTTCATCACTTTGAATCCCCAGGGTCTAGCACATAATAGGTGCTCCAAAAATATTTGCTAAATAATAATGGTTCAGATGTTGGTCTTTGGGCATGTGATTGTGTAAATATCACATGTAGTTCTTTATTCTTTTCCTGAAGTTACAATTAGAGGAATATTACTTTACTTTTACTGATATCTTATACATATCATACAATTTTTATGACAGAATCAGGCAATGCAAACGTAAAGAGAAAAAGAGATATTTTTAAGTAGAGAGTAATATTAAGTCTTTACATAAATTTTTTAACAGTGTGTGAATATATGATGATTTTCAGTAACATTTTCCTATCAGTTAAGTTGGAAGCTTAAATACTTTTTGGAAATTCTCTAACTCTATTACCATTACAGTTTATAAAATAATCAGTTTTATTGCTTTCATCATGTTGTTTATGTGCTGATAGAAAAATGTACAGACAGCTGAAGTGTTTATAATTTATAAGCAATCACAATTCCCTTAAATTTATTGAAATTGTTACCTGGGCTTTTAAAGCTGGCTTCAAATATGAATGGTACACACAGCAGGCTGTTTACTGTGGGCTCTGATCCACTAGCATGCAATGGGAAGTTGCTCTCTGACTCTCCCTAGCTCCTCAGGAGTTAGAGTGACACCAACTCATCAGGCATGATGTTGGTATGTGCAGCCCCTACATGTGAGACCTCTGGCCTCGGACCAGAAAGACATCCAATCATACTCCTGCCAATAGAACCATCTGTGACAGGAAACAGTGAGGGCAGAGATCGGGGCTGATTCTTGGGACAGCCCTCAGTTTCTCCACTGGTAGGAGGAGAATGTATTGATGTTGCCAGATTTTCTACAGTGTAGAGTGGATGGTGCACATGTGTTCTAGGATCATTTGTGAAATGTTATATTTGCAAGACTACTGTCCTGGAGATAGATGATCTTGATGTTTTTCAAAGTTCCCTGAGCCCTTCGACAGAGCTTATTATAAAAAAAGAAAGTGTTAATGACCAGACATCTTCTCACCTCTGATATTCAGCAGATAATCAGTGTACCTGGCCTTATCTTCTTTCAGAGGGTGGCGCTACTGAAATGAAAGTAACATGGGATTTGGAAACAGTCATTTGTGGGCTCACACACCATATCTGTTGTCACCAGCTATGGGTCCTTGGGCAATCTACTTAGCCTTCCTGAAGTATAAAGGATACAAATACCTATTGTTGACAATATATAATGGATTAAATCAGGTTACATATCAGAAGAGCACAGTGTACTACCTTGCTAATCAATGTAGTTATTTTTATCTTTATTTTATTCATTTTAAATTTCATCTGTGTAGAACACTTTTTTTCCCAGCATGAGATGCGATAACTTTCTTATGTAGCTTTCTTATGTAGAATTTTTCCCTCATATATCTTTGCAGGGCTTTGAAAATCTGCAGATTTATTTGTATGACAGTACTATTGCCTGGCATCGCTCATTGACTATCTTCCTTGACTATTTTTCTGGATGCGCTTAATGTCTCTTCCTATCCCTCTCCTTCTTTTCATATGCCCAGTGACCCAGAGAACCTGAGTAGTCTTAAGAAATTAAATGTAGCTGCAAAATAGGGGCAAGAGTTCTGCTATTTGCCAGCTGTATGAGCTTGAACTTGACATTTTTTATATCTACATTAGCTATTTTATTATTATCGTTAGCTTGGACTCCTATCATTTTGTGCCTGAGTTTTCACAACAAGCTTTTTTGCCAGTTGGCCAAACTCTAGTCAGCCTGCCTTCAAGTCCACTTCTCCTATAATCCAGGCTAATACACCAGAGAACCCATGCACTCAACTGCCCAAGAAGGTGATTAGGCTTTGCAAAGCCTCTTATTGTTCAACACCTGTTCCCACATTGATTTGGTTTCTCTTAGGCTACCAGTTCTTGGCCTAACCATTTGGATTTGGCAGTAGTAACTAGTCTTTCATTTCCTGGCTCTCAGCTTTGCCTTAAGGAGCCTGGCTTAAATATGACCCACCAGCTTTTTCCAGAAATTTTGCCTATTTCTGGGTCTGCACGCTGGGCAATATCAAGTAGAAGTTTGAACCCCAGCCCTGCTGCAGATTTGCAACATGAACCTTGCTAGATGGCTTGATCTGTATAGGCCACATGTGATGGTTGATTTTGTCAGCTTGGCTAGACCATGGTACCCTGCTCTTTGGCCAAACACTATTCTAGATGTTCTTGTGAAGCTGATTTTTGGATGAGATTGACGTTTAAGTTGGCGGACTTTGAGTAAAGCAGATTGCCTTCTGTAATATTGGTGGGCATCATCCAACCAGTTGAAGGCTTTAAGAAAAAAGACTGACTTCCCCCAACAAGAGAGACTTCTGCCAGTGGACTATCTTCAAACTTGAACTGCAGCTCTGCCCTACAGGTTTTGGACTTGCCAGCCAAATTCACAAACACATGAACCAGTTCCTTAAAATAAATCTCTCTCTCTCTTTCTATCTCTGGAAAAGGTGAGGACAGCTTCATTAGCATTGTGAATACTGGAATGTAAGCTTAAGGAGTGGAATTTTATTCAGTGGGCAACGAAGTCTCACTGAAGGTGTTTCAGCAGATTTTCTAAGTGGATGCTAAGTGTCTAATAAATGTTGAATGCTCACACTTTTAACGGGAACCTTGTTGCCTTGGAATGGGAGAGTAAAGGACTTTGAATTGGGAGACAATGGCAGTGGTTGGGTTAAAAAGAAGAAGAGTTCAAAGTAGAGAGCTGTTTTGTCAGACCATGAATCAAATGCAAAAGAGGCAGGGAAACTGCATTTTGTCCCAGGCTCCCAAACTACCTTTTTGGCCTCAGGAACAGTACTTAACACATAGAACACTTTCAATGAGAAAGACACTGTTCTAAGTGCTTAATAGGTGTCAACGCATTTGTTCCTCAGAATTAAGTATTTTATTATCCCCCTTTTTACAGATAAAGAAACTGAGACAGACAGGTTAGGTAACTTGCCCAAGGTTACACAGCAGGAGAATGGCAGCTACTTCATGATACCCCATTGCACACTGCCAGGCAAGACACTCAGTAGTGTGCCCCTAGAGCACTATTTAAATACTGCTGATTTAAAGTAGGGTACACACATCATTTTCTCTTTCTTCTTCTGGTTCTTTTTTTTTAATGCCTCTGGGTTGAAAACAACTTCTTTCCTCTTCTAAATAGCACACTTCAGAAGTGTCTTGGAAGCTACAGAGACAAGTTAAACTCTACATGAGCAATTGTTCCACCAAGGGAAAAGTGCCTGCCTGCAATTCTTTACAATCCTCCAGCAAGCCATCCTGAACAGGTAAATGACTCCGTAGCGCAAAGGAGCCGAATGACTCCTTCCACGTGACTCTCGTTTTGGAATACAGAAGAGGATTCAATATGTCTTACCAGGTTATTACAAAAGAAACCTGCTGTTGCCTACCTCATTTTATGGCATCTGACACCAGATTTTAAACACAATAAAACAAAATAATGTATATCTTTTTCTTTAGTGACACAGAAACCTTTTTTTGCTTTATTCGTTAATGTTAGGTTGTAGGTATGTCTACCACTGCTAATCATCTGTTATCGAGACCATACCTGCTCATGTGTACTTGGCTTGGATCCAGAGAAAATCAAGTGCTAAATTTGAATAATTTGGAATAGGTGGTTTTGCAACAAAGGCCGTTTAATTTTTATTATTTTTATTTTCTTAAGAAAACCATATCATCTCCTATTATTCCTGACTAAAGTAATTTTCTATTTTCAATAGTTCTTCTAGAGAGTGATGCATCTTAGTTCATGCATGTTGCAAACATTATAATGATGCCATTCTGCACCGCAGCTTTCCTTCTTTTCTTCTTTCATTCATTTTTTTCTTCATTTATTTATTTAGGGCCTTCTATATGCCATTTGCTGCATTCTTATGGAATAGTGAGAATTATGGGATATGTACACATTAATGAGATGTTCTCTCCCTTGAAGGAATTTCAGACCCCTAGAGGCAAAAATGATATGCATGTGCTTTAACACAAAGAAAACTATGATACTGTGTCAAAAGAAAAATAGCGACTTTTTGGAGGCAGGTAGAAGTAGGGGGAAGGCGGTGGTGTAAATTGAGGGGAGACTTTCTATGACTCCATGAGCTAAACATTTAGCCAGCTGAGGTGTCACTCCAAGGGAAGTTCTTCAAACTGTCTCTGAGCACTTGATATATATGCAGGTCCCTGTTTATAAAGACTTCATTTCCCCGCATCTCTTTCAACACCATCTCTACCCCTGGCTACCTTTTTAACACAGCCCAACAAGTTGTGACAAGAGCATTCTGCTGAATAAGGACAAGGCTTAAATCAGATGCAAATTTCTTAATGCTTCCTTTCCACTTACTTACATTTGCCATTTATATGCAAATATCAGTCTCCTCTCTGGTCTCATTGTAACACGTTGTCCCTCCAGCTTCACCCTAACCTGGCTTTAGGTAACGGAGACCTTTGAGTTTGTTAAATCTAGATCCATACTTAGCTGTTTGTCCACTCACTAATTCAAAAACCAAACTTCCTGGATCATAATTCTTCAGGAAATAGCTCTCCATAAAAATGTATATCAGAGTCTGGGTGATAATGTAATCATAAACTATGGGTGTTAGTCAAAGTGCCTAAAGGTAAATTTTCTGGCTGTATTCCCACATTCATGAAAGATGACCATTTTTCAAAATCCCCAGTTTAGCAATCTGATGCTTTTGGCAGAAACGTGCACTATTGTATCACGAACAGGCTTGTTTAGCACGTAGTAAACCCAATCAGGACGTTTCACTAATGTATGCATCTGCATTGATTTTTGTGTTTTCCTTAAATGCTTTTTTCTGATGAAATCTATCCTGTCGGCTCAGCTCCTGAGAAGCTGAGCTCTGCATTCTTCTAGCAGCTCAGGGTGAAATAAATGCTTGTCTAATGCTGTATGGCTCAATGCCTGTGTCATATCTATGCATGCCATAAAAGCAGTGATAAACATGATATATTTTTATGACTCTGAATGCTCTATGTGTCAATAAAATATTTTTTAAACTGGATGAAGGCTGCAGTGAACCTGCCTTTCTGCTGAAGCACTGAATCCCAGTGTCCCAGACCTGATTCAGCCCGGATGGCAGAATCATCAATCGTCTGTGATGAAATTAGGTGTCTAGTGCTTGTGGCATATGCAATGCTTTAGTCCTAATGGTCTAAGAGTTTTTTTTTTTTTTTTTTTTTCTTGATACACATTGAGAAACGCTTCTCTTGCTTCTTGTTGGGGAAATGGATCGCAGCTATAATTGACCAGATGAGCTAAATGACCTTTCCTTATTGGAAATGCCCTGGGATTTTACAAGAGGAAAAGATCCATATATGCAAGAGAAACTGCAGTGTAAACTTTTCAAAGGCACTTTAATAGGCTGCTTTAAAACCATAATTTAAAGGTGGAGGAGCCCCTTTACAGAATACTTCTATTGACTGGAGAAAAGATTCCTTTCAAACTTTGGAGGGGCAGTGTTGTTTATTGTGTAGCAAACCACAAATGAATGATGTTGTTAATAGTATTACTTAAGACTACACCATGCTTTGTATTTGCTGAAGCATTTTATGTTTAGTTCTTGAAATAACATTTAGAAGAATGAGTTGTGTCTTATTCCATTTTATAGTACATAGCGCTTAAGAAACTTTACACAGTAAACAAATAATAGCCCAGGGACTAGAGCATGTCAGGATGGGTTAGACCCGGTGGGTCTTCCAGCTACCCTACCCCGTCTCCCCAGTGCTTTAGTAGGAGTAACAATCAGCTAGCCATTCTATAATGAATGTATTTTGAATGAATGACAATGAATAAAAATGCATACTTTAAATGGTACTTCCTTGCCTGTTCACAAACAAAGATCAAATGACAAATATTCTCATCATCTTTAAATGCCTGATATGGAGGAGATTTTTCACCTCTAAACCTGCAAGTTTACAAAATAGGCTGAATAAGAACACTCTCCTCCATGGAATATGAAGTGTGCATGTTTTGTATTTCCCCTAGACAACTCTCTGTACCTGGGTTTTGTTGTTGGGGAATTGATGTTGTTTAATTTTGTCTCATTATCAGTGGAAGCAGTAAGAGGAACTAACGTTTATTTACTATTTATGGTCATTGCTATACAATTCTAGGCCCTAGACTAGGCACTACACATCTATTAACAAACAGTTCACAGTTTCCAAACAACTTCCTAAGTTGATCTGCTTTCCAATTTTCTGATTCTCATTTCGGAGGGAAAGAAAAGCCTCTAGCTCCTTGGGATATTGCTCCTTAGCATAGGGCTCTGCATTGCAAATCTCCCCAGAACTGCTGGTATTTACATACCAATTTGACATGCATTAGAATTTTAAGGGTCCTTGCTCTAAAATGTTAGCCCATCAAGCACATGAAGTGGAATGAAATGCATAATGTTAACATTGCTTTCCCATTCAATTACATTGCGTTTTGGTTAAAAGTTAAGTTGACACAGATCTGTCAGTTCCCTTTTTTTATGATAGCCAAATGTCAAGTACATTGCAAGTGAACATTGGCATATAACAGATCGATAAGAAATCAATGTTAATAAGGCCTTTACCGAGGTCCAAATTACACACTGAGATGAGAACCAATGAAATTTTGCAAGAAATCAGGTCAGGGCAGATTTGAGGTTCTGGCTCTCTCTGGTTCTCTCTTAGATAATATGCTGCTTTCATTCTACTGTGTGATAATACTCTTTTTGAAAGCAAGGTTGCTGAGCAATAACAGCATCCACTGTACAAGTGTGCCTAAGCTTCTCAACATCATGATGTATTTAATGTCATTTACAGATGTACTCTAATGCAAATTTAATTTATTTCTTCATTGATAATGGATTTCGAGTATAGAGGAATCAAAAACTTGACTCAGGCCTCAGAGCTAGTCATAAGTGTGTCAGATCAGCAATAAAATCATGGCTTATTAATTATAGAACTAAGGTCTTTCTAATTTACAGTCACTGATCTTTCATAGTGGTAGGTAGGGATCTTGACAACTCTCACCTGAGTATGCCATTGTTAAAGAAAATCCAGAGCTGGATAGTAGTTTAAGTGGTAAAAACAATTTATTCACAAAAACTATTGCAATGGGCAATTAGAAACCTTAGTACAGACCTGAGCTCAATTCCAAATACAACGAGGTGTGTATGGGGTCGGGGGATGGGGGCAAGGGTTGATAGAAAATTACTAAGAGAAAATATCAGGGGTAAGGAGGGATGTTGGCTAAATCAACCTAACAGAACTCTTGATCAGACATCTGGGGGATGGTGAGGTTGAGGAACATGATGAGATATAGAGGGTGAACAGATATTTAGGGGGGGGCATTGCTGAAATGACGTTGGATTCTTGCTAGAACTGGACTCTATAAGGAAGGACAAGTTTTGACCTAAAGAGAGCTCAGTGGAGCCTAACCAAAGTTTGGTCAAGGAAAGGATCTTGTCACCTAGAATGTGCAAATATCTTTAAAATAACAGAAATACTATTAAATTGAAGACAAGTGTTAAAGCATGGCATATTCTGGAAAGTCCTTATCCACAACTTAATCAAAATCATTTGATTTCTCTGAGACTATTTGCTCAGATAATGGAAATAAAATATTTAGCACAGTGCATATTGTATTAGGTGTCTGTTAAGCATTGAAGATATGAATGCAATTATTCTTAATTTGCTTCTTCTTTATCCACACCAATATGGAATGTTGGCAAGATTATGGACATTTTTTGTCAGAGATCAGGATCCACATTATCAGCTCTGCAATTTTTGTGTGTGACTCTAGAAAAATCACTTATCCGTCCAGCATCTCCATGCTGCAATCTATAAATTGAAGATAATGAAATTATTTAGGAGGAAAATTATTAATAAAGAGGAGCATAAGTATAGTAAAGATCACATATAAAACATTCAATAAAAACAAAAGTTATAATATTTGTAATTGTTATAACAATATATAACTATAAACATATATAATTTGTATATGTAATATAAACAGTGTAACAAATCATATAATATATACATAATATGTATGATAGTATACAAATTAAATATATTATATGTATCATAAATATATGTTTATTGTTATTATTATCATTATTCACATTTATAAATAGACACACTTAGTCATGTATTTCTGCCAACAAATTATCTCTACTTTTATTTTAAACTATGGAGCAATTAGAAAAGTAATTATAGCAGTAAATCTTCACCAAAAAAGGAGTAAAGAATAGAGGAGATTTTTAAAAACCAATGATTAATGATCAACCAATTAAAAAAGAAAGGAAAGAAAAGAACTTCCTGATTACCACCTCCGTGTTTTCCTTCTTTAACTACATTGTATTCTTAATTCTATCTCCTTTGTGGATTGGAAAAAAAAAATCCAAATGGTCCCCTATTCACTTATTAAGAAAATGAAAACATATCATTTCTCTTCCTTCCCCTTGAGACCCACCACCATGGAAACCATCAGGATATTAGGGAAATTATTGAGGAAAACTTCCCTGATATTGCCAGAAATTCAGACATACAGATACCAGATGGACATTGAACACTGGGAATATTCATAGCAAATAGGTCATCTCCAGGACACATATTAATAGTAATCAACTTGGCAAAAGTCAAAATGAAGGAGAAAATCCTGCAAGCAGTAAGACAAAAGCAGCAAATAACCTAGAAGGAAAACCCATCAGACTAACTGCAGACTTCTCAGCGGAAACCTTAGAAGCCAGAAGGGATTGGGGCCCCATCTTCAATCAACTTAAACAGAATAAATGCCAGCCT
Organism: Varecia variegata; assembly: GCA_028533085.1. Lineage (NCBI taxonomy): Eukaryota > Metazoa > Chordata > Mammalia > Primates > Lemuridae > Varecia > Varecia variegata. The sequence continues at coordinate 12,821,820 of CM052442.1, forward strand.
AGAAATTCGTATCCTGCAAAACTAAGTTTCACAATTGACAGAGAAATTAAGTCTTTTCCAGACAAGCAAACACAGGGGGAATTTGCCATGACCAGATCTTCCCTGCACAAAATACTCAAGAGCAGCACTATACACAAATCAGTACAACAGACACCCACCAGTGTAAATTCACCCCCCCAAAAAACCCAAAACTAACAACTCCTATAAAACAATAGAAGAGGTAAAGCAAAGCAATAAGGGCCCACCCAACAGGATGAACAGATCAACATCCCACATATTAATGCAATCAATCAATGTTAATGTACTGAATGCACCTCTCCAAAGACATAGGCTGGCTGAATAGATAAAAAAATACAACCCAATATCTATTATCTCTAGGAAACACATCTAAATCGTAAGGACACACACAGACTCAATGTGAAACGATGGAAAAAAATATTCCATGCAAATGGAAATCAAAAGAGAACAGGAATAGCTATTCTCATATAAGAAAAGAAAATGACTTTAAGCCAACAAAGGTAAAGAAAGACAAAGAGGGTCATTATATAATGGTAAAGGGAACTATCCAACAAGAAGACATAACAATCCTAAATATATATGCACCCAAAACAGGAGCTCCCAGACACATGAAGCAAATTTTGCTAGAGCTAAGCAAAGAAGTAAACAGCACCATTGTAATTGCCAGGAACTTCAACACTCACTGTCAGAACTCGACAAATCAACAAGGCAAAAAATAAATAAATAAACAATGGACTTAAACCAAATCCTAAATCAAATGGACCTAACAGACATTTATAGAACATTCTACCCCAAAACTACAAAATATATATTCTTCTCAGCAGCATATGGGACATTCTCCGAGATTGAACATATCTTAAACCACAAAACAGGTCTCAACAAATTCAAAAAACTCGAAATCATACCGTGTACCTTCTCAGACCACAGCAGAATAAAACTAGATATCAAGCACAAGAGAAACCTGAAACCTACACAAAGTCATGGAAATTAAACAACCTATTGCTGAACAATGACTGGGTCAAGAATGAAATTAATGAAAATCAAAAAATTCTTTGAACTGAAAGACAAAGGGGACACGAGCTATCAAAATCACTGGGGCACAGGAAAAGCATTCCTCAGGGGAAAATTCACAGCCTAAAATGCCTACATTAAAAAGATAGAAAGTTCACAAATTACCAACCTATTGTCACACCTTCTTCTCCCTTGGGGATACCTATAATTCGAATGTTAGTTCACTTCACATAGTCCCATATCTCTCTCAGTGATTGCTTGGACTTTTTATATTCTTCCCTGCCTCTTTGAATGACTAGGTTATCTTGAGAGCCTTGTCTTCAAGCTCTGAGATTCTTTCTTCTCCTTGGTTTAATCTGTCATTAAAGCTTTCTGATGCATTTTGAAATTCCCTGAATGGCTCTTTCATTTCTTTACGTTCTAGTATATCCTTTCTTATGTTGTCTAGATATCTAGTGACTTTTGTCATTTATTTTTATTGATTTCCTGAAATATTTTTTGGCTTCTTTTTGTTGATTTTCTACTTTCTTTTCAATTCCGTTCATCTTATTTGCCATGCATATTCTGAATTCCATTTCTGTCATTTCTGCAATTTCCTTGTGGGTGGGATCCACTACTGTAGTTCTGTTGTGTTGCCTTGGGGATGTCGAATTATTTTATTTTCTCATGTTGTCAAGGTTCTTTTGCTGGTTTCTTCTCATCTGTCTCCCCTTCTCTCACCTCTGGTTTAATAGGATTTTAGGGTACCTGTTCTCCTTGCCTGGTGCCTCTCTTGAAACAAGACCAGGAATGATGGCTGCTAAAGGCTGGGCATTCCCAAGTGAAGTGTTGGACCTCGGGGAAGTTATTCTAGGCTAGCAGTAGTGGTGGGGACTCAGTAGTGTGGTCTTGGGGTTCAGACACAATTCTGGAGTCTCAGGGGTAGAGTTTTAGGCCCAGCAGGGGCCAGGAGCTACAGGGGTAGAGCCTTGGACTTGGGCACAGTGAAAGATTCAGAGCTCTGGCTTTGGGGATTTCAAGGGCAGAGCCATCCTATGGGGGGCTGTTCGGGACTGTGATGCCCTGTCTCACAGTCCAATGACCTAGGGTCCATGTAGGTGGACTGGTACCTCTGTTCAGCTCAGGTTCTGCCCCTACACCTAGAAACCACTGATGCAGTTGTCCCAGGCTTCCTAATTGGTAACTGTGGTGCCTGGGGCTCCTGCTCTGTTCAGCGCCCATGCTGGGGAGGAGGCATGCTCAGCCCCCAGTAATAGGGCATTACAGAAGGGAGTGTCTGCTCCCTCCCCAGCTTGGCAGGGATGATGCAAAGGCTATCGCTGGGTGGTTGGGTCTCATGCAGACCTGGCTTTGTGCACCAGACTGATCAGGATGGCTTCAGTTGCAGAAACCTGGGATTGGCAGGCACCAGCTCTCTGTCATACCTGCTCTTTGGTGGAATGTCTCTTCACAGACTGAGCAGCTCCCTGATAAGCCCAGTGGTCTGCAGTGGAGGAGAGAGACCCCTCACAGATCAAGCTGTCTGTAACTTTTGATTCTCTCCTAAAAAGCATTGTCCTCTCAGGTTACTTCTATCCTGCTGGCTTCCTCTCTTCATCCCAATGCTTTAGTAAAAATAATAGCAGATAACATACATTGAGCATCTATCTATTTTGTGACAAAGATCTTCTAGATTTGGTATTTTATAGATGAAGAAACTGAGGAGCAGAAATATTGATCAACATTTGAGGAACCACATGGCTGGTGAAGATCAGAATTTGGAATTGAATTTAGGCAATCTAAGTTCAGAGTCTAAGTTGGTCATTTGTTTTTCTTCTCTTTTTTTATCCCCTCCCTTCTAAGTTGGTCATTTTTATAATGTGTAGTATTACCTTCGTTATCAATCTTATATCCTCAAAGCATAGAGATAAGGCCAAGTAGGTTGTATAAAATATAGAGCAAATGTTTGAGAGAATAAGATTTAAATTCAGGGGTCCTTAAACTTTACATTAAAGATTCTTGATTTGGAGATGGGGACAGAATTAGTGTGTGATAAAATTTTGCATAATTCTATTTTTCTACTAACTATGTAAACACATACTTCAGCAATTTCTCACCACTGATATTCCTCACTGTTGTTTGCCTTGCAAACATATGGAATTTGCAATTAGCAGTTTATAGTCCTGATGTTTCACTTTTCTGTCATCTGAGCTTTTTCTCAACTTAGTACCGTAAAAACCTGCCAAGCCTATAACAAGCTTTGAAAGATGAAGCACAACACTTGAGGTAACAGCTGACATGATGATCAGATCTGGTCTGTGTGTGTGTCAGCCTGTTTCCAGTGTGTTGCAGGACCTTCCCGGGTCCACAAGTTCAAGTTTATTTGTGTAACATGGCAAAGTCCTAGCCATGATAATGGGCTATATTGTCTTCACAAGATGTTGAAGTCTTCATGAGTGATTCAGGTTCTGTGCAGCAAGGAATTTGACCTTGCCCAAAGAGAGTTCTGGCTTCTGTCCTCACCTTGTAGGAGGCAGTTTCATATCTGATAAAAGTGCCTTTGTTTGGGGGGCAGGGGGGTTGCCACACAGGATCTTTAGGTGGAGCCAGCCACACCTAATAATATTAAGGTGGGGCTTAATCACATCAGAAAGAGCAACCATGTGATTTCGGGTAGGGGCTTTGGATCCTGCAGTATCAGTCAACCTTGATACTGAGTTCAACCATGTGGGCAATCAATCATTCATGCCTATGTAATGAAGCCCCAGTAAAAACTCTAGACATGGAAACTCGGTGATTTTTTTCTTGTTGGCAATACTGTATAAGTAGTGTCACACGTCAGTGCTGGGAGAATAATGCATCCTGACTCCGTGGAAGAGGACAATGGAGCACTAATGTTTGGAACCGTCCCAAACTGTGTCCTATGTGTCTCTTCCTTTGGCTGATTTTAATCTGTATTCTTTTCCTGTGATAAACCATATCAGTGTTTGAATAGCTTTCAGTGAATTACATGAGTCCTTCCAGTAAATTGTGAAAACTGAGGGTCATTTGGGGAACTTTTTGAACTTGCAATTGGTGTCAAAAGTTAAGGTAGTCCCGGTGACTATGCCTTCAAACTTTTCAGTTTAGCTAATTGTGGGTAGGTACACAGTTTCTTCACTGAAAAGAGAGAGAGACAGAGACAGAGGGAAAAAGAGAGGAAACAGAAAAGGATCTGGCTTTGAACTTTGTTTATTATGTCCAAATCTTGGATTAGCTCCATAATAATTATGTCAACTTGAACAGCTTATTTCAACTCTCTGATTTTCCATCTAATAATACAGGAGTTGATACAATATACCTCTGGCAGGAAAGTAGTGAGGATCAAAGGATGCTATGTATTTACAGAATGTTCCCAGCATGATACTTGACTCCTGGTAGGTACTTCATAAACATTATTTTATTGTGTGAAATTCAGGAACAGATCTTGTACACAAACTGAGGGAAATATCTATTCCTAGCTAAGAGTGGTCATTTCCGGCACAGACTCCAATGTACTTACTACAAGAGAGTTGGGTGGAGTGGAGGACGTTCGAGTTGTAGGGAGTGAATAAGTAAATGTGAAACAACTCTAGATTTCATATACCCCCCACAGAGAAATGATCGAGGAAAATATTTAGAGAACTGCTATTGGAAAGCAGAAACTGTGGATCGGATGATGAAAGTGACCTTGTTTAGTAATTACAAGCTTGTGAATGTAGGGAACATTTAAGTTCAACGGTTTATTCCTTCAAAAGACATTTACTAAAAATTTTCTATGTGCCAGACACTGTTCTAGGAGCTGAGGAATTAGCAGTAAACAGACATTTCTCTTCTCATGGCGGTTGAGTTCTTGTGGGGAAAACAAAAAATAAATAAATATGTGACATATATGACAGGTAATAATTGCTATGAAGAATTATTTGTTAGTAGGTGGTCAGGGCAAGTCTTGATGACAAGATGATATTTGGTCAGAAACCTGAGAACAGTGAAAGGACAAGCATTGTCAATATCTGGGTGAAAAGTGTCCAAGGCAGGGAGAAACCTACAGTGGGACATTCATGGGTGTATCAAGAGCAGCAGGAAACCAGCAGGGCCAGAGCATTTAATTTTACTAATACACTCTAGTCAATTTATAAATCTTAATTTAATTTAATTATATTTCAATGTAATATTTTAAAATTAGAAACAATATTTCCAACAGACCTCTGAGGGAATATATAACTAAGAAAAAAAACTTGAAAGAACAATGTAGTGAGACTTTTTCAATGAACTATTAGAAAGCACTATGAAAGGACAATAAATAGAATATATAGTGAAGAGCCAAAAAGCAACAGTCAGATTAGTGCACTGACAGCAGCAGCCTGGACGTGCTCCATGAAATATATTAACTTACATGTGATATCATTATAGAACCACTGAAAACCATTAGTAAAGTGATAGATTATTCCAGTTTGCTAGTTGGAAAAAAATCAGGTTAGGGCTTTCCCACATACCATGTACCAAAAAAATTTTTAGATGAGTTATTTAAATATAAGATCACAATCCATAAAAATGAGAATAAATCATGAGTTAGTACTTAGAGAATCTTGAAGTAGAAAATAACTTACCCACAATTATCCATAATGAATGTTTTTTTAATCAGATAAGAAAAAAATATTTGAAGGGGAAAGGACAATGACTACACTAGGCACTTTTCTGATGTCTCAGCACATCTCAGCATTTTTCAATTTTATTTGTGCCCTAAGCATTAGCCTGTTGGTGTTGTCTTAAATTTTATTTTTCACTTAATAATGAGAAGTTTTCAGCATCGTAATTCTTAAATTTAACATTACGTGAAGTTAATTTTTGTCCAAACAATTCTTTAAAAATTATGCTTCCCCATATAAGAAACATAAGAGTTTAGAAAAGCTTCAAAAAATAATCATATTGCTCAGATACCTGTACAAATTCCCTATGAATTGTAAACCCTGAAAGTCCTAATAGTTCCAGAGGCCATGAGACATTTGAGAGTATTTGGATCCCACTTTGAAAGTAGGATGTTTTATTTTCCCCTCCATTTCACTCACAATCAGAAACATATGGAATGTTTTATTTGCAGGCTACAAAAGCAAATAAAACAAGCAATCCTGTGTTGGAAATAATTTATTCTTCCTGTGGATCAGTAGCCTAGCTCTGTGTCCAAACTTCCAAGCCTATTACTTTCTCTCTACAGTCGTCAAGGTTAATAGCTGCTTCTGTGTCCACTGTTATTGCTTCCACTCCGGGTGGTGTTATTAGGGAAAGCCTCGTTTTTCTGTCCTGATGTCCATTATTCTGTCCTCTTTTTCTGTTTCTTGGAAATGTGTCATTTTACCTGATTATTGCCAGTTGCTCTACTGAAAATTGCTGCTTGTGTGGTCATTCTGCTGATAGCGCTTCTTGTCTCTCTCCTTGAGTCCCTGAGTTCTCTATCTGCAGGTGTTCTCTAGTCATGGGTACCTCATTCCTACACAGTTTTAATTATGAACCTAGAGGCAGGTACATGAGGATGCCTCCTTAGCCAAGCCCTTGGCATCCCCCCTCTCTCATACATAGTAAGGAGGTGCTGAAAGGATATTAACTAAGTTGCTTCATCTTCTGATAGTTATATCCTTCAGTACTGGAATAATATTTTCTGCAACAGGACATTATGAGTGACTAGAATGAAAAGACAGTGGCTGTTTTTGAGGATTAGACAAAAGCATCAGTTTGTGCTACTGGATTGGATCTAACTACTGATTTTCTATGTATCTTATAGCTTGAAACCTCTCTGAGAGCGGTATTTCTTAGCTGTTCAACAATATTTGAGTAGCCTAAGTGAATAGGTTGGCTGCTAAGTTGGCATTTCCCCCTGCTTTCCGGGGACCACTTCTGTTTAGACTTCATTTCCACCTGAAGAATGTTAAATCTTACCGTAGATCCTTTAACTTCCTTCCTCATCTTAAGACTCTACAGCAACCCCAAAACATGCTCTTTGAAGGTAGAAAATGGAGATTGTGAACCACACAAAAGTGAATAAGTAAAGCATTTGTGAGATAAATCAATTACAGAGTGAAATATCCACAATTTGAATCAGGGATTGTATCTTGTTCTAGATACAATCACAATGGATGTGCTGAACAAAAAAATTGTTTAATGAAACAATATCTTCACAGTCGGAAAAGTTGTATAAATGGCCAGATCCAAGCAAGAGTCTATAGAATTTTGTTTTTTAGACCACAGAAAGAAAACTTTTGCGAAATAGTGATAAGTGGAAGTATACACATACAGGCATAGGTATAAAGTTTCAATATATAATTAAGCATGTAGGAAATATGATGTGTGCAGAGGGCATTTTCTATGACACTAGAATTTCATTGCTTTGGGGGACTTACAGTTCTATGACCAAACCCATTCATGCAGGTGTCAGAGTAGAGAAATAATTGGGTGGGGTACAGTTTAAAGTCTTTTGGAACTCATTCATAGTGACTAGATCACTGATCTTTCTCCTGCCGTATACTTGCCTTAGATGGTACTTACGGAGAATGCTGACTGATTTTTTTTCCTAGCACAAAAAGTTTTAATTTTTCCAAACAAATTTGTCAAATGGCAAATGAACAGAAATTCAAAAGTTGCAAATTCGCAGCTGCAGTCTGTGGGGAGAGGAAAACTGCACCCATTAAATCTGCAAAACATACTAGAATGTAAAAAAAAAAATCAATTGATTGGCAGATGTGGATATTTACATCTCTCTTTAATTGCTTAAAATCAGCGAACTGGGAGACTTCACTAAACTTGGCAGCAATTCAAGTTGAGTACAGCTCCTCTTTGGGTAGGAGACTGAGAAAACTGAAATGTGTATGATACCTTTAAAAAGGAGGATGAAAAAGAAACTCGGGGAGGTAATGGGGAAATTACAGTCAGAAAAGCTGAAAGGTTCAGTGTCATAGCTGTGGGGAAATTAAGGGAGAAGCAAGTTTAGGGAAGCATAGAATTGTCATCATCAAATGCAGAGAAGGCAAATATCATAGACTGATATAGGTTAATATATTTTAAAAAAACAGTTTTTTAAAAAATTTGAACAGTTGTAACTGAGAACAGGGTTTCATAGAAGGGAAATGATACTGCCAGGAACTTACCCAAACAGTCCACATTTGATTTGGTAAAGGTCAAGGAAAATTGCTTCTATTTTCAAGGAAACAGGAATTATTGGAACCACAGGAAGCTGCTTATGTGGGTTCTCAGGTGCCTGTCGTGCTGGAGGCATCTTACCTGGAAGTCGAGACAAACCTCATGGGAGCCACTGCCCACATGGATACCTATTGCCGAGGGAGATAACGGTTTCTCCTTTTCCATCTTGAAAATTTCATAGGATGCCTCTAATTGGTGGAATTTAAGTTTAACTCTGCTGGCAAGAGAATCTGCTGTACGATTTTGAGGCTTTTAGCCCCCATAATACAAGGAATAACTTAAACGGCAGAGATAGTTAATAAACATCAACTAAGAATATCTGGCATAGACAAATAATAGTAATGAATAAAGCACTTACACAAAGTGGAGACGTTACCATTTGGATTAGAAATTGCAAAGGCATTCAAGGTAAATTGAGATTTGTGAATTTTCTAGTTTATAAATGAATTTCATGTCTTATATACTCGAAAGTAAGTATAACTAGCATAATTATATTAATGAGGATGTTGAAGCTGTGAAATGTTAATTTTCCTAAGATTACATAGATACCAAGATTTTAAGATTTTCAAGATTTGAATCCAGCTTTTGAAAGATAAAAACCCCTGATCTTTCCCCTATGCCGGGGTACCTCCCAGCAGAAAGCCAGGGAACTAAGACTCACACATTAAAGATTTGTGTTCAACATACAGAGCAAAACCTATTATTACAGGACAGATTACAAAGGGAATTTGTGGACTTAATTTTCCCTTATTGTATTAGAATAGAAAAGATTTTGGGTAGAATTTGCCTCTACATGCTTTTGAGGTATGGTGTATGCTTTGAAAATAAAACATTTTCATTTTTTATAATTTTTTCTATCAACTTATAGATTTCTCTTCCTACACCACTTTTTGTAACATCTAAATTCCAAATTTTAAATAATTTAATATTCCAAATTCTTACATATTTGTAAATTAATCCTTTTATTTTTCCATTGTGTTGTCAGTACCACCCTGTTTTGATTATTATATGTTCCTGTTATCTCGTACTCTAAATCTCTGTCTTGTTTTCTAATCTATCTGATAACAATTCACTTATTTTATCATTTTTGTTAAATTTAGAAAATTGTTACATCCCACCCCCAAAAACACCACTGAAAATTTTGTTCAGATTTCTTTCACTTCTAAATTTAAAATTCTCACATTTGAATAATTTTCAGGGGTTCTTCATAGTTGCTTTGTTTATTAAGGTTTTTGCTATGTTGCTCGGTAATGCTCTGTAGGTTTTCTCATAATGATTTTCTAAACTTTCTAAATTTATTTCTAAGTGTTTTGTAACTTAGTATTTACAATGGAATTTATTTCCCATTAAGCTTTCTGGATTTTTATTGCTAGTACACAGAAAATATTAATTTTTAAAAAATATTTATTCTTAAATCCCTGTGTACCCAAACACTAACAGATTTTGATAGGTATTTTTGTCTAATTATACCGCTATATAATCTGCACCTTGAACCTTTATTGCTATGTCTTTCTTTTCCCTTTCCTCCTCCCTTTCTTCCTCCTCCTCCTCCTCCTCTTCCTCTACTTCCCCTTTCTCCTCCTCATCCTCCTTTTTTTTCCTTTTCCTCCTTCTCCTTGTCCATGAATGGATGTTACTAGAAATTGCAGGGCACTGACAGAGAGTAGTGAGAGAAAGTGGGAGAAGTGATAGAAGCCTTGCCTCTCACTCCATTGGTAATGGCTGATGTTTTATTTAGTTATCAATTCTACCTCACTTCTCCCAACCTATGTCTGGAAAGTTATTCCTACAGAGAAATATACAACTTGACTCTTCATCTCATCGTAGATCTTTATTCAAAGTTATTTTGCATTTTATGTAAACTCCATGAAAGACAGAGACTGTTCTGGACTCTTCCGTCCAGGTTCTAGGCAGAGCTTAGTAAATATCTATTGAATCAATGTTGCTGAGTCTTTGAGATTAGTGTTGGTTGGTAGCTTGACACAACCATTCTTTTATTGTATTAAGAAAATTCATTGTATTTCTCATTTGCTAAAAGTTTGCTCATGCAGTCCTAGAATTTGAATTTTACGAAACGTCGTGGGATCTCTTGAAATGATAAAATTGTTTTCTATTTACTTTTGATCTAATGATGTAAGACTCATAGTATTAGATTTTCTAATATTAAACAACTCTTGCATTCTTGTAATAAACACTATGTGTTTGCAATGTATTATTTTTAATATTATGCTGAATTTGATTTGCCAGCATTTTATTTAGATTTCACATCTAAACTCAAAAGTGAGAGTTCTCTGTAGTTTTATTTTTGTACCTCATTTGTCAAGAATCGGTATCAGGGTTATGTGAGGCTTGAAAGCAGAAATTGAGATGTTTTCTGCATTATGTGTCTACAATTTAAATGTTTTATAATGATATTTTATCTAAATTGCATGTTTGGTTATATTACATTTTATAACAATATTTTATCTAAATTTTATGTTTGGTTTTATTACTTGCCATGGGTTATTTTATACCAACATTCGCATAATAGCTGTTTTATGTAGCTCCTATTAAGGGAAAGTTACTTAAATCCGGTATCTCCCTTACTCTCCTTGCCAGACTGCTGCAAGGGTGGTCTACTTTTCTGAACTCTTGCTTATCTGAAATATCAGTAACGCATTCTCACAAAGGACAGCTTCACTAGTACTTTTTCTGACTCATCTCTATGGCAATCTCTTCTATAGTTTAGGATTGAAAAGAAATGTAAAATCAGTCTATGATTTTACCTGCATAGAAGCAGCTCTCTATCTAGCTGTATTTTGAATTTTTTTCTTTATCTTTGATATTTGAGGACATGTCTAGTTAGTGAGTTTTCTTGGTGAAACAAAAGCTTCTATTTTTGCCCATACAGTTATTATTATTATGGTAGTTGTTATTTATTTCAGTTTTCTTCTACATTTCATATTGTTTCTGTTCTGTTATATTACTGTGGTATTGCTACTTAGCTGGGCATCTTTAGGCTACTTACAAGGAGACCAACCTTCTATAGGAAAAACACATTCATCCTCCATGCCTCCTGCAGAAAAATCTCATCTATGTTGACTGACCCCAGAAGAAATTTGTCAAAGTTTACAATATATAAAAGGCAACTTTTTCAGTTTTATAATTTTTGTGTCTCTCTAAATTTTATATCTGGAAGGGAATCTGAAGAGAGTATGTTTTAGGATTCTTAGTTAGAATTTTAGTTTCACTCACAATTCCTACATGGATCATGTGTTTTCTTAAATAGCTGACATAATACCTGATGAATATGAAATGCTCCAATCAAGAAGGAAATGAGAATGGATGCATAAGATTCTTTATTTAAAAGATATTATTTAGAGTACAGCCTTTGAAACCGAGAGCCATTCCATGTATCATATTTAGGGAGTGTAGAAAAATTTGTGAAGATATGTCACTTTCTTTATAATAACACAGATTCCTTCAAAGGAAAGGAAGGGGAGATAGAGACATAGTCATGGTTCCACAGTGCACAAAACTTCGTACATAGTTATGTTATAACATAATCTTACTCTGTTGCTTTTCTACTCAGAACCTCCACTGCCTTCCTCATTTACTCAGAGCTAAAGCTGAAGGCTTTGTTATGTGCTCCAAAGCAAGGATGATTTGCTCCTCCCTTGCATCACTGAATTGTCTACACTGACCTCTCCCCTGTGTATTCTGCTTGGTCTTCACTGGTGCACTGTGTACACTGGCAGGCTTCTCTCCCTCCTGCCTCAGTGCTGCCCTGACACTTGCCATTTCCTCTGCTTCAAATGTTCCCCCCCCCAAACAAATTATTTTTCTTATCACTACATAAAATGTTTTGCATTTCACTTATGTAATCTTTTTAATTGTTGGTATTTTTTATGACAATATAAGCTTCATGAAGGCAAGATTTTTGATATGTTTTGCTCACTACTGCAACTCTGGTTCCCAGAACAGAGGCTTTCCATAATAAGACTCAATAAATGCCTATTAAATGTATAAATAATGAGATTTTTATAACAAAATTGGCAATAAGGGTGTGTTTCTTAGTCAGTTTCTATTGCTATAACAGAATACCACAAACTGGAAAATTCATAAAGAAAAGTTTATTAGGCTCATGGCTCAGGAGACTGGGAAGTCCAAAAGCATGTGCCAGCATCTGGTGAAGGTGTCCCATGGTGGAATGCCAGAAGGCTGAGAGAAAGCATAAGGGACAGACTCATGTGTTTATAACACCCCTCTCTCTGATAACAAATCTCCACGATAATGACAGTAACCCATTCATGAGGGCTCTTTCCTCATGACCCAATCACCTCTCATTAGCTCCTACCTCCTGACACACTGGCATTGGAGATTTTATCTCCAACACATTCAAACCATAGCAAATGGCAACAACATAATTAATTACTTAGGAAATACAATTTGCAATGTCCAAACTAGCATTGGAATTTCCACCCAGAACCCCATTAAGATGGGGACCTAATACTGTGGGTAGGGAAATGAGCAAGCTTTGGACTGGGTCCTCCCTTAGGTAGCTCTGTGCTTTGCAGCAGTGAGCAATACACAAAGAACTATGAAAACCTTGGTGCTGATAATAGTGGCTCTGATTCCAATAGAATATAAAAGGCTAACGTTCTTTTGCAGAGCTATTTCCAGCCAGTGCTATATTTACTTATTGATGTTATGTTTGTAGCTATACTCCTAGAGCTAAGTTCAAAACAGCATCCCTGCCAGTGTCCATTCCGATTGGCTGTTCAATATTTTGAATGCCATTCCTGCTTGGATATTAAGAAACAACTTCATTACTGAAATTGAAAAAAATACTCTGTTGTTGCAGGTTTGTAATGTTTTAGGTCCTCGTTTCTTCTCTTTTCTTCATTGAGTATTTTTTAAATCTTGATTTGTGATAAAGCAAAATTTCTTAGAAGTTTAACAGTAATGTTAGAATAAAGTATCCTGTAAACTCTCATGATTTTACTGATGACTTCACATTTGGTTTTTTTTTGGTTGTTGTTGTTTTGCTTTTGTTTTTGAGACAGAGTCTCGCTCTGTGCCCGAGCTAGAGAGCCATGGCGTCAGCCTAGCTCACAGCAACCTCAAACTCCTGGACTCAAGCAATCCTTCTGCCTCAG
>CM052442.1:12835674-12859085 GCA_028533085.1 Varecia variegata
ACATTCACTTCTCAGATCAATTGTTACCTTGACAGAGAGGCCATCCTGTCCACACAGCCTAAAGTAGCTCATCTCAGCATTCTCTGTCTCTGATCCTTCTTTTTCCTCCATGATACACCATTACCTGAAATTATTCATTCAAGTATTTATTTTAGAATATAAGCTTTGTGACGACCGGACTTTGCCTATCTTTTTAAATACTGTATGCCCAGAACACAGAATGGTTCCTGGTCCAAACTAGACATTCAATACATATTTTATTAATCAAATGAATCAATGCTGGTATCCTATAGTAGTTTGAAGTCTAAACTACTGACTCTGATACTAGCATTGAATCCTGGGCCAGGTGTGACAGATAATGAAAACAGAAAACATAAAGAATAGCAGGACATGGTCTAAAATGAAAAGCGCCCTACTCACCTTGTGTGTTATTTTATCATATGTGGCATCTGGCAGCTCTGCTCTTACTAATTCTATTTTCATTCTGTCAATAAGCTGCTACCACGTCCTTTGGAAGTAGAGAATTTATGCACCAAGGCAAAAGAATTACTTTTGATATTTTTTCTCTTGTAAATCACCCAAAAAATATAATTCTAAAAGATAAAATGTCTGGGGGAGGATGGTGGGAAAATTATATGATTTAAACCAGCAGCTTACATAAGGATTGAATCTGGCCCTTAACGTTAAAGTGGTAGTTGAATTTGGGAAAGTTGAAATAATGATGCCTAGCTGAGCTGTAGGTGTACTTTCAATGGCATTATATTATGTGATTTGAATAGAAAATCCAATTTAACTAAGTTCTTATTTATATTAGCGCTAATCTCCAATATCACCTACAAATTTTATGTTTAGAGGTATATTATATATTCAGAACTTCTATGGCAAAACTAGACTCTGCATCATTCATTCATTCAGTAAATATTTTTCAAGCATAAAATATGTGCTAGACACTGTGCAAGGTTTTGGAGATTCAACATACAAAACAAAACAGTCTCTGCTCCCTGTTATCTAACACCTATTATATAAAAGTCATTCTGCTCAGCACTGGGGAAATGTGCAACTAAAGTGTTATCAAAGTGTCATAAGCTATGTGACTAACCATGTGACTGGCACCCAGTAGACATGCAGGTAAAGATCATTAAAAACTTGCGTGTGTATCTGTGGGTGTGGGCTGTTTGTGTAGTTGGTGTGTGGATTGGATGACAATGTAGCTGCTGAGAGGAGGGCTATGCAGACAAATATTACAAAGGCCAGGTGTTCAATGTTACCTATGCCTCTGTGATAAGTGCTCCAGATATTCAGAAGAAGGAAGTCACTAATGGTAGTGAAATCACTCATCTGCTTCAGTGGCAGAAGCCTTATGCCATTTGAAATACCTCTTGAGGAATTAATACTAAACAAACAGAAAGAAGGAGAAGGGAGCTGTGTCATTGTAGATCAAATGATCAAGACTTGATGGGGGCTAGACTAAGCAATCTTTAAAGTCTCTTGCAATCTGGAATTTCATTGATTTTCTTTATGGTCATAATGATAAGGTAGACCCAGATCAAATAGGAAAGGATCTAGGTAAAGAATATTCTTCTTCTAGGCTGTTTTCAAACAGTGGTCCCCTAAACCCATGGCACCAACACCACCCTGGAATCTTTTTAGAAATGGAAATTCTCAGACCCCCACCCTAGGCCTACTAAATCAGTAGCTCTGTGGGTAGGGCCCAGCAATTTATGTTTTAACAAGTCCTACTGATTCTGAAGCATGCTTAAGTTTGAGAACCACTATTCTAGGGCATGGGTGTGTAAGGTATTAAAACAACAACAAAAATAACAAGCACAATTAAAAGTTAATTATGATGAGATTGGGGCCTTGGCTGTGAGTCATCTGCCAAGTGAATTTCAGGTGAGGATCTTTGCAGGTTCTGAGTTAGGAAGTCCCAGGGTGATCAGATCACCTGAGAAGCTTATCCTGGCTCTTTCTTGATTGATGCATTTGTTCTTTGCTATTCCTCTGTGATCAACCTGTCCTTTCCTATTGGATACTTTTTCTCTCTGTCTCCACTTATATAAAGTCAACCCATTCTTTTAGCACCTCCTTAAAGTATTGAAAAGCCTCTTTTCCCTGAGAATTTTTTCATTTTGTGATGTCTGCATTACTTATTTGCCAGTTTTTATTTCATTTGTTGTGTAAAATTTTTTACTGAAGAATAATATATAATATATATCCATAAAAATAATACATATAATATATAATAATATGTACATAAAAATAATATATACATAAAATAATGTATAATAATATATACATAAAAATACACCAATATCATACATATATAGCTTGAGGGATTTTTTTTTACAAACCAAATAGACCCATGCAAGTAGCAAGCATATCAAAAAATAAAACATTAACAGCACCCAGAGCACCCTCATGCTTGGTTCCAGTCACTACCTACTCCCACGGTAAAGCAAACAACCACTTTTATTTCTAACAGAAGATATTAGTTTTGATAGCTCCTATCTATTATATAACTGTGTGATTTGTTCTCATTTCATCAACCACCTTGTTTGAGTACAGAGTACTGTTTTATTGATCATTTCATTAGATTGCTGAAATATCACTAATAGCAACATTGGATTGTCGAAATACCATTACTTAATAACATGCTGTGCTTGGTGAACCTCTGAAAGAACTCTTGCTCTTCAAGATTGAAAATTGGTAAAGAAATGCACAATTTTATTAGCTACTACCAATCAGGTCAGCAAAAGGCAGACAAAGGAGCTACACAAACCTGTCTTACCAATATAGGTTTCTAGGAATCTTCATTTTGACTTCTTTGCTCTGTGATACCTAATCACATCTTTTTTTGGAATGAACTTGCTCCAAAAAAAACGTTCTCAAAACACTATTCTCCTCTATCATCCCCTTCGCTCACTCTCAACATCCCCTCCTGGACATAACATGCCCTTATCTTCCACCACACTTTCTAACCTTCTGTGGGATGAAGGAGGTGCGGACTCCCCACCTCTCTGGAACCCTGGCTTAACCTTTTCAGGAATGGTTGTTACTTGTGCATTTATTTCCTCTTTGCTGTCTATCCATGCAACCCTATAACATAAGCTCCAAAAGAGCAAGGTTTCCTGTCTTGCTTATCCTTGTCCCTCCAACACCTAGAACAGGGCCTGACACATACACAGTGCATGCTCAACAAATACTCGCTTGAAATAATAAATTTTATGCATGAGTAATAAAGCTTTAAATGAATATATACTTAAATTAGGAGATTTTTAAATTTGAAATCCGTCTTGGCTCTGCCAAGAACTAACCATTTGACCAGTGATGCCATTCATTTCTCTCTCTGTGCCTCAGTTTTCTCCTTCATAGATTAGGACGGTGGAGATGATCAAAGGTCTCTAACTCCATGAAAAGCATTACTACATGGCTGGTAGAGATCAGGGCAAACAGGCCATCCAGGAACGGCCTCCACTCAGCCCCAGAAGTTTGTTACAAGGGAAAAATATAGGTCCAATATTGCTTCAGATCATAGTATTTCTAGAAAAGCTGAAACTCCAGATTTTTCTTTCGCTGAAACTCACCCAAAATGTTCACAATGAAGTCGATTAAGAAAATGAGAACACCATTAGCTGAAAGTGATCCACAGTTTGACTCTTTTGGTCTTGGGGCTACTAACACTCTGACTCATTATTCATTTAATCTTCCTTAACAAAAAATGTACTTAAGAGTACGATTCATCAGTTTTCTTGAGATTTCTTAAGTGTACAAGAGAGTTGTAAAGTGAATCTTTTATATTTATGAAAGAATGAGAGCAATAATTTTTCTTAGAAATTTTTCTTTCCTCTCTGTGTGTATATACTTCTGTATTATGGAATTTGATATGTGAACAACTGTGTATTATTGGAGAGCAAAGTGATCACTACTTAAATTTCAACGACCGTTGCTTTTCCCAGAATTTCAAATAAAATAAATTCAAAGGTATATATAAATGTGTCCACTTAGAGGCAATATTTTCTATGCATTTATATATAATTTGTAACCGTGAGGTTTAGAAAAGATGACCAGTAAAAAAATTAGACATAAAGCAATTATACTAATTGATCAAACTTTAACTTACTTGATGAAATATTGAAGTCCTTAAAAAAAGACAGTTATTAAACATTTTTACAAAAGAAGATAAAAATATTGAAAATTAAATAAAAACAGCAAAATACTAAAAGATATTTGAAACACAAAACTAATGTTTTTAAGTTGCTAAATTGAAAATACTGGTAGAAAAAGATATCAAAATGCTAAGAAGCAATAATTTAGGGAGAAGAATAAGGGATCTTTTTTCCTTTTCTCAATTTTCTGGATCGTGACTCTATCAATTAAAATTGTATACACATATTTGTATGTGTGCATGTGTTTTGCATCTTCTACCAAATTCATGGCATAATGCAGAACATATATTTATTAATGGAGAAAAATGAAAGTCACCCATACTATCAGCCTGGGTCTTATCCTGAGTTTGATTCTCACTGTGCTTTTCCTCTGCCTGTAAGCATGCCTTCCCTGAAAATTCAGATGAAGAAAGATTTAAAATGAGACAAAACGCTAATTTCCTTAGCAACTTCTCTTAGACAAATAGCCAGATGCTCCCTCTGTGGGGAGAAACAAGCTGCTATAGTCATTACAGAGATTTAAAGGAAACAAAACACCTGCAGAAGCAGGTAAGGATTAAGCCATTTCTGGGCTGAGCCCCCAGGGCTCAACCAGGCCCTCACTCTGGCTGCCTTAGGTCAGTGCATTTGTGCAGTGTGCATTTGACACCCTGAGAAAACAGAGGTTTAGAAAGAAATGTCAGGGTCAGTCCAGGGAATGCATCTGTTAGCACAGCTTTGTTGCACTATTCCAGGGAGGACGAGATAAAACTACATTGCTCAGAAGCCCTGCTTAGAGTTTAAAGCACATTAAAAAAATATTAAAATGTCTTGTTTGATCAGTATTTACACTCCCAGAGTCATGCAAAAATGAAGAAAAGGGCAAGTATTCCCGGAAGACTTTTTATTTTTTGATCATGAGTAAGACAGATTCAGGGGTGGGAGAAGATGCAGATTCGTGCACGATGGGCTGTGTGGGGGAGAGAGACAGAGACAGAGAGAGACAGAGACAGAGAGAGACAGAGACAGAGAGAGACAGAGACAGAGAGAGGTGTCAACCAATAAGAAACTGCTTGAGGAAGTTAAGTGCTAAAGCAGATGATAGAGATAGCCAAGACATTAATGACAACGCCAACCCAACTCCCCAGTGGGAAGTCCATGTGAGAGAACATTCCAGGCAGAGGAACACAGTGTGGGATCATAAAGTAGGAATGTGCTTGGCAGTCGTTAGCACCAGATAAAAGGCCGTGAGGATCTGGCAGGTGAAGGGTGAGACCTGAAGGAGGGATCCCTGGGGAGGCAGAGAGGAGCCAGATCAGGCAGGGCCTTTTAATCCAGGTTGTAGAATATTTTCTTAAATGCCTTGGAAGCCATTGAAAGTTTTTATGTTGGGGATTGGGGTGATCTGATTACCATTTTTTAAAGATTGCTCTGGCTTATGATGACATACTTTTCAATATTTTCCATTTACGGTCGTTCCTTTGAACATCCAGGCTGTGATCCAAGCCAGCAGACACAAAATGGTGACATGATTAGGAAAAGGCTCTCTTTATAGTGCCCATTCTGGACCAATCTGTAGCTTTTATGTGCACATTATCATTGCCCCTGAGCCATAATGAGCCCCAAATTGGAGGCAGCATTCCACCTGAGTCATCATCCAAACCACTTCATAAAGCCATCGTCTATATATGTCTCTAGAGGCTCATTCAATTACTCATAAGGCCCAGCTTTTCTCAGCTTATGAGGAATATCAAAATTATGGATATGGATGTTCATATTAACACTATTTTGAGTAATTCTGTTTTCGTAAATAGGCACCAAAACTCCCTTCACACATTAAACGTAACAAATTGAGCAGCGATACATACAGTTCTGTAACTCAGCGAGGGTATTTTTTTCCTTTCTTCTTTTTTTCATTTAAATGTATCCTAATCCTTTCATGTCTTGGCAAAAGGCGAGTATCAGTATTTTGCCAGAATGGTGTTATTTCAAGCAGAAAAAGAAGGACCATAAAGGCACAAATAAGTCTTGGGGGAAATAAGACATTTTTTTAAAAAACTAAACTACCATCATATCAAACCTAATTCATGTATAAATGTTTTCAGTTCACCCGCTCCAAAGCCCATAGCTGGAGAATATTCTTCCTCCTCAATTTTCTCAGCCTTTAAGGATTGTTTGATCCTTACCAGAGAAGTTTCTGGACTTTTATGATGGAGCAGTGGAGAGCATGGAGAGGGGGCATAAGAAGGAACAGAGCTGGCAGAGGGGGAGGTGAAGGGCTTAGCAAGATGTGGGTTAAATCGGCCTAAGGAGGAGAGCGCTGGGAGAAGGGAGGACAAACACAGATAAACTGTTTTTTATCCAAGAGTGGAGGGGCAAGTGGGGGAGGAAGTGATGAAGAACAAGAGAGCCTGGTAGAAGGTAGAGAATGAGAATGTTGGGAAGCAGAGAAGGAGATTTAAGAGAAATGTGCTGGAAGGGATGAATTTGATTCAAATTCTCTAATTCTTTCAGTTTTTCTTAAGACATAGCTTTACACAAAGATTCAACTGCTTGGATCAGGGATCCCAAAGGGTACAAATGCAAGTAATTTTCTTTTAATTCATTTGGAAGAAAAAAGGCAAGAATAAAAGAAAATAAAGAAAGGGAGATATGCGGAGGGAAGGAGAATAAAATAATGCGGGAAAACAGGCACACGTGTAGTTAAGGATTTTGTCTCTCACCATTTCAAAGTCTCCTTTGCTGTACAAATATTGCTCTTTTTCTGAAATCTGAGAGAAGCCACTTTCTCTCTCAGTGATACTGAGTAGTTCCCTGTGTGAGTACAGAAACGAGAGGCAACGGCTTAGCATGGAAATGAAGATGCCTAGGCTTGTAGCTCCTTCCATACTCTTCCTCTTTCTGCATGTATCAGGCAGGGAATTATTCCCTATTCCCCAACACACACTCCCTTCCTCACATTCGTGCTTTTTTTCTCAACCAGAAATTTCTTTCTCTCCCTCTTCTCATTCATTTATTAAGCAGTGATTTATTTTGCACGTTCTGTATGTCAGTGGTTCTAGATATAGTGATTCTCATGCTCGTTGAGAACAAATGTTCAATCTCCTCCCACTTCCCAAAATTGCTTTTGAAAGTGTATGAAAACAATTTTAATTATACCTTGGCAAGAATCCTTAGAAACGTTTAAATCCTGTATTGATTTTCTTAACCCTCCCATCTTTCTCTGTGTCACATACAAAGCACACATCCACAAAACACACACACACACACACACACAGACAATTCCACATTTCTCTTCCAACCCCACATGTGAATTAAGATGACAAAGCTTTGTTGTTGAAAATCATAATTTAGAGTGACACAAAAACGATCCTGGTTCTGTCTTGGTCAGCGGGCAGGCAGTTCTGTCACCAGAAAAGTCATAATATATACAGGTTTCCTCATTAGCAAAAATGAATTAGTTCTCTTACAGTTTTGGAATGCTAGTAAATCTATGTAATAATTATATATATACATATACACACATATAGATGAGAAGATTCTCATGTACATCTTTATTTAGTAGGTATCTTAAATATTTGAAGCATTTAAAGATTGTGACGCGAGATGTTATGGTTCATAATAAAGAAAAGAAGACAGTCTTTTCAGTTGAATAACTATGACTGCAAGCATCTAACGAGGTTTTAAATGACCAGAAAGCATTAACTAACTTTGGTCTAAACATGGAGGTGCTGCATTAATATGGTGAATTAAACGCCTGAACAAACAAATCTAACTAACTATGTGGCAGATTGACCAGGAATGATAGTCGGTCATCAGGTTTAGGGTAATGATCGCCAAGGAATGATTGTCTTTCGCTGATTAGAGAAAGGAAACCCATTCATGTGCCAAATGAAATTCTAAATCAATTCTTCAGTTTTCTGCTTAAACGTAAAGTAGTCAAAACATTAGTTGATTAAGCACTTAATTTTGTGAAGCAGCATTCTTGAAGAAGAGAAACTTAATTATATCAGAGCTACAATACCAAACAATAATTTTCATTTATAGCCTACCAATAAAAAAAGGCAAAAGCTATTCAAAGAGTAAGCATGAATAAAAAATGTTTTGAATTATAAAAGAATTACATAAAGTGCAGGAAGCATATTTTCAATCACATCCTTGGTCAATGACAATATTTACATTTTTGTCTTTAATAAAGTAAAGACAAAGGAAAGAGAGGGACTCAGAGACACCAATAATAAAAATAACAATGTGCCCACTTCCATGGCTCAATGTCCCCAAGAATACATGAGTAATTCTAAACTCTGAGTAGGGAGGGGCCAGCTGTCTATGGGTGACTGCAAAATAATAACTAGAGGTTCCAATAAAAGGTTATTTTTACAAATATTTACTTTATTGATTGAATACAATTAAGAATTACAATAGTTCAGCACATAGTCCAAACATAATAGATTAGATTAACCACCTGAGAATTAATGGCTAGAAGAAATTCAGTTTACAAATCAGCACTAAAAAAAAAAATGAAATAAGAGATATCAACATAATTTTTGTTTCATAGCAATACAGTAGAGGCAAGATTTGAAATTTTCTTCAAAATTTTAGAAACAGGTTTCTAGACATCTATTGTAGCATTTTAAGTGTAATCATATTTGGTAAATGGGGTTATTATGGTTTTTTTAACATCTTAGTTTTAAAAAGACAAATAAAATCTTTTACCATATCTATATAAACAGTGAGTGATTGGGGTAGAAAAAAAAACAGCTAATCTATATGAGAAGGGATGGAATAGAAGAAAATCTATTACAAACATTTCTAATAGAAACAATGATAAGTTTTGTTTAGGAACTCAATAATTTATGTTTCTGTTATATTCAGAAACTCTTTAGTTTATGTCAACCATTCTGTGCTAACAGTACAGATCCCAATAGTGTACAACTAATATAAGGAAGATAGAATAGCAAAGTACATACTTTTTAATGAGGAAGGACAAACTTTCATTGCTTTAAGTGTAGCCAAAAAGATCATTAAAATGTAAGCTTTACCTGTCAAGAGAGAGTGCTTGAGCAAGAAATCTGCAACTAAAACAAGAAAGTGAGAGATTATGCAATTGGCCTTTGAAAAAGTATAAAATGTCATTTGCAATGCAAAAAGCTGAGATGGCATGAAAAGCGAAATAAAGCAAAAGCAATCCTTTGAAAAACTATCCTTTTCTGCTCCCAACATACCCCAAAATGAGCATTCCCTCTTCAAGAGACGCCCCTCTTTCCATAGATGCCTTGGCAGTCCCTCTGGCCGTACTTGAAGTGAGTGGCACAGGGTGTGGTGGCTGCTTGTCTCCAGTGTAGACCAACTTCTAACAGTCAAGGCGAGGCTGCATGCCGAAAAATACTCTGGTTAGGTAATTCAGACTTGACAGACACTTTCAAACATACATATTTTTCAAAATCAGGTAATTATGTTACCCTTCTTAATTCCAGAGTTCTCAAGCCAGTAAAATTGCAGAATTGAAATCCAGAACAAACTTCTTGAAAAGAGGCAGAATTTGGTTATAAACAAATTCACTCAATAATCCACCTCTTTTTTCCTTCCCTCTACCCTCAACACCTTCTCTTCGCCCTCCTGCCCAGGCCTTTCTTCAAAGAAAATCTGTTAATGCTCACAATTTTATATATTGCTCTTTCACTTAAAATGGCATTGGCAGGAGACCATTATCTTAAGTGAAGTATCTCAAGAATGGAAAAACAAACACCTCGTGTACTCCCTAATAATTTGGAACTAGCTGATGGGCACTTGTGGGTTCAGAAAGAAGTAAGAATCGCTGGAAATCAGGAAGGGGAGTGTAGGGAGGCGGGGAGGGGTAAAAACCTACCTAACAGGTACAATGAACAATATTCAGGTGATGGGCACACTTATTGCCCCAACTAAAGCATTATAAAGTTATCCATGTGACAAAAACATTTGTACCCCCTTAATATTTTGAAATAAAAAAAAATTTAAATGGCATTGGCAGAAAGTAGTCAGTTGCCAAAAGCAACTTTTGAAATTTTCTAGGACAGATAAAATGTATTAACATAAATATACAACAGTTTATACAAAAATGTAAAATTAATCTAAGACTATGAGGTACATGCAATATAATACATAACATTTAGGATTTCTATTCAAGTTGATGGTATACAACACAATGAATGTTTCCTTGAAAACTTTATGTAAATGGTTTAATGTAAATTTTTATGAAATTTTATGTACATTTTATTTAAACCTAAACCATGTCTTATATGGGAGTATGAAAGTAAGTTATTTAGTGTATAAAGATAGGATTTTCTGAAGTCAAGACTCTATCAAGATTTATGCCAACACAAGAACTTCATTCATTTGCTTTTGTATAATGTAGACATTTAAGATATTTTCATAAAGCAATGTACACTTAGAAAGTCAAAATTAAATGGGATATTGAGTAATTGTCTGGTGGATTTATTAATCCTAGATCATCTATGAGAATATAATTCACTTTCTTGCCTCAATAATCTCTTGGCTTTTTGAGGGTTAGGGGGTGTAAGATGTGGCATTTGAGAGTGGTCACATTTATTTTGGCTACCAGAGCACCGTGTTTGGAACAAGCATTCTTTGTTGAAGTTGCTTGAGTCCCTCATGCTGGGATATGACCCATGCTGGTCTGTGCTATCCAAATTTGCAAGGAGATTGCTCAGTGTGGAACTATTATCAGCATAGTCACTTCTATGAGTCTTATGTAGCCAGTGTGATCTTCCAATCACTATTCTTCCTTCCAAGGAATTTACTCTATTTGTCTTGCTTCAAAAAGGATTATTCATTGCTCTTTTGCTTTTTAGTTTTTTTCTCTGTATATGATTAATAAAAGTCTACATATTTTACTTTAAACTTCCAAAACTTCTGATGCTCCATGAAGCTTATGAGCAATTTCTATTTCCAGAAATAGCAAAGCGTCCTTCAGAGATGTTGTGAAAGCCTGTTTTAATATAGCACATGTTTATTTAAACTCAGTGCCAAATAGCTCCTTGGTGGTTGTTTCTGCTCATAGCCAAAGGTTGAATAGGCCATGGAGAATAATTCTGAGAGTGAAGGAGGTTGTTCTGTGACAAGTCTAAAGCCCTCTAGGGAAGGAAAGGCTAGCAAACATATTCTTCACCTTTCAGGAGTAAGGGTCTTGTCTTCATTTCTCATCACTGGGCCATTAGATTTGTCAAATTCTAATACATTATTAAGGTTCCATAGGAAACAAGATATTAAATGCCCCATGTTTCCTTGCTGGGAAGGAAGAAATGTACATAGTCATATCTCTTAACACCTGAGATGATAAACAACCTAGCCAGAAAAAAAGCACAACCCAAACATGAAGCTCAGAAGACAAGTCTCTTCTATTATCCTACCACATGCAAATAATTCACTTCATTTTTGAAGAATAGAGACAATAACCTGTTAAAGTTGCAGAAAGAAGTGAAACCTGAATATGCAGTATAAATAATGTTTTTGAATGCACATAACACACTTGCTTGAAAAACTATGCAGAAGAAAAGAAATTTTCCATATACTAATGATTAAAGATTTGGATGCATTATAACCTAAAAAAATAAAAGATTGTTTTACATTTATAACTGAAATGAAAGAAGAAATGTTTTTCTTTTATTCTTTTATTTCCTTTATTTTTTGTCTACTTAAAAAAATACTGAATTGGTTGTATGCTTTTATTTAAATATCTTATCAGAGCTTAAGTCTCCTGACAGTCCTCTTGGCAAAGCCACCTGCCTTCGGCAGCCACCAATGCTCCTCTTTCCTGTCCCCTGCCTCATTTGCATGCTCTCTCCAGTGTCCCCAGCAACAGGTGTCTCATTAGCACCTGAGCGATGCCAGCTTCTGAGGAAGGCTGTGAACTGATTAAACACATGCTCCATTTTTACCTCTTTATGAGTCATTACTTAAAGGTTTTATCACCAGATTGCCACACTTAATTACATGGAGCCATAATTAAATATGAGCTTTCTTAGGTCTGCTTTCTAAAATCGTAGTTTAAACTTCAGTGGCATGTTTTGCTGTTTGCTAATTTAAAGCTATCTTTAAAAGAGCTGTAGGAGGTGCTTTTTTGAAGGGGGAGGGTTTTTATTCTCTCATACACCAGGTTTTAAAATTTTTTTCTTAATTAACAAAAAAATCTTACACTGCATTTAAAGGCTTAGAGAGAATCGCCAGAAATAGGGGCAATTAAATTAGAGCATGCTAAGTTTGTTTTTATAGGGTGCAGGGA
Organism: Varecia variegata; assembly: GCA_028533085.1. Taxonomy (NCBI): domain Eukaryota; kingdom Metazoa; phylum Chordata; class Mammalia; order Primates; family Lemuridae; genus Varecia; species Varecia variegata. The sequence continues at coordinate 12,848,101 of CM052442.1, forward strand.
ACGAGGGTATTGCTTGCCTTATAAATTATAATTTAATTAGGAAACTAGGAAATCTTAGGCAAAATCAGATGATTATCTGAATTCTCCATTTTCTTTGTGTTCTGAAGATAGCTGTTAATTGGATGAGGACATCATAAAACAAAATTATCCATGTTATCAAGAAAATTATAAACAATGCGATTTTCTTTTCCTCCTGATGTATTTGTATTATCTGTTTTGGCTAAAATTACTTGGTTAAAATAATTTCGTGCTTTGTTTATTTGCTATCATCTCCTTTAAACTGCCCTGTACTTATAACCCAGAACTGAGCTACGGCCCCTCTCCGCATTCCACTCTTGCTAACTCACAAGGGCAGGAGGTTTGGTTTGGTTGTCAATGCCAGTCCGTGGCCTCTCCAGGACACTCCTATAAGGTCATGAATCTTTCAGTATTCTCTAAATTCTTATAAGCTGTTTGCTATAAACAATCTTATTATTCCTCTAAGACCATGAGCCTCAGATCCTTTCCTGGTCTAACCCCCGCTTAACCATCCCGGAATGATGGGGGAAGAAAAAAATAGCCGCTTCCCCCATTTCTTCCTGCCTTCTAGAAATGAACATGCCAGACTGGGCAAGCTACACAAGCTATACACATTTCCTTACCAGAGATTTAAGGTAATCACCTAAGGACATTATGAAAAGGAGAACAGGCCTTTTGAATATTAGATGAGAAGACACCTACAATCTGAAGATGCTGTGGAAGATCCTCCTGCCTTCTGTTAATAATTATTGGGGCCACCTTCCAAGCACCCCATTCTTCAAGGCTTAGTCTTCCTCTGTGTGAAAACACCTCCACTTCCATCAGGCAAAGATCTCACTCTGGATTCCTCCAGGGTCATCCAGGTTCAAGAAGTGTCCTGGGCATCAGCCAGATGGAGCTAATGTTTCTTCTGACTTGTCCTGCTAGGAGACAAGAGGACATCCTGTGGGGTGGTGCTGGGGGACAGGGGATAACCTGTACACACGGGGCCCAGAGGACTCTCTCAGTGCAAGTTTTCATTTTCAGTCTTCCTACAAGTGAGAGCTGAGGTTCTGCTGCTTACTTTACTTCTTGACCAACTATAACCCTCTGGAAGCCTTGTTTGTAGATGTAAAAGAAAAGAACAAAACAAAATGAAACCAAGCACAAAGTCTCTCAACCATAACTGGATTCAGGGAAAAAAAAAACAGAAAAGAAAAAAAAAAAGAAAAGAAAATAGACTGGCTGTCACCCATGAAACGTCCAGGAGTAGTTCTTGCTTCAGCCATAGCTTGATAAAGGGCAGAAATAAAACCATCAGGACCTGCAGTCTTTCCTTCTATTTCTAAATCCGCTTTGAAGTAGCTTAACCTGGCAGTGTGAACTGTAAGTGAAGAGGAGTTTGCGAAGAAAAATTGTAGCAGGTGGCGTTAGGCAAGGGAGGCTTGGTTCAAGACTGTTACAATAGAGTAGAGAGATTAAACTCAGTTCTTCTGAAAAAAAAAAGATAGGCTTTTAAATGCTGGGATGAGCTAGTGGAAAAGAACTGAAGAATGTTTGTGGTTAGTGGGAAGGTTGGTCTATGTAATTAGGCCATCTGTGTTGCTAATTGGCTAACTGGCGCTATAGAAGTTAGGATCCCACCCTTATAGAGATTGGGAGATAGGGGCTCTTTCTTTCCTGGTGATTGAAATAATTACATTTCAAAATGGTGGCTCCCAGGTCCTTAAGAAAGACTGGCCTGAATTGTAAAACTGGCAAGAGACTATCAGAAGATTTATATCTCATAGGGTCAGAGGAAGAAGGTACAATGGAAAGTTTTCTTAAGTAAATGCTCTAAGATAAGGGAGATCTGGTGTCTATAGTTAGGAAGGAGCCTGTCTAAAGTTTAGTCAAGCTGAGGGGAAGGGTCAGGGTGAATCTCTAAATGAGAATCTGAGGCTTTGGAAGAACTTGCATTGAGAGCATGAGCAACCGATAATTAACCAATAATCACACTTTCCATAGTCTAAACCCATATTGCGGCAACAATAGTTGCCCCGAGAGCAACACTCTGGCTATATCATTAGAAATAATACCTTCCCACTATTATGTTGGATGCGTTTGGTTCTTTCCTATTTCACTTTGCAGCTGGCAGCATCAAACTATAGAGCCAGATGTGTGTGAGATGCATTTGCTCTTCAATGCACAGGTAAAGGAAACAGCATGTTAAAAAACAAACAAAATTAAATAAAATTAATTTAGTCTGGGTGCCATCTTTAGGTAAGCCCAGATATTTTGCAAAGAGTCTTTGGTCGTCTATTCCTTGTGGCTGCTTTGCATGTTGTTTCTTATCCATAATAATCATTATCTATTAAAATCATTTGGCTGCTTTTTTTTTTTTTTTCTATGCCAACTTTAGACACAAAGGTTTTGGTCCAGGCTTCCAAGTTGCAGCACTAAAACTCCAGCCTTCTGAGGCCGACTTCTCAGATAGTACATACATCTCCACTACTCAAGGGACCCCCTTCCGCTACAGGTGTTACCTTTCCCATCTTTGGGAAATAATCTTTCTCCACATTGAGTCACTTCTCTCTTCCAATATGGGCAGAAGCCTCATTCATGACCTTAGAAATATGTTGCAGCCTAATTCCTTGAAAGAGATGCTGATGTGAATCAACTAAAAAGAACTGGCTACCCTTCCATCCAGGGAAGGGAAGGAGAAGAGTTATTATTGTTATTTTCATTTCATTAAGGTTCCTATACCAATGAGAACAGAACAGAAATAGTACTTCTCTAAATTATCCTGCTGCATAATTTTTAATGACTTCTCTCTCTTTTACTTAAGAAATGGCTCTGGCTTTAATTAAATTATTTTGATTTATCTTTTCTCTCTCAAAGAAGTGGGTGGGATGGGATGTGGTAGAAAAAAATTTCTCCCACCATCTATAGGAATGCAAGTGATTACACAGTTTATTTTGCATTTAAGTGGGATCATTTCATCCTGATAGATTTGAACTTTGGTGACCCTTCTTATGAATTTAATTTTTGTCGTGTAGACTAAGTGCCTTGGCAAAAGAACAAAGACAGAGGTTAATCTGATGGAGTTCTAGCACTATCTAATTCCTTCTGGAGACACTTGTTTTCAGGCCTCAGAGGGAAGTACAAGACAGGATTTAGAAAAATAAAGTACTCAGAATAAAGAGAATGTGTGAACAAGTAGGGATTAGTTGAACAGCGAAGGGAAAACATTTGGGAATAGGAAATCATATTATTAATAAGGAAGTGTTCCACATGATTTGAGAAAAAAGTAGATAAATGAATCAAAAGTAGGTTAGTGGTAAGAAAGATGGGCTAATGACCAAATAACAGGTGAAGCTAACGAATTGAGAAAAGTGGATTTTGCATGTTTGGAAAGAGAGATTTTATAAGACCGTGAATATATTGGGCTGGAATATGCCCTTTTTACTGTGTTTGTAACCATCAGCTATACTTGCATTGTGGTTTTATAATAATCTAACAGCCCATCATTTTTCCCAAACCATAGTTTGTACTCAGCAAATATTTATGGAATAAAAGGTATTTTTTTCATTCACCCTATTTTTAGTCTTTGTTAATAGATGGTAAAAATGCTAAATCTCATGTTTTAGTGTATCATTATTATGCTTTAAATTAAAGCAGAAACAGCAGACTTTGAAGTCTCAGAAAATGTATAGGAAATTCTCTTTTTATAGCATGTAATTTCTTTACAGAGTATTTATTACTCATGGTATCCTTGAGACAAATGCCTGGGATATCCAACTCCTTATTGTTGGCTGCAAACAATTCTCTTCCTGCGCACATCTGGAGGTTTTTTCCAAGGAAATTCTTTGAAGAAGTGGTACAGGGATTCAAATCCTCACATTTATTCATTAAGAATTTATATAAAAGGAGACATTCCGAGGAATACACTTTGCCTATGCTTAAAATTTAAATATAAACATCATGGAGCCTTCAGGAACATTTCAGATCTTAGAAAAGAGTCGATTTGGCTTTGCTAAATTCAATTAAGTTTAAGCTTGAGGATGCCTCCATACTTGGGTCCTTCTGTGGAAAATTGCAACCTTGCTGGGTACCTAGACTAACTGAAAACCTAATTTAGTTTGTAACGCGTAACAAGTGGGTGAGAGTCTTAGTCAATCACAACTGAATTTCTGCCAATCACAGGCTGAAACTGATTGGTCAACTGATTCAAATTAGGCAAAATCCTGAGCTGCAACCAATTAAGCTGTCTATGCGTCACTTCCGTTTTCTGTCCACAAACTCCGTCTGACCACGTTACAGCTGTGTTCTTAGAACCTGTTCTAGTTCTGAGGGCTATCCAATTGTAGAATCATGAACAAAAGCCAATTAAGGTCCTTAAACTAAATTTGTTGTAATTTTTCCTTTTGATAGCCCTAATAATGCAGGGAGACTAGTGGGCACCAATTCCTGTCTTCTGAAATTGTTTCCTTATTCCAAAGACTTCTAGTTTAAATGTTTAATGAAGCATTTTTATTGTTGCTGCTTTGCAGCAACTTTTTTCCCCAGAGATTTTTCTATATTTTGTGATTCTATGTTGTATATGTATCTCTACATAGAAAAATATCCCAGTGAGTGTTTAATTGCCAGTATTTTAGTTTTAAAAGCTACTGGAAATAATCTAACATTTATATTTTTCAATGGTTAGTGGAGGGTGTCAAGTATATGACATTGATATAGAATTAGTATTTTAAACTAGTGAAAAAAGAGTGTTAACAACTTTCCCTAACATGAAGAATTTAAAGGATGTGTTAAGTGTTCGTGTTGGTACAGTTCTGTAATATTTTTTTTCTTTGTTCATTTTTTTATACTATTAAAGGAAACAAAGATAAATAATGCCAGAATTGTGTTCCTTGACAGGCTTACAATTTGGAGTAGAGATGGGCAAACAAAAATATAAGCACAATGAGGGTTAAGAACTAAGTAACTGTTATTGGACTGATTCTTCCTTAGATAATAGTTACAAACAGAAAAATACCAAAAAACAAACAAACAAAAAAAACAAAAAAAAACTTGAAGGTGCTAGAGAGCAGACAACTGTAGGAAGATTAAGGAGGGAGCTTGCATGCAGAGGAAGGGGGTGGCCTTAGTGAGTTTCTGGGCTTTCATAGTTTGTGCCATGGTTTCTAGGACAGGTAAATCTGCCATAGAAAACCCACTTTGTTTTGGAAAATACCACTGTACACTCCTAAAAGCATTAAAATGAAAAGACCAATAATGCCTTAGTATGATTTTGGAAAGATTTTGATCTTGCAGACCCCTTGAAAAGACCTCAAGATTCTACACGTATCTGTAGATCACACTTTGGTATCCATTGACCCAGAGAAAATCTAATGCCTGTGCATCAGGCAATAGGTACAGAATTATTATTGGTGCATTATTTGCAGAAGGGGAAATTCAAAAAATACTTAAAATGTTCAATGATATGGGGATAGATAAATAAATTTTGACATATTTCAAATTAGAATCGTATGCTAAACTTAAAATACATCCATTGTAGCTCTATGTGTCAGTGTAAAGAATTTAGAAGTTTCAAAATGAAAAAAGTTGCAGAAGGATATCTATAATATGTTGCCTTTTACATAAAATTTTAAATTCAGACCAAATAATACTGGATACTGTGTTTAGTTAGGGGTATGTGCGTGTGTGTGTGTGTGTGTGTGTGTGTGTGTGTAATTAGGTTTACCAAATTAGGTTTACCAGTTTGTATTTACCAGGTTGAGAGAGAAGAAACAATCAGAGGAGACAAAATAAGGACTAATTTAAATTTACATAGAAAAATATAATTTATTTTAAAGATTTCAAAGGAGGAAAAAATCCTATGAATTTGCCAATGGAAGTTGTACATTTATTTCTAGTCAAAAGTTTAAGAAAACTGCTTTATGATTTTATAGAACTTTGTGCTGAATCAGGTAAATAAATACCTACTGTATTTATTTAGAATGTTAGAGCACCATTTTTCAATAGATACATCATTATGTTGAAAAATTAATCCAAAGTGCTTTCCAAAACTCATTTAAAATTATGGTTCTGATATAATAAACCTGTAACTCCTCATTTTTCTTTTTTTAAAAAAAATCCATAGGTGATTCATGATGCTTTTAGTGGGGCTGAATGCAGCAGATTAAGTTTACCATGTTATGGAGTTGATATTAAGAACATTTATCTTAAAGGTAGCTTTTTGTCTGTTTATGCAGGGAACTGATAATCTGAGAAAAATCTAATTAGTTCCATTCAGAGTTAGATTCAATTTAGTGAAGACAACCTTTGCTTCTGACCAGGCAGAACTGCTTCTCTCTTCTTATACTCATCTTCTTTCAATCATTCTTTCTAAGTTTAGGGGCAAATGCAATCACTTTGATACAAATGATCTTAAAATTAATGGCAAGAATGGTCAGAGCCTCCATTGTAGAACAGGTTATTTCCCCTCATGTAGCATTTATCTCACTGCTCCTCAATGCCTCTTACCTGTCATACCTTTGTTTGGACAAAGATGGGTATTAGTGAAACTATTGCAGTCCTGCACCAAAACATATAGCCACTGGGGGAAAATAAACATGTATAGAATTAGCTTCAAATATGAAAAATGAGACCTGAGACCAGAGACAAACCAAATAGATATGAGGCTTTCTAAAGACTAGTTATTTTTTCCTCATGGAAATAAACAGCCAAAACCTTACTTCTACAGGAAAATGAATCTTTCTGATCAGGAACACGGAGAGGTGTTGTAAGCAATCTTTTAGACATTTGTTTTAAGAACACAGTCCATCTTTGACAGACTAATTGCTTGTTCAGTGAAGAGAAATCCCAATGACAGATAATGATCCCGTTTTATTTAAACAGTCCCTCTGCTGGTGATGTCATCTATGCTGGTGTTGGAAGGAGTTCTGAAAAATGCTTTGCACTTAAAAGGCATTTTCTCTCTGATGGAAACATTGCTTTGTCCCATTAGTCCTTGTTAAAATATAGTAAAATAAACACACATTAAAAGACCTTTAAGCAATGGCTACATTTTTTCTTATGAATGATGCTAGTCAGTTTCAGAACCTTGGTTGCCAACTTTGTGCATCATTAGACATCAGTGTACCAGTTGCTCATCAGTGCAACCAAAGAGCTGTTTTTCTTATTTGCTTTCAGTTTTGGGATATTTGCTTTCTGAATGATTAAAAAAAAAGTTAGACTGCAATGCACCATCAGAGATAATAAGTTAAACAAGCAAACTATGTGGTTCCTGATACTTTGTGTTTAATGTAAAAAAAACTCATCTTTCTCTTAGTATAAGGGTGGTTATGGTTTCAATGATCAATTGGAGTAGATATATGCTCTGATTTTTGGTCAGACCTCTTGTGGAGTTTGTTGGAGGACACATGTTAAGAGTCAGTCATCATATTGAAAGCATCTAGAAAGAGAGCAGCTAGGAAGGTGAAGGGTCCAGATACTATGTCCTATTTGGATTTCTTGAAGGATCTTGGCAAAGGTATTGTGGGGGAGGAGAAAACAAAACCAAGAGTAGAGAGGGTTTTTTGGCTTCATATCATTGAGAAAAGATCATGTGCATGAAGAGATACCATCTGTGCTGTTCCAGATAGCGGAGCTAGCAGCTATGGATGAACATTACAGAGAAGCAATTTTTACATCAACATAACAAAGAAACTTCTTTCAGTCTAAAGATGTTGTTGATGAGAATATGAACTCACTGGTCCTCACTTTAATTATGAAACTAGAGAAAGTTCTTGCAGAGACTTATTTGATGTTTTCGTGCATTGAAAGACAGAATGTTTTACCTTCATTTCTTTGAGTTTTGACATTCGATCTGTCCTACTCATGCTAGAGCCCAGGTCAGGCATTGTGAAGTAGTCTTCAATGCAACCTCCACAAGTTTCCTTAGAGGAGGAGTTGGTGTGAACTGATGACTAAAGAAATATGTAGCCTTTCTCAGAGATCTAGAAGAAACATTGACACCAATCTAAATCTAAATTTTAACATACATATGATATAGTGGTAATTACTCACTGTCAAATTAGAATTTAGAGGTTAAATATGTGATGTAGAATGACACTAATCTCAGTACCTTGGTTGCTTTATGTATATACAAAAGAGTAAAAACAGGAAAAGGATCCTAAAAGAGAATTCTACAAAAGGTGACACTTTATTATGACCTGGGTACTTGTTTTAGGAATAGAATCCCCCACTGCAATTTTCTGGTAGTTTTTTCATACTACATATTGCCAGTCACTTTTTCTTTCATTAGTTCATACATTTTATACTTTGCTGAACAAGTATTTGCACGCAAGTGCTAAATGTTGTAGGCACAGCAGGCAACATGTTTGGATTATAGGCTTGTGCAATAACAGAGACTGGCAAGTCCAAAATATGCAGGTTGAGCTGTCAGGCTGGAGACTTAGGAAAGAATTGATGTGAGTCAAGCCCAAAGGCCATGATGCCGGACACCTCTAGAAGATCTAATGTTGCAGTTCAGGTCTCAAGGCCATCCGTTTCGGGATTTCTTCTTGCTCAGAGGAGGTCAGTCTTCTGTTCGGACTTTCAGTTGATTGGATGAGGCTCACCCACATAATGGAGGGTGATCTGCTATACTCAAAGTCTACCAATTTAAATGTTAATTTCATCCAAAAACATCCTTAGAGAAACATATGGAATAATATTTGACCAAATATCTGGCATGATGACATATCAAATTGTCATAAATTGACACATAAAATTAACCCTCACAGGAGGTGACATTTGAATTAAAACATGAATGTAACAGGCACAAGGGAACAAAGAATTTCAGGAAGCAGGAAGAGTAACAACAACAAAAAAAATATTTGTTTGAGAAATTGAAAGAAAGCAAGCATGACTGGACTGTAGTGAGTAAGAAAATGATTGAGAAAGTGCAGGAGAATTAGGCAAGGGCAAATTATGTCAGGTGGTGGTTTTATTTTATTTATTTGTTTACTTTTTATTTTTTGTTTGACCAGGAGCCACACCCAAGAAGCCTTGAGCAAGTGGACTCCAAGGTGGTGGTTTTAAACTTGCTGTTAGAATCACTTGGGAAGCTTTTAAAAAAAAAAAAAAATCTCTGAGAATACCAGCAAAGAATTAGTTGATTCTCCATGTAATTCAATGCACAGCTAAGGTTGAGAAGCACTGATGTAGACCATGTGCTGAGATTTTATTCCAAGTGAAAGATGATGTTGCTGATAAGTTTTAAGAAGGGCAGGTGTATGATATGTTTTATTTATATATATATATATATATATATATAAAAAGCATTATGGAATAATTCTGGTTCCAGTAACAGCAGAACTCTTCCTCTGATAATAATCATAAATCTGGACAAAATATTGAAAACCAAATAAATTGAAGGCACAGGAGAGCAAACCAAAGCAAGCAGAAAATGGAATCTGACTCTGAAAAAAGGGAAGAGAGAGAGAGTGTGTGTGTGTATGCACATATATAGCTTTTCCCCGGCGGACAATTCCCAGAGTGTGTAGTTCAGGTTGGCTAGAACTCAAGGGGAAAGCTGCAGTTTTGTTGGCTGGTAGTAAAAGAGAATGGAGTTTTAGGCTACTAGAGGGGCTGGAAATTGAAGGGAGAGTAATCCTGGATAAAAGCTATAGAAAGGGAGACCCCAAATCTGCCTCTCTACCTCAGTCACAGAATTTCCTGGGCCTTAACCTATATATGTGTGGGGAGGCTCCAACGAGCCTTACAGTAAGCAAGGCTGAGGGAGCTGAGCAGAAACTTCAGCTGCTGCCAACAGCACAGGACACTGAGTTTAGAGCTGGAATCCAGCCTGAATAGAGGGCCTGTAAACCTCTGAATTCCTCTAAAACTCTATAAGGGCCATAACTTAAGAGTATAGATGAAGGCCCAGAATAAAGTCCTAGATGAAGTCCCAGAACTATGGAATTTACCTTACAACTAATGACAAAACTAAAACACATCTGCCATAACGAAGCATAGAACAAAATTCAAGGTCATCAATCAGTAACCTAATTGCTGACTAGAATAAAAATAGACATACTCCAAAGGAACATAAAATCAAGACTGTTGGCAAACAGCATTCACAATGTCCAGTATACAATAAAAATTACTAGACCAGTAAAGAAACATAGAATTTCTACCCAGAATCTTAAAAAAAAAGTCAATGAAGATAGGAACTAAAATAACCAAAAGTTGGAATTAGCAGAAAATAATTTTAAGACACATGAATAAATATATTTAGGACTTAAAGAAAAAATCATCATAGAATGAACCGGGGGGGGGGGTGGTGTATCTCAGGAAAAATAGAAACTATGAGAAAAAAAGAAACAAATGAAAATTCTAAAACTGAAAATTGTAATATTTGCACTGAAAATTTCACTGTACAGACTTAATATAAAGTGAACTTGAAGTAAGGTCAATAAAAAATTTCTAGTCTGAAAAATAGAGAAATTGACCATATCCTCAATCAGTGATCTTTAGAAAAATATCGGGCAGTCCAAATTACGTCTAATTGGAGTTGTGGAAGAAGAAGTAAAGAATGGAATGGAAAAAATTTAACGTGTTAAAGGTCAATCATTCCCCAATTAGGTAAAAGCTGTCAACCATCAAATCCAAAAAGATAACTGGATACTAAAAAGCATGATATCACTAGTAATTGTATCAATATTAAGACTGTAATAAAGGATATTATTAACAAATTTATGCCAACAAAACTTAGTTGAAGTTGAAAAAATTTCTTTAAAACCCTTCCTAAAGAAAATGTTGGGCCAGTTAGTTTCACTGTTGAATTCTACCAAACATTTAAGAAATAAATAATGACAATCTTCCAAATTCTTTCAGAAAAAAGACAAAGACATACTTCCCAACATGTTTCATGAGACTAGCATAATAAAGATGAAAAACCCTTATAAAGACATTATAAGAAAAACTATAGACCAATATCTTGGGACATAGACTTGAGA
>CM052442.1:12859585-12892391 GCA_028533085.1 Varecia variegata
GAATGGGTTCCAGCTCTATCCAGGAAAATACAAGGGGTGCTATATCACCATTGTTTCTTGTAGCTGAGTATCTTATAGACATTGGCCTAGGCAAAGAATTTATGAAGAAAACCCCAAAGGCAATCACAGCAACAACAAAAATAAATAAATGGGACCTGATTAAATTCAAAAGCTTTTGCACAGCCAGAGAAACTGTCACGAGAGCAAACAGACAACCTATAGAATGGGAAAAAATTTTTGCATGCTACACATCTGATAAAGGGCTGATAACTAGAATCTGTTTAGAACTCAGGAAAATCAGCAAGAAAAAAATCAAACAACCCTATCAAAAAGTGGGCAAAGGACATGAATAGAAACTTTTCAAAAGAAGACAGAAGAATGACCAACAAAAATACTCCTCTACTTTCTGTGGGACAGTTTAAACAGAGATGTTTGCCATGCTCAGAAGAAAGACTTTTTTTTTTTTTTTTTTGACAATCTTCCAGGGCTTTGCCTGGAAAGTGTCTGATCATGTGCTAACTGTAGGCCTTTGACGTTGAGAATTTTCTGTGTTTTAAAGGGAACCCTAGTTTCCTTCTTCAAGGAGACCTCAGATTCAGAGAGGCTGTCATCTGCTCTGTTCCACCCTTGTTTGCAGTCACATGAAACTATACTAAAAGAAATTGAGTCCTTTTCATCCTCACAGGTGCACAGCCATGCCCGTAAGAATTAAATTACTTACATAAGGCAAAGAGAGTGACTCAAAGTCAGAACTCAAAAAACGAATGTTGCTGTTCTGTTCTGTGATCCTCCAGACCAGGGATGAGAACAAGAGTCAAAATGAAAGAAGCTGCAAACCCAGCCTCTGGAATCAGGAGGGGCTATTCCACAACTCCAGTTCGTTGATTGTGGAGAGCAATTTATCTCCCAATATTCCATTCAGATGTTCAGGCTGCATTTGCATGTGCTTACAGAATCTTTGGCTAGGTTTCCTAAACAAAAAAGTCAGGCACAAAGGTTTCCTAAACAAAAAAAGTCAGGCACTTCTGAGACAAGTCAGTCCTCTCCTCTAAAAGTGACATGCTGCAGTTAATTGTCTATGTAGTTAGTATGGCTGGTGATTACAAATACAGTTTCTAGAACCATGCATCCTGGCTTTGGTGCAACCAGGCAACCTTGAGGGAGTCATTTCTCTTCACTGTATTCTGGTTTCCTCATCTGTCAAATGAGTATAGTGAAAGCACCCACCTCATAGGGTCGTTGTAAGCATTAAAATTATTCACATATTTAAAACAACTAGCACAGTGCCTGGCACTTGGTCAGTGCTATATGAATGGTAGCTTTTACAATAATTCATTTTGACAAATGGTTATACTATTGCTACCTTTGCAATTATTTGCTGCCACCAAAAGAGAAAGTCATGCTAGTTCTAGGAATCTGTTTTATTATCTGTAAAATAAGGTTATTATGCCATATAAAGCTAAGACTCTAGCTTTAACCATCATTCTAAGATGCACAAATATGAATATGCATGTCCTTATTCTTTATGTTAAGCATTTTGGAAGTGTTTATATAACATTGCAATTGTATGTGATGATCCTTTTCATTACTTAACAAAAGATATATTACATATTTCAATCATTCCGAAGTATTTATTGAGCACCTACTATATGTCAGACATTATACTACATGCTGGGCATTCAGCAATCAAAATCAGAAAACAAATATCCCTGTACTGGTGGTGTTTTCATTTAGTGTTTTTCCCTTGGCCTGCAGCTGTGTTCACTGCTTGACAGAATACTCAATAAGTAAATATGGAACTAGCAACAGGGATCCAAATTCTAGCAGTATGTTTAAGTTATTTGGGGGAAATTTAATATGAGGCTTAATGAAATTTTATAGAGATGCAAAAATGCAAAACTTAGAGTCTTAGGTGTCCCATTAAATTGCTAAAAGTTGTCTTTTTTTCCCCTACAGTTGCCACCGCATCCATAATTTTTAAACCAGAAAAGCCAAGTTTAGTTTAGCTTGCCAAGAACTCTTTAGGAATGCTAAATACATGTATTAAATAAAAAAAGAAAAATCAGAACTCCAGGTGCAAACATCCAAAATGCAAACCAGTTTGTAAAAGGCCATGTTTCAACCTCAGGACATGTTTATTGTTATATAGAAAAATTACTTTTTTTGTATTTTAAAGATTGATTTGTAAATTTGATTTGGAAATTCCTCATAGTGTTTCTGTGTATAAAATGGAGTAAAGGCATAGGTCAGGTTTGGATTTATATTAATTCTTAGTTGGCCATTTTTTAGGGCAAGAAGAGTATGAGAAAGTTCCTCTTTAATAAGTTGAGTTTGAGGTGACTATTGGTATTCAAGAGGCATTTGGTTTAACCATACAGTATTGCCTATGGTTGATTATTCTGGACTTACAAAAAGAGCAATTTTACATAGTTCAACCTAATATTATTTGCTAATGGCTTAAAGGAAAGTCTAATTGATTTTTCATCATGATGGAAATGTTTTATAACTGTCATGCCCAATATGGTAGCCACTAGCCAGTACATGAAATGTGCCTGGGGTGATGGAGGAGCTGAATTTTTAATTTTATTTCATTTATTAACTGAAATTTAAATAGTTCTATGTGGCTAGTGGCTACCTTATGAGACAGCAAAGTTTGGAAATATACATCAGAGAATTTCCCACATCAATATGAACTGGAAAGTTTTTTCAGGACAATGAATGGAGTTACATATTTTCAACAGCATTGTTGTAAAAAAAACTATTAATGTTCCTATTTTATGGATGGGGAGACTGAGGCAGAGTGGCAATATTTCATTTGCTGTGGTTCATACACATTTGGGGAGGGGTATAGAGACATGGGTCTTTAGATCAGCAGGGGTCAGATCATTGGAGACAAAGCAAGGAAAAAAGATAGCCATGTCCTAATGCCCAGAACCTGTGAATATGCCTCCTTATATGGCATAAGGGACTGCACAGATGTAATTAAGTTAAGGATGTTGAGTTAGGGAAATTATTTAGGTTGCTGCAATATCATCACCAGCGTCTTTATAAGTAGAAGACGAGGCAGAAGAGCACAAACCAAATGGCATCATGAAAAAGTCTCACCCCTACGTCACTGGCTTTGAAGACACTTATTCCATAGGGCAAGGAATATGAGAGGCCTCTAGAAGCTGGAAATGGCAAGGAAATATGATTCTCTCCCAGCATCTCAAGAGGAATACGGCTTTACTGATACCTTGATTTTTGCCCAGTGAAACTGACTTCTGACTTCCAGAACCATAAGATAATAAATTTGTGCTGTTTTAAGTCATTAAGTTTGCGGTAATTTATTACAGAAGCAACAGCAAACTAAGAAGGAAACTAGACTAGAAGTGGGAAAATGAGTTACAGGTTGTCTTACACACATACACACACACACACACACACACACACACACATGAGGTGCAATTAATCCTAGTGGCAGTGGAAATGGAGACAAAAAATAGATATGAGATATGAGGAAATCAGAATCTACAGAAATGAAATCAAAAGGCAGGGTTTAGATCAAAAGATGGACCATCAGTCCTAAAAGCATGGAGCTTTTCTTCTAAGGAAATGCTTCTCAAAAATCTCTACATGTGCCAATGTAATATGGCACAATATGTTAAGTGAGGAGCTGGGACTTAGAGACATCTCTGATCATGAATTCATGGAGGACTTCAAAATCTCAGAGAGCCACCCACATTTGGCCCAGCTTACCCGCTGTTGGCTTTATTCTGCATGTCCCATATAAAGCAGCAGCTGCTGACTGCATCAACATTGCTGTATTATGAAAATTATGGGGGACGTAACTTTTTTTTACGTTACTTGGCAACACATTTCTGTCCAGGTGTTTGAGACACTCAGACCATAATTATGCCAAAGCAAGAGTAGATGAGAAATTCAGTCAAGGAAACCAGATTGCTTTTTGTCAAGAGAGTCTGTCAAGAGAGATAGCCTGGCATGGTGGAAAGAACGTGAGCTTTGTAGAAAATGCTGAATTTACATACTGATTCCACTGCTTAGTTCTGAGACATTGTACAAGAAACTTTTAAGCTCCTTGAATCTTGTTTTTGTCATTTGTTCAGAACAGGTAGAATCACATCCAGCTTGTAGGATGGTTGCATAGAATAAATGAGTTGCTAAATGTAATGTGTTGGTTCAGAGTTGATGCTTAGTAATTGCAATGTAACACAAGAAAGACTCTAGAGGAGGTGGAAATGAGTTAGTGATCGTATTTTTCAATAGTATTTCTGTTCTATCTTAAAAAATGAAAACAGTTCTTATTGATTAAAAATATATGCAGACAGTACATATGCAATGGAATAAAACTTATGTTTCAATATGGCACCATGAACATGACATCTAAGACCTAGAAGTAGTTATTAAAATCAGGCTAATATATTATGTAGATGGAAAAAATAACTTTCATATCCTAGCATTTCTTCTGTTTTCCCTACTTGGATAGTGTATATGATGCTCATTATTTTAATGACCTTTTATATACCATTAAATTTATAGTAGAGTGTACTGGGAATAAATAGAGGAAAAGTTTTGTACAGGATAGAAGGAAGAAAGGAAAAAAGGAAGGAAGGGAGGTAGCAGTGAGGGAGGGAGGGAGAAAGATGAAAACAAGAAAAGAGAAAGGAATGTGGGAGAGAAGTAGGGAGGGGGAAAAGAATTTTGGTAGAAAGTAATGAAACAGTTTAGAAAAGAAGAAAAATTATAAAAACTGAGCGAATAAATGTACAATTATTTATTCTTCCTCTTTACCATTTTTGGAATTAACACATGTGATGTGTTAATTCATTCACTCATTTCTCCATGCAATGGATATTTATTAAGAGTTCACTAGAAGTTGGGGATACAGAAGTGAATAAATTGACCTGAATTCTTATTATCATCGAATTTACAGCAAAATGGGGAAGCGTCAGACTGAAAATTAACTTATTTAGTCCGCAATAATGATAAAGTTGGTACTACTATCACTGTTTTATGGTTACAGAAGCTTAGTAGTGGTTGGTTAATTAGTCAGCGACAGATTAAGATGCCAATTCTTGTCTGTTTGGCTTTAAGTGCTCATTGTGTTTCTACATAATGCCATCCTGACTGGGGGTAATAGAACTAATGCAGTGTAAGTGTGTGTGTGTGTGTGTGTGTGTGTGTATACAAGAAAGAGAAATTTGGAAAGTTTTTTTTTTTTTTTTTTTTTTTTTGAGGCAGAGTCTCGCTCTGTTGCCCGGGTTAGAGTGCCATGGCATCAGCCTAGCTCACAGCAACCTCAAACTCCTGGGCTTAAGCGATCCTTCTGCCTCAGCCTCCCGAGTAGCTGGGACTACAGGCATGTGCCACCATTCCCAGCTAATTTTTCTCTATATATTCTTAGTTGTCCATATAATTTCTTTCTATTTTTAGTAGAGACGAGGTCTCGCTCTTGCTCAGGCTGGTCTCGATCTCCTGACCTCTAGCGATCCTCCCGCCTCAGCCTCCCAGAGTGCCAGGATTACAGGTATGAGCCACCGCGCCTGGCCGAAATTTGAAAAGTTTGCCAATTTTTTGAACAATATGAAGAAGACATGCAGCCATTTTTTATGGTACTTGGAATATTGGCCATCATTTCCACTATGCTTAGGTAAAAATATCCCAAGGAGATGAACTGATATTAGAGATTTAGCATTGCACATAGTAGGCACTCAGTAAATATATGTTTAATTATATAATGTATAATGTTTTCTAAAAGCAAAACATACTTTTAGGTCTGGTGGAGGGTAAACAGGTGGCAAGGAGGTGGCTAGGGGTGGAGGGTGGGAACTGAATTGTAGCTAGGAACCAAACTGCAGCTAGGAACTATTCCCTGATGGGAGCATATATGGTAGAAAGTTCCTAAGTAACCTTTAACTGACTTAGATCTTATTATTATCTAATTAGCATAACATGGGTGGAGCTTCATGGAAAATTCTAGAAAAGATACCTGCTCAGGAAGGGAAACTGTTACATAACCTACCCTGTTATATAACCTGTCATGTGATCTGTTATGTAACCGCTACATGTTAATCACCCCCAAATGGGAAACAGCAACCAATCCTGCCAGGGGAAAGGCGGGACAAACTAGGGGGCTTATAAAAGGCAGCATGTGCTCACCCTCCAGTGTCTTTCTCCACTCCTGGAGACTGACCTGTTCCACACTCTCTGGAATGCATTTGCCTTTTGTGTAGTTTCCTTTACTTTCATTCTTTCTTCCATGTGATAAATTGTTTGTATTAAGTTGCTCTGTGTTTGTGATCACTCCGTCATTGGTTCGACTTGGTACCAGTACTCATTCTTGATGCTGGGAACCTTGGCACCAGGGAACATCCAAACAGATGAACCTAACAATACTGCTCAAATTCAAATATTTGCCCACCTTTCTAAATAACCTGTATCTACAGAACACTACAATGAACTCCACAAATATTCAGGCGACACTCACTTTGTATTAGTCACTATACTAGGTGAAATGGATACAAAAGTTAAAAGGCCAAGAACTTAACCTGTAGCTCACAAAGGATGAGAGGCAGGGTGGGAAAGAGGCAATGGCAAATAGATTTGTAGCTAATTTTAATACAACATGGCATCAAGGAAATCAGCATGACAAATTTTGCTATATTAAGGGAGAAACAACAGAGAAAAAAATTTTTTTTTTCTTGGTCAGGAAATAGGAAAGGGAGTCAGGAGATACTTCACAGAAGAGCAAAGTTAAGAATTGGACTCAGAGAATGGCAGAATGGTCATTGTGTCTAGAAGTTAACCTTATTGAGGGGAAATAGAGAGAAGTGGGCTACGGAAACTAGACCCCAGTTTTAAAGAACATTTTGTGCAGCACTAAGGAGTATGAATTTTATTCTGCAATGAAGGCAACAAAGGTCCCTAGAATCCTAGAATATTTTAAAAGAGGGTGTGGCAAGACAGATTCTTATACCGCTGCTCACTTTCAATTTAAATGAGGTAGGTTGAAAACACGTGCTTAGCTTCTGAACTGAAACCCCACCAAAATAATAACAAAGGGATTCTTTTAAAGGAATCAATGCACAAGGTCAGAGGATGGGAGAGGAGCAATAGTAATAACATTTTGGGCATTGGGAAGCAGATGGGCTGTATCAGCTGACCCTGGGGAACATACCTAGCTGAACATCTGCCTGTCAGTGGAGCTTTGTGTCCACTGATCCCCAAAAGTGGGAGAGGCAAGAACTGGCTGGTTGAAAAAAACAACCCTCTCTGTAATGCTGGAAACTAGGGATGGTGTCAGGACAAAAACAGAACTGTTTGAAAGTCTGATCATGAAGGCATTAGAACCCCGAGCTCTTTCCCAATGCTGCAGAGCCAAGCTAGAATCCCTCCCCCATTCTCAAAGAAAACAGGATTTTCTCTGGAGAGAACATGTACAGACCTATGTACTGAAATATACTAGATACAATTGTGGGTGGGACACAATACTAAATAAAAGGGATTCTTTTTTTTTTTTTTTTTTTTTTTTATGAGACAGGGTCTTGCTCTGTCACCTAGGCTGGAATGCAGTGGCACAATCATAATCCACTGCAACTTGAACTCTTGGGCTCAAGTCAAGCAATCCTCCTGCCTCAACCTCTGGAGTAGCTGGGACCACAGGCATATGCCACCACACCTGGATAATTTGTAAAATGTTTTGCAGAGACAGGGTTTCACTATGTTGCCCAGGCTGGTCTTGAACTCTTGACCTTAAGCAACCCTCCTGCCTCAGCTTCCCAAAGTGCTGGGATTACAGGCATGAGCGACTGCACCCAACCAATAAAAAAGATTTAAGTGTAAGACTCAGTCACTTATAGGCTTCCATTCCAGGAGTCTAGAACAAAGTCAGTAAGACTTATAACATCCATTCAGAAAAATAGAAACATTCTTAAGTATGTAGCCAGCCTAAGAAAAAAACCTAAGGGTCCCAATCAAAGCAAAACAAACAAACAAAAATCAAGAAGAGCACAATATTCTGTTCAACCTATAGCCAAGACTGCAACAGAAAAACACCACCATGTGCACAGAGCTTCCAACAGCTGTTTACTGCCCAACTCTTAAAGTTGAGCAGGCAACCAAAGATCTCCAGACTTTTAAGAATGTGTCTGTATAAAAACACCTCATTGTCTTCAAGTTCTGCTCTTTCCTTCTTTCATAAAAATGGAACTTAAATTTGTAGATTACCTCCTCGGCAGCTGGGGAAATTGTGTACTAAGTAGAATGTGTGTAAAAATGACTCATGTAATGCCTACCCCATTTGCCTCAAAGGATATTGTAACCCTGGAATTTTTCTCATTTCCTATTTCTGCAAGATGGAGCACATACTTCCCTGGTGCAGAAGACTCAGCTTCAACAGTGCAGACAAGGTCAAAAACTCTAGGTGATAGCAGAGCAAGAACAAAGCTATGCCACTAACCTAGGTTTCTCCCTCCAGGACTATTATTCTGTATTCTGTGGTCTCTAAGTGATAGTATTTGGAAGTTTTTGTGTTTTAACAGCTGATGTTTTGCCTTTGCTAGCATAGCCTCAAATATATTTAAAAAAAAAAAGAAAGAATCAACCAACTATAAAAAAGAAATTAACTCAGAAGAAACAGAGACTATGAAGGCTGGAGGAAACAACAACAACAACAACAAAACAAAACAAAAACAAGTCTAGTTGCAATATACACAGAGAGATGAGGAATGATATTGAAGAAACGAATATTCAGAGAATGTATAAAAGCTATTAGAAATAAATCAAACATATGAAAATATAAATGATGACTTTTAAGATTTTTAAAAAAATATAGTTGGAAGATGAAACTGAAGGAATATCTCAGTATGGCAAGGAGAGTCAACAACAAAAAAATTATTGAGGAAATAAAAGACAATGAGAAGACTAGTTGAGAAAGTCTAATATCCAAATAATGAGAGTACTGAAAGGAGAGAAACATAAGAGGAAATCATCCAAGAAATGGTAATTAAAAACTGGAGTTTTGAGATTAAAAGGGCCCATTTGTCCAGCACAAGACACATGCTGAGTTATATCCCGTGAGATACTGCCTACTTCTGGGGAGAGAAGAAAGAAGGAAAAAGTCATATATAAATAATCAAGAATTGTATTCCAATTTAATTTTTCATAGCAACTCTGCAGGCTGGAAGACAATGAAGGAAAATGTTCACAGATCTGAGGAAAATTAATTTCCTATCTGGATCTAATAAATTAATTAAATACATACTTAAAGGTGTAGGAATAGTACTACTATGAATGGCAGTAGCTACAGTGGCAGAACCGAAAGAGTATTTCTTGGAGAGAGCATGGTAATGCATTGCCCACCCGGCATATTCTACAAAGAAACATTCCATGTGCTCTCTAAGCGCTTAAACACTGCCTCTTCTATAACAATATGATTCTTCACACTGACATCATAGGATTTATCACCTTGAGATTAATACTCTTATGTATTTGCCATAGTAATTTATGTACATATGTAATTATGCATGTGTTATAATTGTGTATGTACATAATTATGTGTTTCTTTTCTTTATTTTTATATTGTTTTAATTTTTTTATAATTATGTGTTTCTTAATACTCTGGAAGGCAGAGATTGAACTGTCTCCATGTTTGGATTCCCAAAATTTTGAAAAGTTTCTAGTATCTAGTAGACACTAATTTTTATTAATGAATGAATGAATTAACATATGCTAGACTTTCTTATAATCTATCTTTCATTTGACATGTATTAAATATTCAGAACTTTGAGAGGATAAGTCAATATTCAACTTATATTGAATGCAAAATAAATTTTTTTTTTTTTTTTTTTTTTTTTGAGACAGAGTCTCGCTCTGTTGCCCGGGCTAGAGTGAGTGCCGTGGCGTCAGCCTAGCTCACAGCAACCTCAAACTCCTGGGCTTAAGCGATCCTCCTGCCTCAGCCTCCCGAGTAGCTGGGACTACAGGCATGCACCACCACGCCCGGCTAATTTTTCTGTATATACTTTTAGTTGGCCAGATCATTTCTTTCTATTTTTAGTAGAGACGGGGTCTCGCTCTTGCTCAGGCTGGTCTCGAACTCCTGAGCTCAAACAATCCGCCCGCCTCGGCCTCCCAAGTGCTAGGATTACAGGCGTGAGCCACCGCGCCCGGCCTGAATGCAAAATAAATTTATGTCAACGTTGATGTGAGGCGATCTATTTCTATTCTTGCAACTGTTAGTGACCTGCTGATGATTTTAGATGAAACCCAGGAGATACAACAATTATCTTAACTCAGATATTTTGTAGTAGTGGGATGCAACGCAGTCCTACTAGTGGGACTGTAATATGACTAAAGGATTCTTACCACAGAATTATCTTCATTGTTTATTTCTTTCTGGGGTACAGAACCATGTGTTCCCTTATGACAGGAATTCATATTTGCAACTAATATAACTTAACATTGCATTTGGCCATTCGGACTAGAGTTGGTATTATACAATGTCCAACTTTTTCACCAGTATTTTCACCTCCTTAAAACAAGATCCTGCCTATTTGTCTTTATTGAAAAACGATTAATTCACTCATTGTATTTGTGCCTAGAATATAGCTTAGTTTTAGAATAGACCATAAATGAATACTTTAAACATATGCTTTTATTTTAATTCTTCAATATTAATTTACTTTTTATATAAGAAGGCATAACTTATGCTGCACATTGGAGTAATGTGATAAAGACAACAAGATGCTATAGAAAACAATTAGGCTTTTTAGTGACTAAAATATAGCCAATTGCACATGTCCCTATTATCACTAAACCAATCTACATTTTCACTTAGAGCTATAGACAGGACGATGCTAGAATTTAAATGTGTCATAGTCTAGTTCTGCCTCACAAGCCAGAGATATAGATTTAATTCAGAGCGTTTATACTAAAGTCAAGAATTAGAAATCTGGTATATGTTAAGTTTAGGTACTTTAAGACCATGCTGACAAGTTCTATCTTTCTATCTTTCTATCTATCTCTCTATATTTATTTGAGAAGGAGCTATTCCTACATTAATGGATGATAATAATTCATTAAAACATACCAGCAACTTTTGATGTTTGAAGTAATTATAATGGGTGTGCTTTCCTTTGTACTGTGAGTCAGAGGTTTTACATATATTATCTTCTTTAATTCCCATGAAAATACCTCAAGGAACGTGTGAATTTTTGAATTTTGTAAATGAGGTAACTGAGGCTCAGTAAGGTTATGTGATTTATCTAGAAAGTGACAGAGACAGTATTTAAATAACCATTTGTCTGATTCTTAAGCTTGTTTTAACATTTTGTTTCTTTGCTTTTTATCTTTGTTTACCTTTTGTACTGTGTAGTTGGTGGATAATAAAAGTATTGAAACCCATAGATACTGCTTTATGTATCTTCCCCTACTACTTAGTTTAACCTCTTCCTACTCTTAAAGTAAAGTAGAAGGAGGAAGCGGGGAGTCAGGAAAAAGATGTTATGTTAGCAGATGTGACATGATTTGGTTGAAGTTTCATCTGCCTCTCTTTTGCCTGATTGCTTCTGCCAGTGGTGTTATAGGAATAGGGAGATGAGAAATGAATTGAGTAAGAGGAAGAGAAAGAAGAGAAAAGGGTGGAAGGAAGTGGTGGAAAATGAATATGTAATTAAGATTTAATATAATATTGAATACTTAATAATTCTAATTTCATATTTTTTATTTTTATTGATGTATAACAGTTGTACATATTTTTGGAGTACATGTGATATTTTGATACCTATATACAATGGTAATGATAAAGTCAAATCAGGGTAATTGGGATATCCATCATCTTATTTTTTTCTTTCATTACTTTTTAAGATGTCTTCTAGGACTCTCAATGGATGCTATAGTATAGACACAAAGTGAAGATCTCCTAGGAATACAGCTTTAACAGAAAAAAAGAGAAAAGAAAACAATGTTTGAAGTTGGAATTTCTGACACAAAAAAACGTTCATTGAGTTGACCTAGAAATAATAGTTGCTTCCAATGATACACTGTGCTTAGTTGTTTTTATTTTATTTTTTTTTTAAATATGATCAGCTTCCTAAATACCCAGCAGTCTCCAAGAGAGCGTAGTATGGGCCCTGAACCTAGCATTAGTAACGAGTGAATGCTATCCTCTCTGGAAGCTTGCCATCTGGGAAATCTAGGAGACTGCGGCTCTACAGATTTGCCTTTCCATCCACAAGACTCAGATTTTAATTCTCTCTCTTAGTCTGTGGCCAGAACTTGGGTCTACCCCAACTGAATTTTTAATTTTTCTCTGCACCCACTGAGACCAAACTAGGATGTTCAGCTCCCATGGTGAAATTATCTGGAAGAATTTCAAGGTGATAATGCTTTTACATCTGAAGCACAGAATATCTAGAAATATCATAAAGCATGAGAGAAATGCAGGGGTTGGATCAGGCATCAGGATAGGGCCAGGGACCCGAAACCATCATTTCATTTAAAATCAGATGAACATGTCTGAATGCAGATTGGAACAGGTCAATCCAACAGCTGATTTGGCAGGAAGAAAACAATGTGATCCTGTATCAAGTATTTAAATCTGTGAGGGATGAGAGATGAATTGGACATGGCATAGTAATTTTATTTAGGAGAGGTTGCAGAATGTCGAGGCAAGTCTGATCTTGTTAAGATTTCCCTATGTCATTTTCCAGCTGATAATTTTCCTCATTAAAATCATCACTGTTATTATATATCTGTTCTTCTCTGAGATTCTAAATTTTGGTCACTTGACCTCTATAGAGAAGGTTGTTTAGAAAATGCAGCTAATTTTTTTTAAAGCAACTCAGTATTTTATTCATTTGGTGACTTGTAGGTTTAATCTTATTCTAGTTCTGAATGCTTACAAATATGTTTACTATTATTATGCTAGCTTTAAAAATATGATTATTAAAAATTAGATGATGATGATATAAAAAATAAAGAAAGAAACAAACATAAAGACAACTTGACATTCATGAAATCTGCCTCATGCTGATTCTAATACCCTGTTACTCCACGTTGCCTGCCTTCAGCAAGCCTGGCAAACACTCAAGGTCCAGGAGAGGAAAAAGATAGCTTGTGCCATGCAAAGTGAAAGCCATTTATTTGGCAATGGTCTGGGAGGTTTATTTCTAGGAATTGCTCAGGGCATGTCTTTGGAGAAGAAAAGCAGCACAACCCAGTAGGTGCATAGTACATACTGTCTCTCCTTGAAATCTTCCAGAGACATTCACAGTGGGAATTTCATTCTAATTGGTCATTGTTGGATATATATATATACAACAATATAAATATATATATATATATATTTCATTTACTCTTACAAATAACATCAGGAAATTTGGGGGGAAATGGATATTGATAAAATAATTTGAATAGAAGAGAAGAACTTTCTCCCCTTTTTTCAATGACTTTCTCACTCAGTCATATTATAATGTATTAGAGTTATCCAGAGCAACTTAGAGAATCTGAGAGGCTAAGAAGTCTCAAGATCTGCCATCTGCAGTCTGGAGACCTAGGAAAGCTGATGGTGTAAATTCTAAATTGAATCTGATGGCCCGAGAACTAGGTTTACCCACAGTGTAAGGACAGGAGAAGACATCAGTCATAGCTCAGCTCAAGCAGTCAGGCAGAGAGAGAGAATTCATCTTTCTTTTGCCTCTTTGTTCTATTTGGACTGTTGCTCCTCAATGGATTGGATGATGTCCAGCTGCATTGGGGGCTGGGGGGATCTGCTTTTCTCAATCCACCAACCACCTGCTAATCTCTTTTAAAAACACTCTCACAGACACATCCAGAAATAATATTTAGGCAGCTATCTGGGCATCCTGTGGCCCAGTCAAATTGACACATAACATTCACTATCATAGAGGTTTTAGAAGAAATTTTATCTAACCTTATTTTCAATTTAATCTTATATTTCTTCCCAGGAGGTATTAGCAATTCAATAGACATAAGAGGACATACATAGAACAGAGAATATCCCTCCTTTCCGTTTACACTATGGATTAATAGTTCTAAATTTTTTTTTCTTCTTCAGTAGCAAGATAAGGGCTGATGTAGTCTGTGGTTAAAAGGAGCTATGAACATTGCACATGAGGTTGGAGGGTCCAGAGGAAGCAGACAAGCTGTTATCTCCCCCATTCTTATCCTGCTTAAGAATGCATATGGGAACACAACTGAGTGAGAAGCTCCTAAAATTTATTATATTTTTTTTACAGTGAATAAATGTTAAACAACAGAATTTTCATTATAACTAGAAATAAATTAATTTAGTCATACCTCACCATTTATCATAATACGAACCTGTCTTAAAACTGGGGCTAGGAACCACTGGATACTCTTAATTATTGTAAATTCATAGTTCAATTGAATCTTCTTTATAGACACAACCAGTATGTAAAGAAGTTAAGCACAGTGGGGTTGGGGTCATGCTTCAGTACTCTGAGGACCAGGGCTGCACGTGTCCCAAATGCATAACCTCTAGTGCTGTACCTGGGTCTCACTCTTTTCCAGGCAGATCTGCAATTATTCTTTGTTCCATTATAAAATCCTCAAAAATGTACCTACTAGCTAGCTTTATGAATTTGGCAAGTTATTTAAATATGCTTAGCCTCAGTTTCCTGGTCTGAAAGTGGGGTGCTTGTATTTTCTTTAGAGGAATTTGTTAGCAATAAAGGAATTAATCCATGTAAAGTGCCTAACACAGTTTCCAGCATAACTAGCTCTAGTTTTGGCCTAGCACATTTTTCAATAAGTATTTGTTCCTGGGCACAATGTATATGATATGATTGATGAACAATGATTTTAAGAAATTAGACCAGAATTTTGGAAGAGAGACAACTAAAATGTACTGAGCATCTATTACGTGCCAACACTTGTGCTAGCTTACTGTATAAGAGTCATAAATTTGAGCCCTCACCATAACTCTCTCTAAAAAATTTACTTTTTCTTATTTTATAGTAAAGACACTAAGGCCCAGGGAGGTGAAATAACAGGCTGAGTCAGGGTGTAGCAGAGATGGAGTTTGAATCCAGATTTGTCCCATCTCTTTGTGTGTTTGTGTGTGTGTGTTTTTTTATTTAAAAAAAATAGGGTGTTCAAGTGTTTTTTGTTATGTGGATGAATTGCTTCATGTTGAAGTCAGAGCTTTCAGTGTGCCTGTCACCAGAATAGTGTCATTGTACTTAATAGTTAGATTTTTAATCCTCGTTCCCCTCCCACCCTCCCTCCTTCTTAGTTTCCAATGTCTATTACACCTCTTTGTGACCAAATATACCCCTCATTTAGCTCCCACTCATAGGTGAGAACATGTGGTATCATGTTAATCCATTCCTGAGATACTTCGCTTAGGATAATGTTCCTCAGTTCCATCCAACTTGGTGCAAAAGACATTATTTCATTCTTTTTTATGGCTAAGTAGTACTCCATGGTACATATATGACATTTTCTTTATCCACTCAACAGTTGGTGGGCACTTAGATTGGTTGCATATCTTTGCAATTATGAATTGTGCTGTGATAAATATTTGGGTGCAGGTGTATTTTAGATATAATGACTTCTTTTCTTTTGGGTAGATACCCAGAAGTGGGATTGCTGGATCTAATGGTAGGCCTATTTGTAGTTTTTTGAGGAATCTCCATACTATTTTCCATAGTGGTTGTACTAGTTTACATTCCCATCAAGAATATATAAGCATTCCATTTTCACCACATCTGCACCAGTATCTATTGTTTTTTGGCTTTCTAATAATGGCAATCCTGATGGAGTAAGGTGGTATCACATTGTGGTTTTAATTTGCATTTCCCTGATAATTAGTAATGTTGAGAATTTTTTCATATATTTATTGGCCATTGGTCTATTGTCTTATGAGAAAAATCTGTTCCTGTATTTTGCCCACATTTTAATGGGGTTATTTTTTTTTTTCTTGCTGATTTGTTTGAGTTCTTTTTAGATTCTGGATATTAGCCCTTTTTTGGACATATAGTTTGCAAATATTTTCTCTCATTCTATAGGTTTTCTATTTACTATGTTGATTATTTCTTTTTCTGTGTAGAAACTTTTTAGTTTAAGTCTCATTTATTTTTGTTGTTGCTGTATTTGCTTTTTGGGTCTTACTCATAAATTTTTTGCCTAGGCCAATGAAGAAGAGAATTTTTTACATTTTTCCCTAGAATTTTTATGGTTTCATGCCTTACATTTAAGTCTTTAATCCTTCTTGAGTTAATTTTTGTATATGGTGAGAGATAGGGAACCAGTTTCATTCTTCTGCATGCAGCTATCCAGTTTTCCCAGCACCATTTATTGAATAGGTCATCCTTTACCCAGTGTGTGGTTTTGTCTGCTTTGTTGAAGATTAGTTGGTCATAGCTACATGGTTTCATTTCTGAATTCTCTATTCTGTTCCACTGGTCTATGCATCTAATTTTATAACAATGCCATGCTGTTTTGGTTACTATCACCCTGTAGTATAATTTGAAGTGAAATAATGTGCTGCCTCCAGATTTGTTTTATTGCTTAGAATTTCTTTGGCTATTCAGGTTATTTTTTGGTTCTATATGAAGTTTAGGATTATTTTTTCTAGATCTATGAAAAATACCAAAATGTTGGTATTTTGATGGAACTTGTATTGGATCTGTAAATCTCTAAATCACTTGGACAGTATGGACATTTTAACAGTATTGATTCTTTCAATCCATGAACATGGGATGTTTTCCCATTTGTTTGTGTCATCTATGGTTTCTTTCATCAGTGTCTTGTAGTCCTCCTTGTAGAGATTTTTCATCTCTTTGGTTAAGCATATTCCTAGGTATTTTAGTTTTCTTTGCAGCTATTGTTAATGGTATTGAGTTCTTGATTTAACTCTCAGCTTAACTGTTACTAGTCTATAGAAATGCTATTGATTTGTACACATTAATTTTGTAACCTGAGACTTTACTGAATTTATTTATCAATTCTAGGAGCCTTTTGGTGAAGTCTTTAGTGTTTTCTAGATACAAGATCCTATCATTGGCTGGGTGCGGTGGCTCATGCTTGTAATCCTAGCACTCTGGGAGGCCGAGGCGGGAGAATCGTTTGAGCTCAGGAGTTCGAAACCAGCCCGAGCGAGAGTGAGACCCCGTCTCTACTAAAACAAAAAGAAAGAAAGAAATTAGCTGGACAACTAAAAATATATATATAAAAAAAAATTAGCTGGGCATGGCGGTGCATGCCTATAGTTCCAGCTACTTGGGAGGCTGAGGCAGAAAGATTGCTTGAGCCCAGGAGTTTGAGGTTGCCGTGAGCTAAGCTGATGCCATGGCATAGCCTGGGCAACAGAGTGAGACTGTGTCTCAAAAAAAAAAAAAAAAAAAGAAAAAAGAAAAAAAAACAAAAAAGATCCTATCATCAACAAATAGGCATAATTTGACTTCCTCTTTCCTGATTTGGATGCCCTTTATTTCTTTCTTTTGCCTGATTGCTCCAGCTGGGACTTCCAGCACTATGTCGAATAGATGTAGTGACAGTGGGCATCTCTGTCTTATTCCAGTTCACGAAAGAATGCTTTTAACTTTTCCCCTTCATTATGGTATTGGCAGTGGGTTTGTGATATATGTTTTTAATTTTTTTGAGGATATTCCATCTATGCCCAGTTTATTGAGGGTTTTTATCATGAAGTGGTGCTAGATTTTATTGAATGCTTTTTCTGCATTGATTGAGGTGATTGTGCGGTATTTGTTTTTAATTCTTTTTATGTGGTGAATGACATTTATTGATTTACATGTATTGAATCATCCTTTCATCCCTGGGATGAAACCCACTTGATCATATTGACTTATCCTTTTGATGTACTGTTGAATTCAGTTTGTTAGTATTTTGTTGAAGACTTTTGCATAAAGGATATTTGTCTCAAAGCCTGTGCTCTAGTCACCACTATAAGAAAATGAAGCTATTTCAGCATGACTATTCCAAAAACCCTTCTGGCAATACACAGATGGGTTGCTGTTATGCACTGAATGGTTGAGTCATCTTACAATTCATATATTGAAATCCTAGCCCCCAACATGACAGTATTAGGAGGTGGGGCCTTTGGGAGGTAATTAGATTTTGAGTCCTTGTGAATGGGATTTAGTGGGATTAGAGTCCCCTTATGAAAAGAGACTTGAGAGAGGTGGTTTTTCTCTAGGCCATATGTGATGTTAATTTTATGTGTCAACTTGACTGAATTAAGGAATAACTAGAGAACTGGTGAAACATTATTTCTGGGTGTGTCTGTGAGGATGTTTTCAGAGGAGATCGGTGTGTGATTATGTGGATTGGATGGGAAAGACCAGCTCTTAATGTCAGCAGGCAACATCCAATCAGCTGGAGTCCAGATAGAACAAAAAAGGTAAAGGAAAGACAATTTTCTCTCTCCCTCCTGGAGCTGGGATAGTCCTTTATTCCTGCACTTAAACATCAGAACTCCAGGCTCTCTGATGCTTGGACTCCAGGACTTACACCAGTGGCTCCCTGGGTTCTCAATCCTTTGGCCTCAAACTGAGAATTACACCATTATCTTTCTTGGTTTTGAGGCTTTTGAACTTTGGGCTAAGCCACCAGCATGCCAGGGTGTCCAAGCTTGCCAGTGGCATGAGCCAATTCACCTTAATAAATTCCCTCTCGTATTTGGAGAATCCTGACCAATACAACATGTGAGGATGCAATGAGAAGACAGTCTTCTGCCAACCAAGAAGAGGGCACTTACCAGATATCAGATCTGGCAGTACCTTGATCTTGAACTTCTACCCTCTAGAACTTGGAGAAATAAATGTCTGTTACTTAAATCGCCCAGTCTATGGTATCCTTTTATAGCAGCCCCAACCAAGACAGCTGCCCTAAGAAAGGGATTCTTGTTATTATTATGTTTACTCCAGAATTACATTATTGAGAGATAACAAAAAACTCTCTTATGTCACAGAAGGGGATTCAAATTGCATTCTCAGTGAAATATAGATTTTAAAAACTGCCTAATCTTTGAAAAGAAAGTGCTAAAAAAAAATAGCTCCCGGTGCACACAGAAATGGCAGTAAAGCTGCAAATCAGAGTATTTGCCAAGGGGCCCCCAACACACCAGAGGTGACTTAAAATAGTTCACATAAATCAAGAGGCCATGCTAACTGAGGATTCTGAGTACATCACATGAGAGAAAGGAAACTCTTAAGTTCTCCTCCATCCTCGTCCCTGAGTCTATAAAGGACCCTGATTAAGTGCAAATAAGGGGGGAGTATGACTGTTAATGAAATATAAACAAAGTCACTATTTTTATTCTGTTTCAGGAAGGTGTGTTTGGACTGACACGCTCAAATCCCAAGCCCAACCCTTGCCCTCTCCTCACTGAAGGCTCAAGAAATGAAAAGATGGCTTTGTTGACACATCAACCTCTGCCCCTTCCTGGGCAGCTGGTTCAAGAAGGAAATGAGGGATGGTGTGTACACCTAGTGTAAACACTCTGGTTCCCGTGAGTTCCTAGGGCTAGGAGTTAATGTATTTCTAACTTTAAAGTAGACTTAGTCACCGTATTTCAAATGATCCACATTGCAGTACCTATAAAACCTCCATCTCGTTAGCTCTTCATCTCCTCTCTCATTACCTTCCTGTGGTATATTTTTACTCCGTACATGATTTAAGGAACATTTCTGATCACTACCATTTTCTGTCTAGGGAGTTTGTCAAGTGAATTGGGAGTCACATTTATTCCAGAGAAGTAATTGAGGGGGAGTGGAGAGAGCCATAGATTTCTCACTTTCTCACTCCATGCTCTGGGTATTATATAATAATGAGATACTGCTCAGTTAGGTTTGATCAAATCACATAAAATCTTCCATGCTAAATTTCAGAATCCAGGAATGCTTTTAATTTTTAATGTGCTAGGGAAAGTTTCTGTAGTTTGGTTGGTTTTATAATTTTTATTTTACATTTCTAATTTTTACTGCTTTGTGAGTATTAATTAAAATCATTCATTCTTATTACAAATAAAAATTAGAAAAGGGCCAAACAGAATGCTGAGAATGCTGACTTAAAGACTAGAAGACAATACTCTAGCCCTTTGTATATTATAGAAAATTGCTAATTTCCATAAGAACTTTAATTATTTTCTCTATAGTCATCCAAAGAGATTAAAACTAGGTAAAATAAAGTTCATTCAGACAACCTTGTTATTGTGTTAATAACTCGATTAAAACTAACATGAAACAAGGACCTAGCTTTTAACTTACTGATTGTAAGATTTAATTTTTCTTTTTGAAAGCTATCATATTTAAGATCCAGGTCTAACATGCTTTTGTGACAGGAAAATTAAAGACATGGAAAACTGCCACAATTTTCTTCTTAGTTTTTAAAAGACCACTATAACTCAGAAAGCATCCACTTTATATTCCAGTACAATGCTAATGGCTTATAGTTTCAGAGATTAAGAATGGTTAGGAAAAATATTACTCACAGTTCTCCATTTGTGTGTCAAGGGAGACAGGAAAATAAATTTATTCTAAAATAAGCAAACTTACTTTCATCTTTTCTCCATATGCCTTAGTCTTGTAACATTTGCGTTAGACTAAAGAACGCTGTGTCACCAAATTGCTTACATCTTAAAACATTAAAATATTCTCTTTGGACTCACAAAAGACTGCAAAGTGTAAAATGCTTACTTATCGCTATTACATTGTAGCATAAGAATTAACATGAAACAACTCGGTGGGGGAGGGGAGACAGGGCTGGTGTTTGGACCACTTCTCTTTACATCTATACTCATTGCCCGATGATGTCATCCAGCTTCATGGCTTTAAATGCCATCTATATGATGACAACTCTCAAATTAATATCTGCAGCCCAGACCTTTTCCTTGAACTCCAGACTCATATATCCAGCTGCCTACTCGACATCACCACTGGGATAACTAATAGGCATATCGAATTTAACATGTTGAAACTGATTTCATCCTTTAAACTTGTTCCCTTGCAACCTTTTCCATCTCAGCAAGTGGGAACTCTAGCTCTCCAACTGCTCAGATCAAAAATCTTCAGGGCTTCCTTCATTTGCTCTCTTCCTTCTCTCACTCCCTGCATTCAATTTAGCATAAAATTTTGATGACTATATTTTAAAAGTAAATTCAAAACCCATCAAGATCTCACCACCTCCATTGCTGCCACCTTGGTCCACGCTTCCATCATCACCTCTGTGTATTACTACAAAACCATCTTACCTGTGTGCTCAACTTTCACTCTTGCCTCAAGAGTCTATTCTCAACAATAAAGCTAATTTGCTTCTCTTAGAACAGGTCACTCCTCTGATCAGAACTTCCCAATGGCTTCCCATGTATCAATAAACTGGAAAAAACGAGAAAGTTCTTTCAACTGTCCATAAGGCCCAATACAGTTGAATCTCACTGGATTTAGGGCCCACCCTAATTCAGTATGCCTCATCTTAACTAATTGCATCTGTAAAGACCCTATTTTCAGATAGGGTCATTTTTTGAGGTTCTGAGTGGATATAAATTTTGAAGAGACACTATTTAACCTATTACAGATGAGTAGCAGGAAAGGGCACACTCTAAATTTAAGCCCAAACTGGTAGACATATCTTTAGTGTGAGGTTTTATGTTTATCTTACTGGGAGTTAGGGTGTGTTCATGGCTCTACCTGTGGTGTCAGAGATTAAAATTGCCTCCCATGTCCTTGTTTTTGTCTCCTTTTGTGTTTTGGGGTTTTCCTAAAGACTCCTTAAACAGAGTCTGAGGTTTGCCATTCTTTAGCCATAGTCCGCTGTGATGATATAGAAGCCCTACTGATGTGGTGGGAAGGTGCTAAGGGAGGAGCAACATCTACCATTTGTGAGGAGGTTTCAGGTTTTCAGCAAGCCTGAGTTGAGCAATTCCCTTCCCCCATGGAGAAGGCTAGAGGAGGCTGGAGTTCAGTATTTCCTTCCCCATAGGTTGGTTAGGCTTTGATAAAATAATTCCCTTGAAGGCAGGCCTTAAGGAGAACAGAGGCCTCTGCACGTATTTCAAAGTTATTATTTTTCTTCTCCCCTGAGACAATCAAAATAGGATTTTCTTCACAGTGAGAATTTGATAGGAGGGTTCCTGGAGGTAAACCTCACAAGTGTGGGGTCAGCCCTAGGACTGTTTCCCTCAGAATTTTTGTCTCATCCCATTCCATACTGAGCATCTAGCAATTCATCAGTTACAGTTTAAAATATTCCTATGGATAGTGGCTGCACTATAGGCTTCTGTTCCTAATAAGCTGTGATTTTCTGTATCTTCCTGTTTGTTTCTTCTGTTTTCATGGTAGCAGTTTGCCCTATGACCTCAGTTCTCTAAAGGATTTAAGATGAGATTTCTTCCTTAGGTTATTCAGATTTTTTTCTTGTTTTGAGGATGAAAGTGACAACTTCCAACCTCTATGTGTTGGACCAGAAACCCCAGGGGTCTGAAGTAGAGATTATGATAATAATAGAAATCTACTTTCACTGTGTTCCATATCTTCTAATCCTCATAATAAACCAGTGACATGTTATTATCTATTATTCCAGTTGTGGAACTTGAGGCTCTCATAGGTTGAGTAAATTGTTCAAGAGGTAGAACTGGGATTTGAAACCAAGTCACCACAACCAAATTTTTAACTACCCTGTTATCCCATGAGCACAAAAAGGCTCATCTCTTGGCTTTACTAAGAGAACTAGGGTAAGTCTCCTGCCTTCACAAAGGTAGAAATGCAATATGCAGTAACTTGCATGTAACACTTCTGTATAATATGAGTAGATCAAATGCACCATGAAGCATTTTGGTCACTGTCTCCACATGAGCTATTTTCCATAAGCCATGGAGCTGACCGTCCTGACCACTTGGCAGCACCACATTTTTCAAACCACAGCCCAGCTAGTAAAAGGGTATAAAGGTTGCCAACAACTAGACAACTCATTGTTTTCCATGTAGAGTCACATCATCAAAAAAAATTAAATCAATGCAACCAAACCAGCAGTGTTCCACGCATAGGAAAGCCCTATGCACTGACTCCGGAGACCTTGAGTCTCCCCCTGCTCAGCCACCGACATCTGGGCACAGCACACTGGCTGCACAACTCATCTGGGTCTCAGAGTCCACACTGGTGAAATGGCAGGTAATTTCCCAAGTTCGTCTCTAGTCTGAGATCCTAAGTATTGATTTGAAAAAAATAAAAAGGTAGTTTGAGAATAGGAGGACCGAGGGTGGCTAGAGGTTATTTGTATGGCACAATGTACAGTATGGAATTTTTTATGGTCATTAGGAAAATCAAGTGAAGCCAAGGCATTAATTAGAAAGGTTTGCCATCTATCACACCTAAACTCAGCTCAGCACTGTAGTCACGTGTTTCTTTCTTCACCTAATAGTGTTTCCTAAAACATTTTACCCCATTAGCAACAGCTGATACTTACTAGCTAAGAAGCAAAAACTCATGACCCACTCTAATCCAGTGTCCCCTAAAGTAATTATCTGTGGTCTTAGAGAAGATTGGTATCTAAGTGGAGAATGCACATACTTTGACAAATGCAACCCCTTCCCTCTGATGCCTGGGTATATGGAAACCCAAGGATACTGGGAAAGACAGGACTGACTGCATGAGAGTCGGGGAGCCTCTTGAGAGAAGAAGACCCGAGAGGGCCATTCCTTTCCTTCTTGAGCCCTATGATTACTAGAACCTGTCTCAAGATTGAAACAGTCCTAAGTAAATTTGTTGAGCAATACAAGACACTAATCTCCATGGCCCTTTCTCATAAGAAAACTCGATAGCAAATGACTGAGTGCCTTGAATTGTGGACCTAAGCTGTATATCCAGGACTGGTGATTCTCTTAACCCAGCCATTTGGTATTATGGACACACTTTGTCATTACTCTCAGTATATATAAATTTTGAATAAAGTACCACCATAAAGAGAATAGATACATGGGAAAAAGCCAGTGTGGCATAACCAAGGGACAGAGTCTTATCCTTGTTACTGCTTCATTTTGTGAGAGGCACAGTCACTGTAGCAGAGGTATGGGCACAGCAACACTGGCCTGCTCCTGCCTGGTTTATCAGTGATGCTCATGGCAATGAGAGTACTTTGCACTTTTACCCCCAGTGGGTCCTACTTGGTTCTCACTTGGTTCCACCGTAGTGAACTCCTTGTCACTGGCCACAGTTCTTTGGTTTTGATGCACAGGGTTTTCCCCAGACGGAGGGAGGCAAGCTAAGACTCCTGTTCTGAAGTAACAACCAGCTCCTGGTGGGGATTTTAGGAGCATTGAGTGTCCAGATAGAACTATTATTTCTGCTCAAAAGGGAAGCCTGATCAATACCAATTTGAACGAGCATGCATCCTTGGGGAATAAAATTGACTTGGAGGGGAAAAAAAAGGATATCTTGTAATGGCCCGATAGAGGCATTGAGTTATGTTAGTTGGCAATTAAAAAATATGTGATTTAATTCATACCCCAGACCAATAAAGTGGGACATGTCAATTATATTGTTGATCATTAGTTCTTTAAACCTCCTTGTCATGAAGCGTAAGAGCCCAATGTTTATATGACTAATTATATTAAATGTAGAGAGTAAAAGGATGGAT
Organism: Varecia variegata; assembly: GCA_028533085.1. Taxonomy (NCBI): domain Eukaryota; kingdom Metazoa; phylum Chordata; class Mammalia; order Primates; family Lemuridae; genus Varecia; species Varecia variegata. The sequence continues at coordinate 12,884,222 of CM052442.1, forward strand.
TCTGAAGCCAGAATACCTGGGTTGGGTTCAAATGCCAGTTTTATCACTTACTGGCTTTATGACCTTGGCCATATATTTAATCTTCCGTCTCTCCGTTCCCTCATCCAAAAGATGTGAATAAATAATAGTCTCCATTTCACAGAGTTGTTGTGAGAATTAAACAAGCTAATGAAAAGTACTTAAAACCATGCTTAGAACATTAAAAAGTCTCTAATAACTGGTTGTATCCTTATGCATGTGTATCTTTCATAAACAAAAATATATTTTTTTAAAGTATAATTACACCATAGAATTGCCATTGTACATTAACACACCTCTAAATCTGTCATCAATGGAGAAACATTGGCCAGTTGAGATTGCATTCCTGCTTAATGAGAAAGCCATACTCCACTGGATAAATCCATTATTTTACTGGGAAAGTAACTGATGGCTGTGGCCTGGGTCAGCCAGGTTCTGAAGTCCATGCCACCTTGGTTCTCAGGAGGCAGAAAGGGGCATTTATTTCCAGCCGCCCTGTGCCCAGCATCTGTTAATTGAGAGAGAGGCAGAGGTATGAGATACATAACTCAGTGTTGAGTGCAGACGAGAGACATTCCCCAGAGAAGTTTTAAAAACCTATTTTCTTTGGAGTCAGGCCTTCTCAACCTGACTTCATTTTTCCAGCTGCATCTAAATGGGTGTGTTTATCTTCAAACCTTTCCCCCTTCCCTTGGAGTAGCAGTCAGGCCAGAGCTCACATTCTTCACCCTGTCTTGCATAGAGGTGTTTGGGGAGGATTGTTTTTCTTGTGCTCTTTACTAAATCCATTTTTCCTTTTTTTCGTGATGAGTTATTTTTCCAAGGCTTCTTCAGAGACGGCAAATTGAGTTAAATTTTAGGAGCTGTAGTGATGTACTTGCAAAGAAGTAACAAGATGTGTAGAGCTGAATTTCCAGGCTTTATGTAGTGAACAGCAGCACCCAACAATCAACTCCACCAAGACATTAACATTTGTTCTAACATCAAACTAGGAAAATCCATCAGAACTATCTATAGAGGAAATATACAGTCATCTGAATATAAAAATCAAGTTATTTTCATGCAGTTGAGTTTCTGAGCTCTTTCTTCAGCAATAAGGAAATATCAAAATCATGAAAAGAGAGTAAATATTGTGATAAGATAAATGGTAATTCCCTAATGAAAAGCATTTCATAATCACTCCTTTTTCTTTATAAACCAAAACAAGAAAGATAATATGTTAGGACTCTTTTTTTTTAAAAGTCTTTGTTAAAAGGCCAATTTTGTGTAAATGGCTGTTAATACGAGCTTTTATCATGCAAAATCCCAAGGTTCCTTTGGTCCATTATCTACAAGTTAGAAATAAAAATCACATGTCATTGAAACCGAACATCTGTTTTTAGGGAACTGCCCTATAATTCCAAGATTTCTATTGCCTTGTATTTTAAACAATCTTAAAATCCTTTGTATGACATAACACTTATTCATTCATTTTTTGAATGTTCCTTGACTGCTTATTATGTACTCCTACTCAGTGTCCTAATTGGATTTGGAGAAACACATGTTCCCGATCCTCAAAGAGTTTAGAGACTGGAGGGAAAAAACATTTCTTATGACACTTTTTACTTAAATATTTAATCACCTCTGACATATCATTAATACTGGTTGAGGTTAAGGCTAAGACACCATTCTTCATGTTCTCCCTGGCACCTGATATAGTGCTTACAAATATCAGATGCTCAAAACATGTTGATTAGCACAGTGTTACAGAAATCAGTCTATTTGACAATTGTCTCTTTCTTCAAAGAGATGTAATAGTACAGTAATAATACATAGATTGTGATGAAAGGCCAGTTTTTTATCTGTTTCTCAATTTCTCTGAAATTTTATTCAGGTGTTCAGTGGCGACAATGTTCCCTTGCTCCAGAATAATACTCCAGCAGATCCCAGGACTTTGCCTCATTACCCTTAGATCCTGTTGACACTTTAAGTCATAGAGTCTCAAGGCAGTGGTTAGACTGTCCCGTCGAGAGTGAGAATTAAAGTTCGGACTTGACATAGCTTTAGAGATTTCCTTCCCCAGCTCAGAACAGAGTCAGTCTGAATCAGGGGCCACGGGTGTCACCTCCATCCTCCTTTCCCTGCTCACCTCTTGCCTTCCTCCTGAGTTACTGTTTTTCTCCCCTAAGTGTGTCTGCAGTGAGGAGGCAGGAGAGAGGTAAGGGCGCCCAGCTTACCTGACCATGCTTCTTCCTCCCTGGGCCCTGCAGATGAGCAGGGCTGTGGGATCGGTGGTAGTTCCCAGCAAGGCTTTTCAGCTGCAGGGCTCCTTTTTCAGTCCCGAGCTGCTGTGGCAAGCCTCCTTCCTGCTTCCTGCTGCATCTCCTTTGCCTCCTTGTGATGGCTATCTGGAAGTGGAAACTTGGCTGCACGGACGGGTGCCTAGATGGCTGGTGAAGCATTGTTTCTAGGTGTGTCTGGGAGGATCTTTCCAGAGGAGGGTGGCACGTGAGTCAGTGGACTGAGAGAGGAAGACCGGCCCCTCTGTGTGGGCAGCCACCATCCAATCAGCTCAGCTGTGGGCGGCCACCATCCAATCAGCTGCAGGCACAGCTGGAACAGAGCAGGCGGAAGAAGGGGGATGCTCAGCTTGCTTGCTTGCTTTCCTTTTATAGCTTTCTCTCTCTTCCAACAGCCTCCTCTTCTGCCCTTGGACATCAGACTCCAGGTTCTTTGGTCTTTGTACTCTGGGACTTGCACCAGTGACCTCCCAGGGGCTCTCAGGCCTTTGGCCTCAGACTGGAGACTGCACTGTAGGCTTCCCTCGGTCTTTTCATATGTATGTATGAAAATATATATATGATACATCATATATATATGAAATAGGATATATGTGTATATCCTATTGGTTCTGTCTTTCTGGAGAACCCTGGCTAACACACTCCTCAAGCAGTCTATGGATAAGATCTAAGAAGATGTCATTTCAGGTCTCTCAGAAGTGGAGCCCTCAGCTGACTTTACGTGATCAAGAACCACTTTGACATTTCTCCCTTGACAGAATCCCAGAGGGCAGGAGCCCCAGGACCAAGCGCCACCCTGGATGGGCTTCCCAACCTGTGAATCCGGGTGCCTTTGAGTTTCCAAGTGGGAGTCAGACCTGGTCCACAGTGTGTTGTAGCTGTTGCATAAGACCTGTCCTGTGACTTCTGTGTCTCCTCAGGCAGGAAAAAATATTTTTGGAGCTCTCCTAGTGTTGCTTTTAAAATTTCCCTTCCCTGCCACAACATGTCTGGACACTCATGCACACACATAAGCCTTTCCAACTTTGGAGTTGGAAAGTAGCAAAGCTCTCTCTTGCAACAAAGGGAAGGAGCTCTCAAAACATCGATAGTTCTCTCCAAAGAATGTCTTTCTCCTAACTGCCAAATCCTTTTTATATCCTTTATCACTCTGAAGGGTCCAGGCATGTGGGACGGTTTCTTTCTCACAATCATTTTCTTACCAAAATAGCTTAATACTATGCCTTGTGCCAAACTAAAGCAGAAGGTCCAGGCCCAAGATCCCAGTTGTGGAACCAGCACAGAGTTCATCCAGTTTGCCTGGGTGTGCAGTGAACAGTTTGGCTTTGTATGTCTGTAAGGAAGAATTATGCAAATGATGTTTATTGCTTGCAGCATGCTCTAGTGTGACAATGGAGAGTAATATCAATTAGTTTTCCAGGCCCCCTGAAAACAGTGACTATTAAAATCATTTTGGGCTTGATGACAGCACCCTGTGAAGGATGCCACGGCATTGCTTGTCTGCAAGACCCAGAGAGGAAGAAGCGTGGATGGGTAAACTGGGTGCCCTTAGCTCTCTCCTGACCCCTTAATGTGGATGCACACTTAGAGGAGAAAGACAGCAACTCACAAGGAAGGCAGGAAGTGAGCAGGGAAAGGAGGATGGAGGTGACACCTGTGACCCCTGTTTCAGACTGACTCTGTTCTGAGCCAGGGAAGGAAATGTCTAAAGTTATGTCAAGTCCAAGCTTTAATTCTTACCCTTAATGGGACTGTCTAACTACTGCTTTGAGACTCTATGACTTAAAGTGTCAACAGAATCTAAGGGTAATGAGACAAAGTCATGGGCTCTGCTAGAGTGTTATTCTGAAGCACAGGAAGTTTGCCTCTGCTAAATGCAAACAGCCCCTTTTATTCATAGGCTGAGAATCTTTGATCTAGCATAAGGGTAGGCAGATGTCATACATCACCAATATTTTTAAATAAAGTTTTGTTGGAACATAGACACGGTCGTTAGTTTATGTATTGTCCATGATTTTTTTATGCTGCAACGTCAGGGTTGAGTAGCTGAAATAGAGACTATTTGGCCACCAAAGCCTAAAATATCTACTATCTAACCCTGCACAGAAAACATTTGTGACCTATGATTTCAAAGGACTCCGAAGTAGGTTATTATATTAAATACACAGAAAGCACATCCATGCAAATGGTCCTTCCTCTAGATGCTAAAATAGGGAAAACAACCTTCTCCCTTTTAACTGCCCTGTCTTGCTGGAAAACAGTGAGTCTTCCTGTTGTTTCTGCCCTGGAATTTGTTTCACTTGATTTTCCTTGAACTGTGGTGTTTCTGGATTAGTTTGAGTTGGAAATATATTTTCTTCTTGAACCTATGAATGTATTTTCTATTTATTCATTCAACAAATGTGGTTTGAGTACCCGTCACAAGGCAGTTACCGGGCTAAGTGCTAGGGATACAGCATGAAACAGCTCAGCCCTGACCTTAAATTGCTTAGGGTCTAGGGAAGAGGCTGGTTAGTAACTGAGCAGTTACAGAGCCCTTCAGTGATAGCCAGGAAAGAATCAAGCACAGGGCACTAGGCAGCTGAAAAAAGGGGCTTCTGATGCTATCTTGTGACAGTGCACAGGGGCCACCAGAGAAGGCCCTCCAGAAGAAACAGTGGCAACAATGAGACCTGATGGCTGACTAGAAGTTGGGCAACCACTTTTGCTTAGTAAAACAAAAGCTATTTTTGGGTAGGAGAAAAAGATCAAAGACCTGAAAGAAGGCATTCCACAGTGAATTTGAGAACCCACAGAATGGGAGGTAGAACCCACAGAAAATGACAACATTTCTGTGCCATCCTGGAGCAAATAAAAGAGGTTATTTGTAGCTGATGCCACCAGCCTGGATATCCTGCCATCCCAGGCTATGAGACTAGGCTGAATCAGTATTTCAGCACATCTATAACTGTTCTGTCACATCACAGAAGGCCCTGTAAGCCATGCTGACTGATTTCCATTATTAGGAGAAAAATGCAGGCTCACTGAAGGGTTTTACTCCAAGTTTCATGATTTTTTTTGTGTTTTTTTAGTCTGAGATTATAGCAGGGGCATTCGAGCCATTGGTACATTTGGCTATAGAAGGATAATCCACCAACAGGAAATATTTTTCAAAAGTGTTTAGCGTATTAGGAGAGTCTCTGTGTGTTTTGCCAATCTCATTTAATCCTCACTGCACTGCCTACCTAGAAATAAAAGGAAATAGAAGAGTATTTATTGCTGACTATGTGCTTGCCACATTGAAGAACATTATCTTATTAAACTTCACTGTAAGCCAGCCAGGCAGATGTTATTATTCCAATGTTCAGAGGTGAGGAAGGAAATTCAGAGTTTAAATAATTCTTTCAGAGTTACAAAGTTAGGACGTAGCAGAACCAGGACCCCCAGGCTTGATTACAGATGCGTATGCACTGCATTGACCAGGTAGAGAGGAGGGCGAGGATGTTTCTGGGAAGGGAAGCAGCGCTATTAAGGTGCACTGATAAGAACAAAACATTTTCCATTCAGGGAGTGGTGAGCAGCTTGTTTTCACTTTATTTTATTTTATTTTATTTTTTTTGAGACAGAGTCTCACTCTGTTGCCCGGGCTAGAGTGCTGTGGCGTCAGCCTAGCTCACAGCAACCTCAAACTCCTGGGCTCAAGCAATCCTCCTCCCTCAGTCTCCCGAGTAGCTGGGACTACAGGCATGCGCCACCATGCCCAGCTAATTTTTCTATATATATTTTTAGCTGTCCATATAATTTCTTTCTATTTTTAGTAGAGACGGGGTCTCGCTCTTGCTCAGGCTGGTCTCGAACTCCTGAGCTCAAACAATCTGCCTATCTCGACCTCTCAGAGTGTTAGGATTACAGGCATGAGCCACCGCGCCTGGCCTTGTTTTCACTTTAGATCATTATTTTCCAGTATAGACTAGGTATTAGTGGATGTGCTATGAGATGGCTGTATTTCATCTTCAAACAAACTTGGAAAATGAGGGTCAAACAAATTTATCTTTTAAAAAAATTATTTAAATTCCAGACCTCTTTAAGAATCCTAATCCACTGATTGAGTCTCTAAGACATGAAGTTTACGGTGTTCCAAAAACCTTGATCACAAGCAGTAGTGTAGCACGAGACACAGCAATGGTCCTCTAGGAGCATTTGGAGGAAGAGCTGCTCATGGCAGAGTCCAGTGCAGGCCAACAAGGAGGTTCTGCTTGACACAGTCACTCAGAGACACTTCTTTTCTTCTAAGGGCATCACTCTCCCTTAGGTCATCAGAGACCTTTCCATTTCAATACTCACTAGAAAAGAGTAAGGACTGCATAGTGGAGGATTTTATACACTAGGTCTCTGAAGTGGCTCCCATAACTTACACTCACATTCTCATGCCAGGCCTCAGTCTTGTGGCCACATGGAATTGCAGGGAAGCTGACAATTGTGGCCTACTTGTGTGCCCAGGGAGAAGAGGTGCACATAGACACTGTGCAGTTCTAGCAATCTCTGCAGCATGAAGAGGAGGGAGGAGAGTGAGTCTTGTCATAGAAACCAAAGAAAGGTGGACATTTCAAGCTGCATAAATTTTATTCTACTATGTTCAAATAGCATAAGTCCTTCAACGAGGGTGACATTTAACACTTCAGTTATCACTGGTGACCTCAATAAAAGGAGTTTCATTATAGTGGCTGAGAGAATCAGGCTGAGGATTAAGGAGTGAATGAGAGAAGACGTGGAGAGAGCAAGCATAAATCACTTTTAAAAAATTGGTATTGAAGTAAGGGAAATCAATGGAGGAACAGCTTGATGAGTCAGCAGAAAAGTATTTCCTTTCTTTTTAAGGGTGCAATGAGCATATTTATAAGGGTGAGAGGAAAGATAAAGCAGATATGGAGAAGTTCAGGTGCAGAAGAAAGAGGTAAAATTTGTAGAGCGAGTTTCTAAGGATGATGCTATCTAACTTCTAGATCAAGGAGTCAGCTTTTAAAGGACAAAGACAACTTTTTAAAAGAATTTTCAGAGCTCATATATAAATGAATATTGAAAAGGATGAGAGAGTAGTCCGTGTTTCCCAGATAAATTTATTTGATGTTGGAGAGAAAGGAGAGGGAAAACGAGAAGATTCAATCTTGAACTCTATTTATGTTCTTGGACCTTACAGGTTCAAGTTCTGTGAGAGGAACCAGGGGGAAATGACAAAATTTAGGAATATCTGGAAGATCCTCCCTGTGGAAAAATGGGGAAGAAAACAAACTTTTAAAATGTCCAAAAAGCATGGGATTTTGTAAAAGTTAGAAATCATACTTTTGTAGCGACGTGAAGAATTATGGTGTTTCTTCCAGATTCTGGGACCAGAACAGGACATAGTTTAGGGGGATGGGAATAGAGAATAGGAAGAAAAAGGGCTTTGAAAGGTGAAGGTGAAGGAAGAATAAAAGGGAAACAAGTTCTGAAGAGGTTTGGCCCAGAGGAAAGGGATTGAAGTGGGGATACTGAGGCCAAATACAGCTGATGATTTTACTGTTGGTACGTTAAAGAACTGAGTTGCTCTAACTATGAACAGATAATTCCTGAATCAGAATGACCTTGGCATTTGTTAGAAATGTAGTTGTCAGTCTGAGGGAAGAGCTTTGAAATCTTCCTGCCTTGCCAGGAAGCTCTGAGGGGACTCCTAGGCACTGACATGAAGAAGTGTCTGTTGGAGACTATGGTTAGGGCCTGGGCGAGTGTTTGAGGGGAACGGGGACATGATTCATGGTCACAGCCCTTTCTCCTTGTGCAACCTTGTGCTGCTGCTCCTCTCCTGTTTATGCCCATCTCTAGTTGTTGGACATGGCTACATGCTCTTTGAACACACA
>CM052442.1:12892891-12994935 GCA_028533085.1 Varecia variegata
CCCAAATATGCACTTAGGTGATGATCAGGGAAACCAATTTTCTGGTGAGTACATGTGGTGCTTATTTTTCCATTCTTGGGATGTTTCACTTAATAGAATGGGTTCCAACTCTATCCAGGAGAACCAAAGAGGTGTCGTATCAGCATTATTTCTTATAGCTGAGTAATACTCCATGGTATACAAATACCACATTTTACTAGTTTCCAAATCCTCTGTATCAAAATCCAATTTTTTTTTAAAAGAGACAGGGTCTTTCTATGTTGCGCAGGCTGGACTGGAACTCCTGGGCTCAAGCAATCCTCCCACCTCAGCCTCTGGAGTAGCTGAGACTACAGGCAAACACCTTTGCACCCAGCTCAAAAACCCATTTTTAACATGCAAATCGCTATGATTTCATTCTAGATACTGTGAATAAAAATCACTCAGTATAACTTGAGAAGCTTCATTTTAAATAAATATGGGTAAAGAATTTTATGTACATTATTTAAAGTTGAAAAACAACTCATATAAAACATTGGATTTTTCTTTATGGTGAGAGCAAAAGGTGGGGTGAGGGTGGAGACAGAGTTTCACTTGTTTTTTGGCTACTGAGTTACCTACACTTTTGTCTAAATGCACAGTGTCCCTCAAGCTCAGTCCCCTCTTCCTTTCTGAGTGACAACACAACACACTGGGGAGGAGACCTAGCCTGTGGGCCTGCAAGGGGGCTCAGAGGATGGCTGAGCTCCACATGGGGTCTGGGTCAGGTGAGATGCAGAGGAACTGCCTGACCAGCTAACCTTCTGGAGCCAGTCTGAGCAGAACTCCCTCCCCAAGGTGATGGGGAAGCTTTTGAGCAAACAGAATCACCACACAAGAGAAAGAACAATGATTAGATTAGAGGGTTAATCAGATTACCCCACCTCCCCTCTACCCCTGTTCCCACTGACCACTCAATAACAAGTAGGGCTTAACCAATTCCTGACTTTCAGGACGTGAGGAACTTAAGGTGGGTTGGTTGGCAGAAATATGGTACCTGGTTGTTTGGGGGACTGACTAGCTTTTGTGAGGTGCCTTTTGGGCTTTCTTATCTTCATTTCCTTCTCAAGTGTCTAGGGATCAGTACGAAGAGTATTAAGGAAAGAAGGAGTCTCTTTTCCCCCTACCTACAGGGTGGCTGCTATACAGTCCAATTTAGTGCCATTAAAACAGAAATACCTAGGTTCAAATCCTGAACCACCATCTTGATGACTTGGGTGAGATGCTCACAGTTTCTGGGGGCAGGGCCTTATTTTTTCATTGGTGGTGGAGGGGTGGAGAGTGAATGATAGCTGGCTTAGCTATTTTTCTAATTATATAAACTCTAAGTTCTTGGCACATGATAAATTCTGGTCGTTATTGTTGTAGTTAGCACCTTTCTTCAGGAAGTAGCATGGATGGGGCACCTGAGTGGGGCACTGGAACTAGGAGTTCTGATTCACCCGCTGCAGTTCTCATGCTGTTGTATCCATGGTGGGCACCCATTGTCTTCATTTTGTGGGAGACAAAGCAGTCAAAGTGAAGTTGCATAAATATATGAAAACATACATTTTATCTGTTATTTTTAACAGATTATTTCCCAGTTTCTGTAAAGGCTATAGGCAAGGGATTACATTCTCACAGTGGAATGAGATGCTAGCATTTTGTCCTGTCTCAGTGGGTCAAGTGTCACCTACTAGGAGCACTGCTGGTGAGTTATTGAAGCTCTGCCCGTTTTTAGGCCCGTGCCTGTATGATTTAGCACAAGCTCAGACTGAAGAGAGTGTCTAATCTCTTTATATGTTTTTAAACCTGGTCTTCATTTCCCTGATGATCATGTATTTACTCTATAATATGACACAGATTCAACATTAGCACTTAAAGGCATGGGACAGAGAAAATGAAGGGTCAATTTACTTCACTAAGGTCTAAGCCATTCTCATGCCAAATTCTTAAAGATGGTCTCTCTTAACCAGGATTTCCTGAAACAAAGCTTATATTTCAGTAGTTTACTTGATCATGTAATCCCAGGAGATAGCAATGCAGGACAGTAGAGCAAAACAGAGAAGGAATAAAGGAAAAAGGAGGGTATTGTCCATCTATGAGGCCACACCCCTGGACTGCTAGAGTCTGATGCTGCCTGGACCTTCTGAGAAGCCTTAAGAAATGCAGTTCAGAACAGTCCCCCAGACATGAAAGGGGGAGACACTTATGCACTTTCTCTCACCACATTGATTAAAAATGGCCCCACGGGCATTGTCCTTATCCCAAACACACACACACACACACACACACACACACACACACACACACACACGTACATTAGCTGCCAAGGTAAAAAGGAAGAAGTCCCATGGCAGGAAAGAAGAGCTACTTCAGAGGCCTCAGGCAAAGGTTGTACCTGCCAGAAGAGGGTCCATTGGAAGCCTCCAAGAAATTGGTCCTTGAAGCCATGGAGTAAAAGGTGGAGCAAGAATTTTTAAGTGGTGCAGTAAGAGGGATTTGGTGCAGAGATTAGATTCCTTGTAAGGCTGTGCTGATACATTTATCTCTATTTTGTACCAAGCCCTCCACTGAGTATGGTATATGCAGACAAGACATACATAGTAGACGCATTGCCTTAGAACAAATTGCTTGACCTCAGTGAGCAGGTCAGGGAAAACTAGAATATTTGAAGCAAATTAGAGAATCTTAAAGACAGTACAGACTTTAAGTGAGGTCTAAAGAAGCAGGAAGTACCGACTTAGGCGAAATCAGTCAAGGAAGATTCTTAGAAAGGGGGTTCTTAACTGGCCCTGGAAGGGTAGTGTAATAACACTGTGAGGGTAAACTGGCTCTGACAACCATCACCCAACTGATTTCCTGTATTGATCTGGTAGCAATAACTATTGATCCATATGTATTTCTGTAGGAATTTATGGTTTATATATTGCTTTCACATACATTAACATATTTTTACAGAACATTTTTTAAAGCATTAACTCCTTTCTATATACAGAGAAACTAAGGCTTAATGAAGTAAGTGAATTACTAAAGCCACATTTTGTAAGTGGAAGAACCAGGATGAGACCATTTCCTCTGACTCCTAGGCCAGTGTTCTTTTCTTGTCAGAGCCATGTAGATTGAGATTAGGCACAGGAGTCGGGGTATAACTTGAATGCGGGATCCAGCAATGCTCATGCAATGGCTATGTACAGACTGAATTGGACAGAGCAAAGCATGCCTTTTAGTGTTTCTACAACCAATAAAATCTGAGGAATGCAATAAATACTTGATTAATGTCAGCCATTGTTACTATCATCATACAAGTGCAAGGCAAGTTCTACATACCTGGGAAGAACAACTTTAAGAAGATGCATTATGAGAAATGGGAAAGGCTGGGCAGATATAGCTTCTTAGTTGGCAAGTGTTTGCACATTTTTTACTTTTGCATAGGCTAGGAGAGATGGATAGGGAGAATCCATTTCTAGATCTTTACCATTACTAAATGTGCAGCTTTTACATTTTAATGCACAGTGGCAGTTTTTAGTTTTTCAATCTTTTCAACTATTCAATAACTACTTATTGTTTCTAATAAACTCAAAACATTGTAGGTCTGATTATGAGAGCTACAAAGCCACTTTCCTTAAGTGGTGGTTGACAATCTAGCTATGCAGATAAATCTAGAACACATGCATTTCCAGTCCAAGGGAGTAAAAGAGGGCTGGAAGAGACTTTGAGACCTGTGTGTTAACAGCAGGAGTAAAATAGAATAATTAGCAACTGATTTGTCTTCTTTCTCTGGGATGTTTTTGGAAGCCACCTGTGGTGGCAAATGCTGCTGAGCCCCTGAGCAAGCCTCTAGCAAGACCTGTAGCGCTACCCTGTCCAAGTACATTGCATTTTAAGTATCTGAAGAAATGCTGTCTGTGCCATGACCCAGTTGGTTTTCTTTTCTGCAGACATTGGCCCTGGGGAGCTCTGTACCACACTTGCTCTTAAGTCCAGAGGCAGAAGAGTGATGAAAGATAAATGCTTTGCAAAAACCTGTATAAGTCAGAGCTCTTGTCAAAACCTAAATTCACAGAGGCTTATTTATGGCAAGAAGAAAAACCTGTAAATAAATACATGTACACTATTTCAAAACAGTGTTTTGAAAATTCATATCTTAATTACTGGTTGTAGATACTGTAGGTACTAAATATGACTCTGTTTTAGCAAAAAAAGTTGGTACATAAAAGTAAAGAAGAGAATTTTATCACTGGCTAGAGAATATGAGATGGCAAAGAGTAAATTATGTAAGATTTCCACATTTATCTCAAGTGACAAACAGAAATATGTCCTAATATTTTATTTCCAATCTTGATTTTTTTAAAAAATTTACTGACAGTCAACTATTAATAGCAGAAAAAATGGAAGATTTATGAAAAGAGTTGCCTATCCTAATATTACTTAAAACTTGTAATTTCTACCCAAGTCTCTATACCAAGTAAAAATCTTAACTATTATGTAGAGAGGCATTAAATATTGACTACACACATTCCTGAAAATCCCAGGATTCTTAATTGTGAGGAAGCACCTGTTCCCTGCATTAATAATATGGGTGAGCCTGGTCAAGATTCATTTTGTCCATGAACTTTATTGCCAGCCTATAGATGGCAGCAAATGTACACACCATTGCCAGAGTCTAACTTTCAATTGCTATTTCCAGTGGCTCTTTCTTACTATTTTTAAAAGTATTCAAAGAAGTTATATGTAATTATTATTAAAAATATAATGAAAAGAAAGTCATAGCTTTACTGAGACATAGTTCAAGAAACCACCAGAAAATTGAAGGAAAACAAAAGCAAAAGGATAAAGAAAAAAATACTCAGGACTAAGATTGGCAGGAAAAAAAATAACTGGTATTCTCTTCGTCAAAACTTGTTTTCTGGATTTAGCATCGCAGAGTAGGAACTTGGCTGCTTTTTTATTAGACCATTTGGCAAGATACGTTCTTTAGTATTGTTTAAGCTGAAAGATGGTGCCCTATGGCATAGTTTAATAATGCATCATATGGCCAGTAAAGATTTTCTCTTGAAGCAAGTGGGCTAGAATTTTAATATTTATAAGGATACATATCTAATATGCCTAAAGGAATAGGTAGCATTGACCAATTAGTAATGATAATAAGTTGTCATGTAAAGGAATCATCACTGAATGTTCTATTGCCATGGTCTTATTCTCTGTTGCCCCTTCTGAAGAATCATTACCACTTAAAAGAGATTTAATTCCATTTATTGATAGTGAGGCCATTAAACCTTTGATATCAGTTGCATTCTATGCATCAGATTCTTTAGCTTAGAATGGATTTTTTTATGGAGAATACTAGGAGATAATGAAGATAGAAACAATTACTAAAACTGAAGTCCAGTGATTATCAGCACATCAATATTTGCATTTTAGGCCCTAAGGAACTGTACAGAGGACATCTGCCTCGTTAGAGAGGCTTCATGAGCCATAAAGGATTTTGGTTTGCAGGATTTATTGTTTAACAAAATGTCATAGGAACCAGGCTGGTTTGCCTTTTTAAGCCACCTGTCTCCTGGCAGAAACAGGTGTGCTGTGCAGGTAACACTCTCACTGTAAATTAGCACTGACGAAAGAAAGACCAGGAGAGAAATACGCTTACAAGGGAGAAGCTGAAACAATGACAGCTCCGCCATTAGCGCCACCTCTTTGTGTGAGCACCTGTTGAGGCTAAGATTCGGAGTTCTAAATGTGACGCTAGACTAGTCGGGTGTCAACCTCCTAAACTGATATTTCTGAATGATGATCTACTGGATGATAATCATAATGCTTTTGTTATATCCAAATTCAGATCTGTCAAATGTTTATTTGTGTTGTTTTTTTTTCTTTAGGTGGAATTTAAATGGACTTGATGCCCCCTCTCTGTCTCCCTACTCAATCCTGCTGTTTTTATCCAAGCAAGAATGTCAGAGAAATCGTAGAGTAGATGTTATTATATATATTTTTCTGAAACACATAAAAACAAGTATATAATTTAACATTTTAAAATGTTTATATACTTAAAGTTTCTAGCATTCTACATATACTTGATAAATGTTGGCTATTATTATTATGCTAATGAATTTTTGAACCTACGTAAATCTGATACATAATCTAGTCAATTAGAATAGACTCATAGCTAAAATGTTGCTAAGCCCTTTGAAAATTACCGCAACTTAATTCCCTTGTAATGTTTATTGATTGATACATGGAAATTTTGGAAAGGGGACAGGATTGACTTATGGATAATCTCTTATGAACCATAATATGAAAAAGGCCCTTAACATATGTTGTTATGTAGTGAAAGAAACAATGCTGTAAAATAGAATTAATCAGATGGGAACACTAAGAGTAAAACGTATTTGCATAAAACCACAAAGATAGAAATTGAAGTGTCTTAGACAAGGGTCACAAACTCAGAAGGCTGCAGGGACCAAGAAAGTGGCCCATCAGTGGATTGGACCATGTGGGGGAGGATCTTGGTGATGTTGGACTCCAACGTTGGGTAAATAACCAGGACTGGTAAAGCCCCTGTTGAACTGCAGACTACACATCCTCTGTAAGAATTTGTACCTGGCACTTGGCTCCAGAAGTGTTGACTCAGAGTTGTTCAATCATTCTTTTTCTCAAAAGAAGCCAGCAATTCTTTTTTCATTTGTGTGCAAACTCCTTGTTAATTTTTGACAACTAATTTGGCAAACTAATTTTCAGGCAAAAAATAACATAAAAATAAATAAAAAGCACATCCAGTGGTCATAGAGCCACTGAATTTCTGCCTTAGAGGGAGCACTTGGCCCACTTCCGTTTCCAAAGTAAGAGAAATACCAACAAGGAAAAATAATATGGACACAATTGGCCACTTTTACTAAAGAGTGAAACTTTAAGGAGGAAAAGTAAAGTAAGTGTGTATTGTGATATAAAATATATATATATATATGTATATCTTTCCTTGAGCCTTCTTTCTTTGTCTTTTCTTTTTCCTTATTTTTCTTTCCTTACTCACATTACTGAAACAGTGATAAGACTCGTAACTTGTTTAGGTCTAGAATTTAGACATTATGTTGGCCAGTGTGTGACGAGTAAGTTTCTGAGGCTTATACATGTAATGCAGTATGGAAAGAGTTTGGGCTAAAACATTAAAAATCATTTTTTTCTTTTAAACAGAAAGCACTTTTCTTGAGTGAACTTTTTTAAAAATATAAAATGAGGACTTTGAATTCATCATGTTCATATAAAAAAACTGAACAAAACTTGGTAGCAATTGCAGACTCTTATTTTCAGAATCTACCAGTTGAGATCATTTACTCAGCTAACTTTGGAGAAAGGGTCAAATGGTCAGTGTTTAGGTCATAGCAATTAAGAATATGGATGCTTCTGTTAATTCTTCTGATTGTTTCCATCAATGCTGAAGATCCACCCACAAATTTTAATCAATCTTTGAAAACTATAGCTGGAGGAAATGGTGATGGGCCACCCACAAAAGATCTTTTGCTTAATTAAATTTGATTTTTCACAATACATATTCAGTGTCATGCTTTTATCTAGGATGATTATTCACCACCACTTTACAAGTCCTTTTAGTACATATTTTCCTCAAGGGAAACTTGAGAGTTTTTGTCAACCAAACAAATGCACATAAGAAAAATATAAGTAATCCTCTAATTTTGCATTAATCAAAGACAAAAATAATTGAGTGTACAATAAGAGCAGTAATTTTCAAATGCTATTAAATTGCCTTGTTTAATTATATATTTGACATTTTGATGTCCTGTGCTGTTTTTTTTTCTTTTTAATTAGTAAGCACATGCTTTCCTTAGATAATAACTTGGCGACTCCTGTGGCTATCATAATCAACATCTAGGCATCCAGAGACCATAAAATGAGAATAACTTTCTGTGGTCCATGATTTAGACATTAAACTCTGTATAGCCCATTTGTCCTCTGAAATGCATCTGGATACCTTTGGTATGTCTCCTCCTTTCAGGAGGCTTTTGTGGTTCATAGGATGCTATGCATTCACCATTTTCCCCCCATTTTCTGATAGGCACAAGGAAAAATTATAGTTTGAAGAAAATTTTAATCTTGGTGGGTCTGCAGGATTAAGTCTAGGAACTAGAAAGTGGGCAAAGTGTTTATATACCACTTCCAGGCCTGGCCCCAAATTCCCAATGAGATTTTTTTCTCATTGAGATACTGTCTTTTCACTTTCTGGCCAGCTAAATACAGAGAATCCATCACAGGACTCCATGGGCCCAGGGACCAGTGATACCACTTAGAGTGGAATCTCCTCTCCTTCCAATGTGTAGATTTCTTTGGATTGTACATACAAATATATTGTGTTAAGCCTTTGATCTTTCAAGATTTACTTGTTTCAGCCCCTAGTGTTACTTTGATTAATAAAACGTCTATCATCTCTTCACTCATTCTGCCCTTCCTCAGGCATTTGCAAGGGAACCCATTTTTTTTCTTTAAATTAACCCTTAATTTGGTCACTATTCACTTGATAATGCTTCTGATGCTCTCATTTCCATTTTGTAGATAAATGTTTTGAGGCTTTAAAGAGATTAAATGACTTGTTCAATTTCATGATGGTAATAACTGATGCAGTTGGAACCCAAATCCTGGTCTACTGGCTCCAAATCTTGGCCTTCCTCCCATAGATCATTCTGACTATTCATTGCAGAAGCTAATGTCTTGTATCCCAGACTTTTGAGGCCAAATATGATCAACTAATCAATGCCAATGGAAAAAGCCCTTACCATCTGACTGACAATTGCTAGAAAAACAACTTCTTTGCATTTTAACCTTCTAGTGACAAATCCCCCATTTTCTGTCCCGTTTGTTGTTTAATTTAATAAGAAGAATTTTAGTGGACAACATAATGAACGTGAGAATTGGGTTCAGTGGCTCAGGTGGATCAAATAAAGTGGATCATGACAAACACAAGTGCAGCAGAAGAGGGTCTCTTGCACCATGTTGGTATCTGCCCTTTGTGATTTTATGTGAGACTAACCTGACCAATATCAATTTTCTTTATTCATTTTCAGATAGTTTCAGAATTTCTTTTGTATTTTCTCCTCAATGGTCTATTGAGTTATTTTTGTTTTATTAATATAGTTTAATAAGGCAGCTTTACATAAGCTCCCATAATTAATAAAAAATAAGTGAGAATTTTCTTAAGCGTCTGATGTAAATTTGTTCTGTGATTTATTTGGAACTAAAACAGAGCCTGAATAGCCAAAGCAATCTTAATCAAAAAGAAAAAATCTGGAGGCATCACATTACCAGACTTCAAATTATACTACAAGGCTATAATAACCAAAACAGCATGGTATTGGTACAAAAATAGAGACATAGACCAATGGAACAGAACAGAGAATCAAATATAAAACCACTTACCTACAACCAACTGATCTTCAAAGAAGCAGACAACAACATACACTGGGGAAAGAATGCCCTATTCAATAAATGGTGTTGGGAAAATTGGATAGCCACATGCAGAAGCATGAAACAGGATCTATATCTCTCATCAATCAAAAAAAAAACAATTCAAAATGGATAAAACACCTAAATATAAGGTATGAAATCATAAGAATTCTAGGAGAAAATATATGAAAAACTTTTCTAGACATTGACCTAAGCAAAGAATTTATGACTAAGACTCCAAAGGCAATTACAACAACAACAACAAAAATAAATAAATGGGACTTGATTAAATTAAAAAGTTTCTGCACAGCAAAGGAAATAATCAACAGAATAAATAGACAACCTACAGAATGGAAGAAAATATTTGCAAACTATACATCTGATAAATGGCTAATATCCAGAATCTACAAAGAACGCAAAGAAATCAGCAAAAATAAACAACCCCATTAAAAAGTGGGCAAAAGACATGAACAGAAGTTTTTCAAAAGAAGATACACAAATAGCCAACAAACATATGGGAAATTGCTCAACATCACTAATTAATCATCAGGAAATGCAAATTAGTTTCAAATTTTTGTTTTAAAAAACTCTTATGAAAAAGAAAAAAACACTGATGAACAAACTTTTTTTTCTTTCCATATAGGATGAAGATACAAGATTTGGAGAAATCAGGGACAGAAATTAGTAGCTTATATAAATTTTTAGATATATTTACTGAGTCAAAGAAAAACACTTTACATTCATGAAAGTCAAACCAATTTCTTTGAATATTTATATTAAGATTCATCCTTCAATGATTCTATCTGAATCTATTATTATATTGACAATGACAATAAATAATGGACATAGCATAGTGTCTCACTCTGGCCTTAGTACATGATACATTTAAAAAAATATTTGCTGAATGAATGAATAGATGAATGAATTAATTTATGATGAGAACCATCATTTGAAATTAGCAAAGGAAATCAAGTAGATTTTTTTTCAATATTTTTAGAAGTCCAATGGAAACTGAGCTTTTTTCTACAATTCACTTGCTCTAGGTTAACTAAATCTCCATGTTTCTTTCCTTTTGCTTTGAATTCATTCAGGTCAACGTGGCATGTTGGATGCTTATGTTATGCAGAAACTCTGACTGGTATTTGTATGTCTGATGAAAAGGGAGGGAATAGATTGGTTGTTAACATAAGTATACTTGAGTATAAAAAAGGAAATCTTTCCAGAAGTGTCTCATGAAGGATGTCAGTGAACTGTATCATATGATTCAACATTCAGCTGATTCAATATGTTGTATACAGCTGCATTAAAACAATAGAAAAGGGAAGTAAGGAAGAGTGCAGATATCTGGTATTGCTAAGAAACTACTGAGTCTTTATGCCTTGGGTAGTATTCCAGTGAAAAGGCATAAAATCAAGCAAATTTATATTTAATCCAGGAGAGCACATACCTAGTTTGGCTGAGTCTAGGACTTGATTCTAAATCTTTATTAGTGTTGCCAGGTACGATTCTGTTGCAGTTTCTAGAAACTTGCTACTCTTATTAAATCTGAAAGGACATCCTGTAAAACAATATAAGGTTTTTCTCCACTAAAGGTGAAATAAGAAGTCACAGTTCAAACTGGCTCCTAATTCAACCTGATTTAAGCATGTCAACTGTTGTATCTCAGCGTTGGTAGACTCCATCTCTTATTTTTTTTTTTTTTTCAGAATTATTCATCCTTTTGGGGTCTGTAAAGCTTGGTATAAATCTGGAAATCTCACAAAAACAGAATCTCATGAAATTTTCAGGGCTCTATGCCTTGATCAGGTTGAAAATATTCTGGCACAGCCAGCATCAGCTTCAGCCAAATCATGGGTGTGCAGAGGAGCCCAACAGTATGGAATGTAAAGCAACTTTAGTAACTAGGTTCAAAGTGTTTTCAAAACTTCCCAGAAGTAGTGCATAATTTCTGGGCAGTGGCTCAGATATGAAAGTTCTTATGTCAAATGGATCTGTCCAGTAATTCCTGGCAAGGGCAATTCTAAATGGGTGGAAAACACAGCTCCTAGTTTACTCAAGGTCAGCCAAGAGTGTTACTCTTTCCAACATAAATATCTCCCTTCAGTGCTCATTCACTGGGAAATGAGGAGTCAGAAATTAGATTTTATTTGTCTCTTTAATAAAGGAAACCAACAATTATTAGGAGCCTCATTGAGGCGTATTCTGTGTGAGACACTTTATAAATAGTATCCCATTTAGTCCTCATGGAAACCTTTGAGTGTAAATATTATTATTCCATGTCACTGGAGAGGCTCAGAGAGATTGAGTAACTTACCCAAGGTCACACATCACTGAGTGTTAGAACCAGGACTCAACCTAACTCTGACTTGAAAGCCCAAGCCCTTTCCAATATACCAAGAATTTACTTTGGAGATTGCTTTAGAATTTTGGAAGGCAATGTATTTTTGAAAGATTTTTTCAGTTTTTAAGTTTATTTCTGAAATATACATGTGATTCCTTCTCATGACGAGAGATTAAAATGGCTCAAAATCCAATTCCACAAAGTTCACCAAACTCAAGGCTCTGCATATTAGTAATGAAAAGTGTAATGACTTTTTAAGTCCTGGAATTTCTAAATGATTTTATGAGTTTTATCAAAAGCAGAAAGGAAAAATTCACACAGTGATCAATGATCTCTAATGTGTTTTCTTTCTCTGTCTTTTCTTTGGCTTTTCAACTCCCTTACAGGGCTTCTGGCAGCCCAATTAGCAGAAAATTGAGCTTAAAACAAATAAAAAAGTGGAGAAAAAGTTATTGGGCTCACAGGAGATATAAGAATGGGCAGAGGTGGCCGATGGAGCTTAGGAGACAGCAACCAAATGTGTGAAGGTTAACAACACCCCACCCCCTCCCTCACCCAGGAATTTTATCCCTTCCATACCTCCACCATTTATTCCCGGACAATTAGGATAATTCTGATTGCCATTGAGCTCATTATAGCCAACTCTAGGGGTAGGGGTTCCATGCATGGAACATGGAATTTTATGGCATTGAGATTAATTTCTGAGGGAAGTCCCAGTTGCTGTGTGTTGGAATTAAATTTCTGGAGGTTTCATGAGAGCCCAAACAGAAGACAAGGTGTGCTTAAATTAAAATAAATAAATAAATTCAGAAACTCTCAGTTGGATGGATACTTGGAGGGACCATCTGGTACAATCCTACAATTTTAAATTTTATAGGAGAAGCACGCAAACCAACTGTGTGACTCCAAACCAACCATCCAGGTGGTTAAGTCACTTTTTCAAGTTCATACAGCCGGTAATTGGCTGAGTTTGTCTTAAAATCCATGGCTATGATTTCAAAGTATGGATTCTTTAGTGAGTAGCTGCATTCTTGGGCTTTGAGCAATTAACTTCTCTAGTATGGTTTTTTGTTATCCTGATTTTGGGAATGATCACACCTACTTCTCTAGGCATTTGTGAGGAACACATGTTAGTACATGGGAAATATGGAGCTGAACACTTAGCAGAGGATAGCAGCTCTGCAATCGATTACTGGGGTTTGCAGAGATAGTTGAAACAGTAGAAGCAGCTGAATGCCATTTCCAATAAACCGTGTTTTAATTTCCTCAAACAAAATCCATTATTTGTGGAAGACTGTATAATTTGGCAATATGCAATTTGGACTTACTGTTTTTATTAAAAGCTTACACATAATATTTTCCTATGCATCGTTTGCGACTGCTTTTTTGAAAAGAAGAAAAAGAAAAACACCACATATACACATTTGGATTCAATTTCCATATCTTCAGATGACTAACCACGTTATCTCCTGTGAGTCATTTCGATGCTATGAACCTTGAATTCTTCATCTCTAAGAAAGGGATAAAATACTTCCCCACCCAAAGTAAAGGATCATTGTAGGGATTAACATTTTAAAATGAATGTGAAACTGTCATTTAATCTTAATGTGCTTCACTTTTTGCTCCAAATGCAAAGGTTTTATCTGGTGAATTGTCTGGTGGAGGTGCTGACTGTTGGTTTGGAGTCACACAGGGGTTCTATATACTGCCTGCCTCTTCTGTAATCCTGGGAAACTCCCTTCTCTTTTCTAAGTCTCTATGTCCAGTAAACTTCCTGGGGTTATTTCCAAAATGAAAATAGATAAAATACATAAAGTCCCTGGCACACAGTCTGTTTACAAAATTGCCACTATTTTAATTGCTTTTAGTAGACCAGAGAAGAAAGAGACACACAATCTTTAGCGATATCAGAGTCTTAGCCCTCTTAGCTGCATCCAGTGAAGAGTAAAATTACACTTTTCCTCATCCTCAGTTTCTTGCTAGTGCCTAAAATTGTTTTCTGGGGCTTTGAGGCATCAATATATGTGATTCTTCATTTTGAGAGAACCACAAATATATAGAATATCAGCATTTTTGCAAATTTATGACAATCAATAAGCTCTGCTAGAAGCAATCTGCTCATTGTAATAAAAATCAGGGGGCACTTTGTGCTCACTGGAGGAGGGCACGTGAAGTGTCCTGACTGGCCTTGTTCTTGGCCTGTCCTGCCTGGATCGCCGTATGGTGACAGCAGCAGCATTTGCGCAGATGCCCTGGAGGCAGTCAGCTATCACTGTCATGTTGGCTAATAGTGGCAGGGTGACATCGATCCACATGGACAACTTTATTCATGTCTCCAGCCAAAACCCTAATCACTTTGCTGATTCTTCCTCAGTTGAACAGGTAGTGAATGACAGTCATTCAAACCTCAAGCTTTGAAAGTCAATGTACTAGAGCTCAAAGAGAGACTGCAGGGGCAAGTGGTACACTCTTGGCTCATTATGGATTAAGTTGTCAGTTATTGAGGTTTGCTTTCTGTGTGTGTGTGTGTGAGTGTATACATGCACATATGCGTTTTCTATGTGAGTGCTTGAGGTGGCAGGCACAGAGATGCACTCTTAGATCCTCCTTCAATGAAAGACTTCCTACTCCGCTATAGCATGTGTGGTCACGACACTTTCTAGCTCTCAGCAACTTCAGAGTCTGCCTCAGCTGCTGAGAGCTGCCTTGCCTAAGCTCACGCTCTTCCTGGGACAGTGACAGCCCGTGGCTGAGCCAGGCAGCATTAGAGAGAAATTCCTGTCCTAGAGCTGCTGACTGAGGTTTTCCAGACTTTGTCAGAACTGCATTGGAGTTTACCTTCTTCTCTGCCCAATTCTGCTTCCCCCAAACCTTTCACAGCTGTTGATCTCTTATCACCATCTCACATCTCAAACTTCCTTTCAACATCTGGTCCCTGTGAACTCAACACTCAACCTGCAACATATGGGGTTGAGGGTGGGCCAAGACAAAATGGGGTTTGGACTTAGATCACTCACAGCTGTGCTGGCAACAGGGAGCCCATCACTGGTGGTAGGTGGGACACAGACAATTCTCAGCATAAGGTAGTACAAACTGTAAAAATTTGACCTGTGGGGGATTGGAAATTACCTAGTTGGAAGGGAATGTGTAGCTGGAAATGAAAAATTAGGCATTGAGATATATGAAGAAAAGAGTAGCTATGAGGGTAAGGTATTAGATGGTTATTGCTAAGCATCATTGCTATTCTACATAAAGATAATGAAGAGCTGAGGAAGTGAACTAGAACTGAAAGTCAAGTGCAAAACAAAAGGCCTTTTTAGTTGCATACAAAACCATCTCTCATTTCCTCTAGCAGAGGGGGGTACAGAAGACATGTACCAAATCCAAGGCTTATTAATCAATGTGGCTGAAATTCCAAGGGAATTAAATGTTCAAATAAAACCAGATATGTAATGTCAAGATTTGTTTAAAGCAAATAAAGACAACCTGGTACTCTGATACTTGAGGACATCTCCATGGATGCACTCAAAGATTTTGACTCCCAGATCCCTTGGGGAAAAGAAGGTCCAGGGCCTACCCTAAAATTTTAGGGGCTCAGTGTTTAGAGTCATGCTAGGACAGCTGCGCCAACATAAAATATTTGCCTTTGTATTTTGTACATCCTACTGTGAAGAAGAAAGCAAAACACCTGAGGGCCCTCTTTGAGTTCTGGAGGCAGCCCACTACACATCTAAGGAAAGTGATTTAGCTCCTATAGCATGTGATTCTGCCTGGGGCCCACAACAGGGTAGAGCTGCTGCAGATGCAGGTTACAGTGCGAGTAGCCCTGTAGCTTGGGCCACACAATCTGTAAGACCCTCCAGTGTTGGAGAGAGCACTGATGGAAAAAAGCTTCTGTATATAGACAAAGATTAGAAGATTGTGGGTAAGGAAGTCTGGGATTCAGACATGTGGATGAACATATGGCAGTGGATACAATGGACTAAGGGTTTGTGTCCACTCCCACCCTCAAAATCACATGTTGAAATATAATCCCCAATATGATGGTATTTTGATTTGGGGTCTGCTATGGTTTGAATGTGTCCTTCAAAGTTCATGTGTTGGAAACAATCCCCAATGCAACAGTGTTGAGATGTGGGACCTTTAAGAGGTGATTAGGTCATGAGGGCTCTGCTGTTATGAATGGATTAATATTGTTATCGAGGGGGTGGGTTATTTATCACAGGAGTGTGTTAGTTATCAGGGGAGTGAATTCCTTGTAAAAGGATGAGTTTTTACCCCTTCTTCATTCTTTTGTGCTCTCTTGCCCTTCCTCCTGTGCTCTGCCTGGGATGACACAGCAAGAAGGCCCTAGCCAGATGCTGCACATTGATATTAGACTTCCCAGCCTCTAGAACCAAGAGAAATAAATTTCCTTTTTCTTTTTTTAAAATAAATTATCCAGTCTGTGGCATACTGTTGTAGCAACACAAAGTGGACTAAGATAGGGTCTTTGGGAGGTAATTAGTGGAGCCCTCATGAATGGGATTGGTGCCCTTATACAAAGAGACTAGAGAGGTAGCTTTGTCCCTTCCTGCCATGTGAGAACAGAATGAGAAGTCAGCCAGCTGCAAGTTGAAAGAGGGCCAGCACCAGAACTTGATCATGCTGACGTGCTGATCTCAGATTTTCATCTTCCAAAACTGTGAGAGATAAATTTTTGTTGTTTGTAAGCTACCCAGTTTATGATATTTTGTTATAACATCCTGATCTGGATAAGACACACAAAGTGTGCAAATCTTTGTATTGTATATTGATACTCATTAGAGAGCACCGACCATGGGAGAGATGTTAAAACAACCAAGTAGAAAATATGACTGCCTGATTGTTGTCAGCCAGACTCTGTCATCCATTTCCCCAGATATTGTACGTTGAGAACATGAAAGGAATGGCCACAATGGAAGAGATGGAGGCTGAACAACATGGAATCTGTTCTGCGATAAGCACTTACAAAGGCTTCTCTAGCTGTTTTATCCTCTGAATGTTCAACTCCTAACAATGTTGAGCCCCTGGTATGGCACCATTTTGAGGAGATCAACTGACCACTGGACTACAAGTTGACCCCATTGTCCTTCACCCATCCTGCAAGAGACAGTGGTTCATTCTCACTGAAGTGGACACATATTGCAGTTATGAGTTTGTCTTTTCTGCCCTCAGGACCTCAGCTAGCAACACTCAGTATTCAAGGATTTGGAATCCATTGTCATGGGATCCCACATGATACTCTGTCAGACAAGGGGATATAGTTTGCTATAGAAGAGGCATAATGGTGGGTCCATTACTTCAGGATTCACTAGTGTTATCACATACCATACTTACTGGCCTGATATGGTTCTAAGGGACATTTGGAAATACAGTTGAAATGCTAGTTTGGAAGCAATGCTCTATGTGACTAGGGTGCCATATGGATTGAATCAAGAAATATGGCACTGCTTACCACTAGAAAGAAGACATAGATTTGTGAGTCAAGGGTTTGATGTGGGAGAAGCCCAGTGCCATGATTCCTATCCACCCAGTGGGGAGTTTTGTGTTCCCCAGCTGAAACTTTTAGGGGTACCCAAGATCACCCTCATGTTCAATAATTCAATAGGAAGACTTACAAAATTTAGCAAAGTGGTTATCCTCATGGTTATGATTTATTACAGCAGAAGGATACTGATTAAGATCAGCAGTGGGGGAAAGCACAGAAGGCCATGTACAGAAGAGTTCTGGGTTCAAGTGTCCAGGTACCCTCTCCTGATGGAGTCTTGAGGACAGCACTTATTTCTCTCAGCAATGATGTGTGATAACATGCATGAAGTATTGACAGCCAGCAATGCTTACCTGAGCCTTGGTATGCAGAGTTTTTATTAGGGGTTGGTCGCATAGACATGGCTGACTGCCCAAGTGGTTAACCTTAGTCTCCAGCCCATCCAGAGGTTAAGTTCACAGTGTGTAACCCAAAGCTCCCATCATACATCACATTTTTAGCATAGACTTTCTGGCATGGCCCAAGGTCCTCTCCATAATCACATTTTTAGCATAGACTATCTGGATCAACCAAGGCCCCCAGGTAAACAAAGACACCCTTCTCAGGCAGAACACTCCAAGAATTTAGAGGTTCAATCCCAATAGCCAGAGGCAAACAGCCAAATTCTTACTTAGACAAGTTTAATCCTTTACTGCACACCAGGCCTGTAATTCTTGGCTTTGTAGGGATAGACATATTGGCCCCAAATGGAGTACTTTTTCACCAACTGACACTAAAAGAGTCCTGTTGAAGTATAATCCATGGCTGCCACTTGGCACTTTGGACTCCTTATTTCCAGGGAACAAGAGAACAGAAAAGGATGCTTTCATCTTGTTAGGGGTAATAGACTCTGGATATCAAGAAGAGTTAGAGCGGTTTTTCCACACTGAGAGCAGGAAAAAATACATATGGAGCCCAGGTAATCCATGTATCTGTTTCTTACTGCTCCTTTGTACAATTGTCACTGTAAATGGGCAATATAGAAACTTTGTCCTGAGAAGTTCATGATGGCCAGGGGCTTAGGCCACTGGGATCGTGGCACCAAGTCAGCCACTGAAGCCAGAGATGATGGTAGAGATAGAGAAGAAGAATACAGAATAGATTGTGGAGGAGGGAGAACATTATATCAGTTGTGGCCTGAAAACCAACTGCAGCCCTGTGGGTAACAGTTTATTCTGAGACTTTCCCTGTTTTAATTTTCCCCTCAGAAAAAGAGGCACACTGGATTTCTGGAGAAGCTGCTTTCTGAACATATATAGGGAAGTGGATCTGAGCAGGACAAGAGGTGGACCATGTAGGTCACAAAGTGGAAGTCATGTGCCCTTCTACAAGAAAGGGCATGCTATTTAGATGCATGGAGCACGGCCCTCTGACAGTTCCCAGCTGTCAACTCCTCAGAGTTCACCTCAGCTGCAGAGAGCTGCCTCGACTGAAACTATACCCTACCCTGGGCAATCTTCATCCAGTGCCTGAGCGAGGTACTCTCCTGAATTCCCCACTGGTTGTCTGAGGCTTTGGTGGGCCTTTGAAATTTCACATTCTCTTTTTAATCTTGCTTCCCCACCTTCTTTACATAAGTATTGCTCTCTAATAAACATTTTTTTTTTTTTTTTTACTCAAAACTGCTTATGAGCAACTGCTGGTGAAAAAGCAAACCTGTGGTAGTTGCCATTGACACACTGTAGAACAGGGGATTCCTTTAAGAGAAATGCAAGTGTTCATAAAAATACATGCATTGTAGTCCAGGGATTAAAAACTAGCATGTATTTGATAATTACTCCATATATGGTCTTTCATGCTTTGGTTTGGGCCAGGAAGGCCATCCCTGGCCTCTAATATTAGTTTTTATCATGTTTTCTTCTAATGCACTTATACTTTCATGTTTTATGCTCTCTTGTATCCATATATATAATTTATTTTCATTTGTAAGGTTAGGTCTATCTTAATAATTTAAAATGTTGAACAAAAATATCTTTGATATAAGACATCTTAAAAATATTAATAGCTACTGTGATTCATACCCAAAAGACAGGCCCTGGTTCTCAATACATTTTTAATTACTGAATAAATAAATAAATAAATATGCCTTACCAGTATTTTCTTGGTCATAAGAAGATTTTAAATTTATGCCATTAGGTAACTAGAATGATATTTTTTAAAGAAAAGAGTGCAGAATGTCTGAGAATGATCTACAGAGTTGCGTACATGATGTGTGATTCAATGAAAGTGTTTAGGAAAAAGGAGGCATGTCATCAAAGATTGCAACCCCGCAAATACAGATGCTTTGACATTTTCTTAAATGTTTTAAACTTGTACATTATTTATTTATTTCTGTTTTCCTTTATTGATATACTCTAACCAAAACCAGCAAGGAACTTTCTAGATGGCAGAACTTTCTGCTTGTGTACAAAGGTGAGATGCCCAGTCCAGCTGTGTTTCTTGTTAGTTAACTTATTATAGTTTTGGCTGAATTAATAATTAGTGAACATCATTATGTTGTTATTTGAATTGAGTTTAAAGTTTGCATTTAAAACAAAAAGAAAAAATATATAATGGGTTGAATACTTCTTATCATGTTAAAGAAAGCAAGAAGACTTTCCTTGATGCTATTGTCAAAGAAAAAAATCTTATCAAGTAGGTCTAAAGACCTACTTAATTAAATAAATAGGTTCTGGGTCTACAGAATTAACATTATCTTCAAAGTGGCTTTATAGAGCAAGCAGAAATGATCTCTATATGAACAGTCCTGGGATAGAACTTCAGTAAAAATAAATGTATACTATTACAATATAAATTAGTAACTGTATTTCAGAAAGATGACCAATCTATAGAAGTGGGGTTGGCTGTGTACTTTTCTGTTTTTCTGAGTTAAGAAAAGGATGAAATTAAATATTCTTTATGTATATTTGTATGTATATATGTAATTACTTGCTTATTGTTGAGGGATTATCCATGGGCATCTACCATTTCCGCATTTTTTGTGAGCACAGACACCAAATTCCTTTGTTCTGGCAATTTCTTCAAGGAAGTGTATATAGTAAAAGTATTAGAAGATAGAGATAGTATGAGTTTGGAAGGCATGCTTACACCATTATAAAAGTTTATTTCCCTAAGTTCTGGGTTCCAGTGGAAGAAAATGTGGATACTCTTGCTACTGCTATTGTTTGAGTAATAAAGTCCTTCGTTTCCGACTCTGGATAGAGTCTCATGTCTATTGCCACCATTCACAAAACTGCAACAGAGTCACTTGTTAGCTTGAACACAAGGTAAAATCTCACTCTTCACCATTCTTGATATAGGCTATTAAATATGAAATGTCCAATTTCCTTAAGTGCTAAGTTTGACAGTTGATATCTTTGACATTTCACTTTGACACTTCTTGTTTTATGTGTATTGTGAAGGTACATCCTCAGTCTTTCAAACACATGTTTTGGCTTGTGGTTATCTCTCAAATTTTTTTAAAGCAATTTCTGTGAAACCATGGATAAGTTAAATATTCATGTTATTTTTGAATGTGAGTTCCATTGTGGAACCAACGCAGTGCAGAAAGTTCGAAATATCAACAAAGTGTTTGGGAAAGATGTGGCTAATGAATGCTCAGTACATGGATGGTTTCAGAAGTTCCCTCTGGTGATTTTCATCTTGAAAATGATCCATGTGGATGGCCTGAGACCAAGGTGGACAATGATGAGCTGAAAACTGTAGTGGAAGCGAATCCATTTTGACCTACACATAAATTAGCAGCAAGGCTTGACATGACTATTCCAAGAATATTGGACTATTTGCAACAAATCAGCAAGGTAAAGAAGCTGGATGGGTGGGTACTGCATGAATTAAAACAAGCATCAGAAGAGAAATTGTCTCCAAGACTGTCTTTCTTTTCTGTTATGACATAAAGGCAAACCATTTCTATACTGTATTGTTACCTGTGATGGAAAATGGATTACTTTTGACAATTTCAAGCATTCAGTACAATGGCTGGATAAAGATGGAGTGCAGAAACACAGCCCAAAACCGAATATCCATCCAAAAGAGCTAATGGTGTCTGGTGGTCCAGCACTGGTATTATTCACTACAGCTTCATGAAACCTGGTCAATCGTTTACAGTGGATATCTACTGCAACAAATTGGATGAAATGATGAGGATGCTTGCTATTAAGCAGCCAAGATTGGTCAATACAGACAGACCAATCCTCTTGCTAGACAGCGCTCGACCACATGTCACACAGACAACCCTGCTGAAACTACAGCAACTGGGCTTGGAAACTCTCTGTCATCCACTGTATTCACCAGACCTTGCACCAACTGACTATCACTTCTTCCAGGCTTTGGATCACTTCTTGCAAGGAAAAATACTCAAATCTCAACAAGGTGTGGAAAACTCCTTTCACGATTTCATTGCCACTCTCTGGCCTTCTTCACTGCTGACATAAACAAGGTGCCATTAAGATGGCAAAATTGTGTTGATAGTTTAGGCAAATACATTGATTAATTGTATTGCTTTTAGATATAATAAGCTACACTTTTGATTTGAAATTGGACATTTCATATTTAATGGCATATATATTTAGATATAGAGTTCTGAGTAGATAGCAAGTCTTTTACATATGTTACTTTTCAAATTTATTAATATTCTTTTCATCCTCATATGTGCTGGGTAGCAATCAAAATAAGATTGACATTCTGTTATGAAGCTGGAGAAGCTAGATTTATCCTCTTCATGTAAGAGAGGATTTTTCTTCTCTGCTGAGGTCTAAGCAGAGTTTCTTATAGGTTGGGTCAACAAATACCTCAGGTAGCAATTTTATAGCCAAAAGGAAATTCTGGAGTCTTAGGTCCTATATTAGTCAGGGTACCCTAGAGAAACAGAACCAGTAGGATATGTGTGTGTGTGTGTGTATCTATGTATGTATGTGTGTGTATGTATATACATATATATGCATAAATATATATATATATATATATGCATATATATATATAAAGAGATCTATCTTAAGGAATTGGCTTATGTGATTATGAAGTCTAGCAAGCTCAAAATCAGCAGGATAGGCTGTCAGTGGGAGACCCAGAGAAGAGCTAATATTGGAGTTCAAATCTGAGCCCATTTTCTGGAAGAATTTCTTCTTGCTCAGGGGAGGTCAGTCTTTGTTCTACCAAGGCCATCAAGTGATCAAATGGGGCAATTTGTTTTACTCAAAGCCCACTGATTTAAATGTTAATCTTATCCAAAAAAACACTCTCATAGAAATATTCAGAATAATGTTTAACTAAATATTCGTGGCTCACCAAGTGGGCACATAAAAGTAACCATCATGGGTACCACCACTGTATACTAGATGTTCATATCTCATGAGAGTCACTGCAAATTTAAAAAAAAAATGGTAGTGAAATAATTTTGGAACATTCTATACAAGTTTACCTTCCTTGATGTTTATAATATAGTACATATTAAGGTATTAAATGCTCTGAGAAATTCGGTAGTAAAACCTTTAAATTTGTTAAACAGACTAGAAAAACAAACTTCTTTGTTTGTATAACATTCTTCTGGGCAACACCTATGAACAATGGATTAAGACTAGTATTCTGTAAAGCACATTTTGTTAAATACTATTTTAGTCCATTTAGTGTAGGTATGAAGGAATACCTTGGCTGGGTACTTTATGAAGAAGCAGTTTATGTGGCTCATGGTCCTACAGGCTGTGCAAGAAGCCTGGCACCAGCATCTGCATCCGGTGAGGGCCACAGGCTGCTTCCACTCATGGTAGAAGATGAGGGGACACTGGCCTGTGCAGAGACCACATGGCAAGAAAGAAGCAAGAGAGAGGGGGGAAGCTTCCAGGCACTTTTTAACAACCGGCTCTAGTGGGAACTAATAGAACAAGAACTCACTCACCCCGCCCCCAGGGAAAGCATTAATCTATTCATGAGGGATTAATGCAGCTGCCAGAAAACTTAAAATCACACATGACCCAAGCACCTCCGATTAGGCCCCACTTCCAGCATTGAGGATCAAAGTTCAACTTGAGATTTGGATGGGACAGATGTCCAAACTACAGCAAATACTCCTACAGAATATGGCAGAGAGGATCCTTTTCAACTGTAAAACTCAAGGTGTAAGGTTTATTCATCTTGATTCTTTAAGAACGTTGAAGTGGAAGTTATTGAATATTCACTCGCCAATCCAATGTTTTATGACTGATCAATGTTAGTTCCCTATTTCAATATTAGGAAGTAAAATTAATTTTTGAAGGAGACTTAACACCATGTAACAGTCTTACCCCAAGTTATCTTCTCTGTGTGTTTTGTATTTTTTGAGCCATTTTAAAACATAAGCATGTACTTTATTTGTTAAAAAAAATGTTACCTTTAGCTTAGAGTGTAGACCAATGGTCCACACATGTTTCCTAGAAAAAGCCTGATAGTAAATATTTTAGGCTTTGCAGGCCATATGTCTCAACTACTCAACTCTGCCACATGCAATACGCTAACATAGCCTTATACACAATATGTAAATGAATGGATGTGGCTGTGTTCCAACAAAGCTTTATTTACAGAAAGAGATGGTGGATTGGAGCCACACTTCCAGTGCTCAACAACTAAATGTAGGTAGTGGCTATTACATTGTTCATTGTGCTTTTATTTTTCACTAACTCAGGGTGCTATTTCTATTCTAAATAAGGAATATTTGCACTATGCTTCTGCTAAGAGAGAATAAAAAATTAATGAAATTTTAAATATAATGAATAACTAATCTCTACCAAGATAAATCTCATCCCTACAACGATATATAGTTCAGAAGTCTGAATCCTTCAAGAACATTTTTAGTTATCTAATTTAATAGCTTCAAAGATCAGGTAAAGAACACTTAGTTATGTTTTTAGTTCTGATAGGAGGCATAACGACCAGTTTATGTAAAGAAAGATTTGGGATATTCTCATTTATGTCTTCATGGGTATCCTAAATCTTTAACTCAAGAATTTGACAACTACTTCTTGCTGAGTTTCTACATTTAAGTTTTTGCTTCCATATAATACAGCTGCAAGATATAGAATAAATTTTGAACTGCAAACTAACAGTGATATATATCATAAGAGCTATTCTTATTTTTAATAGTTTAAAGTAATTTAGCAGAAGACCAAATGCATTCTATCTATATGGTGCAATAGTTGCATATAGTCTTGTGCACAGGCTTATTTAAGAACAGTGGTTTGGAAGCTGCAGTACATAAGAGAAGATTTATGGTAGGTAAGACTAATGATAAGTACTGAGAATAAAATTATAGGACAAATCAGTTGTGGTTTAACACAAAGGAAATCAAACCTTGCCTTTATTTGGTAGAAAAACAATAAGAGAACCATTTACCCCAAAGACCAAAACTTTATTTGATAGATTTAATAGATACATAATTTTTTTAAATGCCCAAAGCCTATAGTTTAATGAATTTTTAGAAGTCCTAATTGAATCAATCTTTGCAATGGTAACTATAAATTTGTACTAGCTATTCACTTATCCAAGAAAGAGAGCCTTGTATAAAAATTCTGCAATACATATTTCCTTCAGAATTTGACATCAGATTATACTTCCCTCTTTTTACAAAACGCATCCATCAGCAGCGGGGTTGAGAGCAGTTGTACTTATTTAGTGGTGAAGTAAATCTTTGTATTGCATATCTCCTTTTGACATCAAAATTGTATCCAAAACTATCCTAACAAAATGCTCTAGTTGAGAGCATGTCGAAAAGAGCAGATTTATAACTCTCATGACAGCCATAACTTGGCCACAATGCGTGTAATTAAGGTATCAACTTAACAACCTGTACAATAACAAAGTTCTATAAAAATGCAGGAAGCAGTGAGTTACGGCAGTTACGAGTCGTCCCTCCAGTGTCAACTTTACTCTTTGTCAAGCGTTCCTATTCGCCACCAGACAATGTATCTTTAAGGGACTTGGAGTGACAGCTGTCTGCGGGGCCCCCTTTCCTCTCCCTGGTCTCTTGCAAACTTTCTTCCCCTACCATCCCAGTCTTGCTCCCTTGAGGCACAGGACTATGATGCTCGGTGGTTCACTTTGAAAATGATACCTGTGGCCTCTTGGGCTCTCTTAGAGAAGGTAACATGCAGCCACCATTGAGGGTTTTATTAAAAAATAAGTCATTTGATACATACACACAACAAAGTCTAGCTAGCCTTTCTCTAGAGGGCATGATTCCGAGCTGGAGTTTTCCCTTATGAGAAGTTCAGGGAGCGTACCATGAAGTGAGACTAAAAGGTAGAATTGAGTAAACTGCCCATGAACTGACAAGAGGTGAGATGATGAAAAGAATATATACCAACTTTTTGTAAAAGAACAGACTGAGCACTGCAAAGTTATTTCTTTGAAAACATATTAAACATAAAAAAGATAGTAGAAAATGTAATTTCTTATCACAGATATGGTTAGAACACTCTGTTTTTATTCTGGAGATGCCGGTCTATCACTTGGTTCTTTTTGGGAGTCTTTGTTTATCTGCGTGTGCTGCTTGGTGAACATGGTGTTAATGACCTTGCTAGGTTTTTACTTAATCTCTTTCTCCACTGAACTTCCCTCCACAGCACATGGTTAATGTAACATATCTGTCTTTGTGGCCTGACAAATTTCTCCTAGGAAAGGACTTACAGCTTGATCCCATTTGTTTTGCTGCCTAAGGAGCAGCATGAATGAAATGGGGTGGGGTGAAGGCAGGCAGCAAAGTTAGGGTGGAAAAATACTATTCCATCTTTGGCTTTTTCTCTGAAAGGAATCTTCTAGGTGGCAAGCTGATGTAAAAGAATCAGCAGCTCAGTTCTTGCAAAATTCTTTGAGTTGCT
Organism: Varecia variegata; assembly: GCA_028533085.1. Taxonomy (NCBI): domain Eukaryota; kingdom Metazoa; phylum Chordata; class Mammalia; order Primates; family Lemuridae; genus Varecia; species Varecia variegata. The sequence continues at coordinate 12,919,077 of CM052442.1, forward strand.
TTGGGAATTCGTAGCTAAAGAAACTCTTAAGGCTTTCAGAGATGTATTCCTAAAGAACCCCCCACTCCAATTCTATCCTAAAAACAATATGGGATCAGAGAACACATGGAATTCAAGTCCCAGTTGAGCCACTTGGACAAAGCACTTAACCTGAGATTTCAGTTTCAGCATTTGCAACAAGTGATGGTAATAATAAAATCTACATCATGCTATTATTTTGAGGATTCAAGGAAATGTGTGTATATAGAACACTGAGCAATTTTCTTCAGTGTTCTACATTGAACTAACAATTATTATTAGTTTGTACTATTAGTTAAAAATGATAGTTCCCACTGTTATAATGATAAGGATAGGGCCAGTGGGGGGAAAAATAAGGTATTTATATGTTGTCTCCCTCTTACGAGCTGGTGTGGGTTATCTACTATGTTTCATAGAAGATAATATTCACTTGGGCTCTTAAACATAAAATAATTCAGAATTATTTAGTATTTTTAAGTTTCAGGTATTTCAGAATGTGGGACACTCTTAAGTAAATAGAGCTCTTGATAAAGTTATGGGTCTTGACGAATAGCTCTGTTTATCAAGTTGATTGAGTGACTTCTTTTTGATTTGGAATCACTCATACACATTTGCCAACTGAACTTCACAACAACACAATAATCTCCTAGGGTAGGCTGCATTTTAAATGAAGTCACCTTTGTTTATGCTATAAAAATAACCCCAAACAGAATGAGAATTTAGACCTCCTTCCTGGTCCTGTGACCAACACCAATCCATCACACTCTTTATATTGTGGCCTTAAAAAAAACAAAAGAAGAAGGAGAATGAAACTATGCTCATTTGAAGTGCATACAGGTGGTCTCTAAGAAGATTTCCAAATTAGAGGTGAACTGAACTCAGACTTTAGAAAGTCAAAATAAAGAAGAGTTGATGTATCAAAATGATGCTAGACCTGGAGCAAGGAGAGCTTCCCTCTGAGACAGGATGGATCACACGCCAGGGCTGAGAAGCTTCCTGTTGTTTCAAGGTATTGTGCAGTGGCTAAGATTGAATACTGAGAGCCCCTCTACCTGGGATCATGAATAAAACCCTGTGACACCTTTGATAAGACTGTTACCCTTGGAGCTGAACCAAATTCCATTTGGGAGGCTGCATTTCCCATTTATTTTTCAATGGCTTCATATAATTCCATCTTGCTTTAAGTTACTCTGCCATTAATCATTTACCTCATTTCCTCTCATACTTTAGAAACTATAATAATAAAAACTCATCACATAATGGCTAATCTACTGTGCCAAACTAAAACAAAACAAAGCAGCCACTAACAGTGGAAAGAGTGATAAAAAATTTCTCACCAGCTCCCTGGTGTCATGCAGGAAAAAGAACATTGCCCTATTTTAGGAGAGAAATTGCCTAGAAAAAATATGGGATCAAGGACTGAAATTGACATCTTTGCTGACCAATCAGTAGCATAATCAATTATGGATATGTATCAACATAATTACTAATATGTCTTTTACAATTGATGGTTTAGACATGTTTCCACTTCTATTTGAGGATTTTTAATTTTTATACATCTATTTGTAAGATTTTTCTTTTCATTTTGGTTGTTTTGGCACTGCTAATGATAAGGTATATGAAGTGACTTTAGGTGTCATTTATAACCAGGGGGAGCTCAAAGGTAACTGCTAACATCAAATCCATAACAAGAGCTGAATCATTGGCCAAATGGAAATATTCTTTCTTTGTGTTTCAGGTTAGGGTTCTGTTTGTGCTGCTATAACAAAATAGCACGGACTGGGTGATTTATAAATAATAGGAAGTTATTTATCATAGTTCTGGAGGTTGGGAAGTTTGAGATAAAGATGCCAGCAGGACTGGTGTCTGGTGAGGACTTCTCTCTGCTTCCAAGACAGTGCCTTGTTGCTGCATCCTCTGAAGGAGAGGAACTCTGAGTCCTCACATGGTGGGAGGACAGGAAGGTGCTCCCTTCAACTCAAGTTCTTTTATAAGAGCCCTCATGATTTAATCACCTTCCAAAGACCACACTTCTTAATATTGCTGCATTGGGGATTAGATTTCGAAATCAGTTTTGGAGGGGCCACCGTCATTCAAACCATAGCAAGTACTGAACTCAGAGATGAGTTTCAGAGGACATCAGAGGCTGAGCCTTACTCATACTCTCTTCAGCTTCATCTTATTTGAACCTGCAGATTTTGAAGTGCTTGCACTTATCTTTTCTTAATAATCATCCATTGAGATGTAATCATCTTTTAGCCAAGTAGCCCATGCAAATATATCCCGGTGTTTTGTTACTGCATTAAAGAGTTTCCTTAGACCAACAAGGCATCCTCACATCTTTGAAATATGAAAAATCAAGCTGGAATTAGGTCTGGCTTTCCCCCCTCCATCATACACACAAACACACAAGTACATACACACACAGGCGTAGTTGGATCAAGAGTCACATCTATAACCACAACGCTGTAGGTAAATACCCCTCTAGCCTCTGCTGGACCCTTCCACTGAGCGCTCATAGCTCACATCTTTATTGCATAAGGTGAGGGAGGCAGGTAACTACAGGAAATAGACATCTGTTGTGGTGTCACACTTTCTTATTTTGTCTCCAGAAATGCTGTGTAAATTTGGGGACAGAGTTCTTTCCCTTATTTATTCTTAATCTCAGAATCCTGAATCCACATTTGTAAAACAGACATGCCTTCAAGTACTTCAAGACATCTATATTTTCTCAAATCATCTTTTCCTGTATCCCTTTTGCTTAATTATAAGAAACATACTTACCAGGCTCTTTTGAAGTTGGCTTTCTGTGGTGTGAGAGGCAGACGATCCAAAAGGAAAGAGTGCTCATTTCTGGTCTGGACGGCTTTGTGCTCCTGAACCATACCAGTGATTTTGGAAGCTAAAAACCAACAACAATTAAAAACCTAAGAACAATAAAACAAATAAAACAAATCTTGATATTCCTCTGTGGTCAATGTGGGTCCATCCAGGGAGCTGCATGGAGTAAACCCCAATTAGACTTTTCCAGGAGCTAAGAGAGAGCTCAGGGAGGGAAGGAGGAAGGCAAACAAATGAACTACTATGGTCATGAACTCCCTGGCTAAAGGACGAGGCTTTTCTCTTTCTCCAGTTTGGTATTACTCATTTCCCTTCATCAGTAAAGAATAGGAACATAGTAGACTCATCCAGTGTTTTAGTCTAAAAATACACTCTAAAAATTGCGCAGCAAAATAAATAATAAAGAAACTGCCTATCTTCTCTCATTAAATATTAGACCCTGTGCACTTCTGGAGACAGATAAACCCTGTATGCGTATGGATTTTTTTTTTTCTTTAAGTAGACCTAAATGGTTTTACAAAGTCTGTCATTGGAAACCAATATAAAGGAGCGAGAGAAAAAATCGACCTGCTGTCACATGAGGGACCTGAAATATTAGATCGTTCCCAGAATACAGGGAGCACTGAGCATGCCAACCCGCTCTCAGCTAAGATGTGATGGGGGAAAGAGTGACAGCTATTTATTAGAACAGAAAACAGGGTATGTACTTTAAAGATCAGCAACATGATGTAAATATTGAGTCGCCTCAATTTTTAAGCTGATGAAAGGGTGTCTGTAATGTTAAGCCCTCCTTCCGCAAATCGGTCCTGTCAACATGGGATGATGCAAGGGGTGGATATTGACAAGAAATGAGAAAAGATTTGTCGTCAGAGTATTCATATTTTTTCTCATTTAAAATACATGGGATACTTTATAAGTCTCCATGGAGAGGTAGAGAGCCAGGTTCTCAATTCCCGGAGAAGCTGGGCAGGCACAATCTCTATCTCTCAGGTAAGGAGGGACCTCAATAACTTCAATAATCATGCAAGGCTTTTTCTTCCCAGGGAAAGATAGCTATGCTAATGTTTTAGCATTAGGATTTCTATTTAACTTACCCAAATGAAAAAACTTTATTTCTCATTTTAGCACCGGCTGGAAATGTTCAAATTTGAGGTTTGAGGAAAGTACTGGAAACTTAGAAGGTGGCATCTGTGCGCTGCTTTTGCAAGTCTCTCCCTCTGAATGACTACTATAAAACCCCCATTCCGCACAGTAGAGAGATGTTTCCACCAGGGTTAGCAGAGGAAACACATTTCTTCTCTTGACTAATTTTACTGACTCATAAGGGCATCAGGAGTCAACTTACCTCAGAGTCTCTGGCTTCTTATCTTTAAAAGTGCAAAGCATTTTCCTGACACCTGCCTTAAGTAATTGTTTTGAGACTTGATTTAGAAGCCCACAGAGTTTAGTAGACTTTAAAAGGGGAAGCTGCTGCAAGCCTTAAAACTTCACACACTGAGATGCCTCTGCCACTCCGTTCTGATGAACACTGCAAGGGCTTTTGGGCACATCCGAAGTGGTTGTGTTTCAGGTCAGTTTTGAAGATAAACGAATAATGGCATACAGTCAGTCAAATATATGCACTGTCTTTTGCCAAAAGGTACATAAAAATGAGACTCAGGTTATACCTTAGAGCACTTTGTGCTCCCACACACCTGTGTATTCCACGTAGGATGCATGTCAGGAAGATTCTAGGTCTCAAAGTAACAACTCCTCACTTTTTATTGGCACCTACCAGACACTGGAGTCCATTCACCTTCGTAGTGGAAAAAGGACAGTATACTTAGGTAAAGACGCATAGCTACAGAGTTGCCTGATGTAGTATAATATGTCAGATCATTACTGAGTGATGGCTCACCATCTGGTTAGTAGCTGTAGGCAAAGAATCACCAAAGCCGTCCTTCTAGGCGACTCCTATCTTCCGATCTGTTCAGTAAACCATTTGGGCTTCAACCCTGACTCTGGACAGACCTCTGGCAAATTAGCATTATGTAAGTTTGGGCAGTTTGTGGACTCACAGGTGAGGGGCCTGGGAAAAAGGAAATTTAAAGGGCTTAGCTGAGAGACGAGAGGAAATCTGCTTGATCTTAAGGTAATAGACACACCTGTGGTTAAATCCTGGCTCTGTCACGTTTACAAGATCTTGAGCAGGTTTTGTAACCTCTTTGAGCCTTAGTTTAAATGCTGGTTCTCTCATTCCCCTTCTATCTTTTTATCTCTATATTTCTATATTTCTATCTCTGCTTCTCTGTGATGGGTGGCATTTGTTAATTTCGATGGTGTAACAACCCCACCACACAGACCTCAAACTACTAATAAGGAGTCAGTGAAGACGGGGTTGGGGCAAGGTGTGCACAGTTGGCTCAGGGCAGCTGTGTGGACAGGCTCCAGCGCACCAATGGGTGTAAACCTCTCTGTGCAATGCCTGCACATGCTCAGATATCAAAGATTTGGTTAGATCATGATGAAAGAGAGGAAGAAGAGAATTCAGATGTCCTTGCAACAATCCTGACAAACAAAGGTGTATAATTCTAGGATCCATGAGGGGAGAAGGTATTGCTTGTTTTTAAGGCAACGAGAAAGCTGCATATCCAGCCTGGGCCGAGAGCAGGCTCATGGCGCTGCAAAGCTTGAGTCATTTATGAGAAGCTGGGCAAAGTCACAGTAATCTGTAGGTGGTAAGCATTATTCCTGGTTTTCTTAAGAACAGCGATAATTAAATTTAATCACTTTCAGAAAAAGCGCCAGGCTCTGGGCTAGATTCTGCTAATACAAAGAAGGCCCTTCTCCCAAACTCTGTATGAGCTACTGGGACATACAGATATGTAAACAAGAGGATGCTGACATTACAGATAGGTATGAAGATGGATTCTTTGTCACAGTGGGGTAGCAGATTACTCAAATTACCTTGGGAAGTTCAAGGCACTCTTTAAAGAGAGCTGGTATATTTTAATCTTGAAGAATGTGTAAGAATTTGACAAGGTCTTTGAGGTAGAGAGCATCTTAGCATGCAAAGGCCTGGAAGTGGAAAAGAGGGCAGTGTGTGTGGGGACCCACCAATACCTCAGTGCAAACGAGATGTAGAGAGTGCGAGGAGCATCTTACATGAGCATAGAGAGGTGGGTGGGGGTGTGTTAGCAAGGCTTCTCCAGAGAAACAGAACCAATGGGATAGATACCGATATTTATAAAAGTGGATTTGCTATGGGAATCGGCTCACTTGGTTATAGAGGTTGAGAAGTCCCACACTCTGCCATCTGCATGCTGGGGACCCAGGAAAGCTAGTGGTGCACTGTGGTCTGAATTTGAAGGCCTGAGAACCAGCTGAACCAATGGTGTAGCTCTCCGCTCAAGACCAAAAGCCTGAGAACCGATTTCCTGATGCAAATCCCAAAGTCTGAAGGCCCAAGAACCTGGAGCTCTGATGTCCAACAATAGAAAAACATGAATGTCCCAACACTAGAAGAGAGAAACCAAATTTTCCTGTCCTGTGCATTTTGTTCTACTTGGGTCATCAATGGATTGGATGACACTGGATCTCATTGGTGAGGGCAATTCTTCTTTACTGAGTCTACTGGTTCAAATGCTAATCTCTTCCAGAAACATCCTCACAGACACATCCAGAAATAATGTTTTACCAGTTATCTGGGCATCCTTTAACCCAGTCAAGTTGACATGTAAAATTAACCTTCCCAGGGGGCAAGTCCTCGAGGGCCCTGTACATGTGGCACAGAAGTATGGCTTTTATCTTACAGAAATGACAAGGCATGGCTAATTAATGTGATCACACCACTTATGTGGAACAGCAGGGGACCATATGGGCAAAGAAATGGTGAGTCTTTTTCCATACTTCTGATATTTGCCAGTGTTCTCTATGCAACTCTTCACGGACCTCAGATTCTCAGATCAAGCACCATCCACACAGGGAGACTTCCTTGATCAGCCTATTTACATTTTTTTTTTCATAGAGCTCGAAATAAAAACAGTTTTCTATTTTAGAGATGTGCTTTTCAGTTTCAGGTGTCAAAGATACATCACGTTTGTTTTCCTCATTATGAATTTGATTCTGACCTTAAACATCTATCCTGCTTGGATGATGAGAAAGAAATCCAACCCCAGTCACATTTGAGGTTTTCTGGCCCCAAGAGCTCTGGAGAGTTCCTGGGGCAATACATTGCACAGGACATTAGGGAAATTCTGCACATCACGTGACACCCTTTTCCTAGCCTCATTTGTCCCTATTTTATCTTCTGCACCATGCTAAAGGCATGGACAAATCTGTCAAAATTAGGATGCCACACAGCCTTTCCACTCTCAGGTCCAACCACTGCTAGGGGTCCTTCCTGAGAGTGTGACCATTAGTCAGAGACTTGGCTCCCTTCCAAGGCTCCAGGAACCACCTGCCCCTTCCACTTGCCAACCCCCTTCAAATAAAACAGAAAGAAAAACTCAGGGAAAGATAGACTATTAGTTTATCAAAAACAACAAATTTTAGTCATAGTTTTTAATATTTATTGTTGTGGGGTGCCTGTCCCCACTCAATAGGCTGCGAATTTAGAGGAGCAAGTTCTCCTTCTTTCTTGTTCCTCAAACTACTGGCATAGAGCCTGGTGCACCATAGGGTTTTTATCAATGTGTTGAAAAATTTAATTTATTCTAACCCACTAAGGAGATTTTTGCTAACCTAATTTTTCAAAAGAAGAAACCTAAATATAATTATTTGGTACTTAACAAGTACTTTACTACCAGAGTTGAAATAATCATAAATAATCTATCCAGTCTGGCTCACAACATCACAGGTGCATGTTGCTATAAAACACCTGCGTGATAGAAACTGAAGTGTCAAGAATTCCAGATTCACTTTTCTTTTTCCTCTGTACAGAATGTCAGGGTCCTTAGATCATGCATATCATTAACTTTTTAGGTTATCTGTCTCCTAAGTAGATTGATTTTTTTTCTTTACCTCTTCAAACCAAAATGGTACTACACTGGTTAAACAAAAGGTGCGGGGCGGGGGACCACCAAAATAAAGTTTTAAAATCCTCCCCTTTATTTTGAATTTTCCATATCAGTGTGAACAATTAAAGATACTGATTTTTTCTCCCCACAAAATGATGGCCTTAAAATACTCATTAATTAAAAGTTATAGGAGTGCATGGCTAATAAAAAACAGGTAGATATGCCAGTGCCAAGCAGAAAAGCCCACGGGGAGCATAAAACCAATAGAATTGACCAGGACACGCACTTGGAGGTAAGACTGGCAAGTTAGAAAATTTTCAAATTTATTCATACTTTGACATTGATCAACTCAGAGAATCACCTTTCCCTACTTTTAGTAATACAGAAAAGGCTGTTATCTTATGGGGCTGCTTGTATATCTGAATTCTCAGCATTTCCCAGGTCCAAAAGTATTCACAGGTATTTCTGTAACCATTACACCAAATTAGTGATGTTTGATCATTCAATAATCATGTGTACTGTTCTACAGTGATCTGTATTTTATTAGCATGTAGCTACTATTTTCTCCTATAAGCAAAAGTTGTGTCTTTAAAAAAGTGCATACACTTTGGATTTGGAAAGTTCAGTATTTCTGGCGGAAGAAACTCAGACTAATCTTCGTATGTCACTCAGGCTCAGCTTTCTCTGAGATGGTAGCACATGGTCTTGGGGGTAATTATTAAGATAAAAAATTTAAATGTAGTGGTTTGGGCATTACTCTGGGCAGAGTCCTAAGGATTTGCCAAGAAGAGGAGTCTTTGAGATTTCTTCAAGTTTGTGGAGATTATTGTTGCACAGGTGTTTTATATTAATAACGGTCTATGTCTTTGCCTCAATTGGCTTATTTCCACTAGAACATCTCTAGCTTGAATCTGCTATAAAAAAGATTGGCCTTCTATTTTGTTTAGAGCAAGATTCTGCTGTTAATACTATTTTTGAATATCATTAAAGGGACATATATAAAACACTGCGTAGAGTAAAGAAATATTATTATTCTGTTATTTTTAATTTTGCTATGAGGTAGGGTCCACTGTTAGTAATACAGAATACATTTTAAGCAAAAAGATTTACAAGTGGAAGAGCGTTTAGTTTCTTTTGACCTGTTTGCCCAAATATTCTAGTATATACTATTTTTTCAGTCTGTGGCTATGTGGCCCAGCACTAATTGTTATGCTTTGATCAAATGTGATTTATGCATGTGTGTGTTTCAACACTGATTTTTAAAGACTGATTAACACCATCCAGAATCTGGTTGATCAGCCGGTTAAGAGTGTTGCCATTGCTTACATAGCTGTGATCTGAAATACTTACTTCAAGAAAAATAAACCTGGAAATCAAGAGAGTGCATTGCAAGAGTAATTCTCAATATTCAGTGTAATACAACACTCAGCACCTTGATTCAATTGTCAAATTGGGTTTTATGTTTAGTTTATCTGATGTTGTTCATAGGTTGTATCTACACACTTTACGGTTAAAATACAACACTACGATAGTCCCAAGAGTCTCAGATTGTATTTGATTTGGAAAAGTGAAACTCACCATTTGGACACATCGATATTGACCTTGGATCCTCTGGAGGATTTTTGCCAGGATTCTAGCCATTCAAAAACTACATCATCAGTAACAAGTTATTTACTGAAAACAGGGTCTAGTTGTAATAAGAGAGGAACATCAAATAGACTTAAGGTTCTACATTGGAAGTTTGACAATCAGGTGGACAAAAGAGTGCTTCTGTGGAGTACCCTGGCTTTTTAACAAGTCTACATTTCCCTGTACCGTAGATGGTACTGGGACTACAGACATCCTCTGATCCAAAGAGACTGATATTACATGTATGTAATTAGTGTATACACAGCATTAAGCACTCTGGCAGTTTATAGCTTGTTTCAGTCTCATTATTCATTTCTTTAAATATAATCAGGGACGATAGTTACCTCAACCAAAACAGATTGAAACAGACATCAAACAGATGTCACTTAAGTCCTGCAAAAGAACACGGATTGGAGAAGCATTACATAGACGTTGTAATTCATCAGCTGAACACCAGTCAAGAATTCAGTTCTTAGAGCACCAGGACATCATTTTGCAAAGAAAGAGTGTTGCCAGGACCAAGGAGGAGGAAAGATGGCTCTGATTTTTGAACCAGAATAAATACTTCCATTGAAGGTTGATGTACTATCTTTATTTTAAGTGTTTAAGTCACATCACTATGTTTTATAGGGGAATTTTGCTAAATGGAATACAATACAGTAGTGGTTCCTTATTTGTGGTTTTGCTTTCCTGGGTTTCAGTTACTGGCAGTAAACCGCAGACTGAAAATATTGCATCACTACTCTTGTGCTTCGAAGCCATTATTAAGTAAAATAAAGGTTACTTGAACACAAGCACTGTGATACTGTGACAGTCCATCCGATAACCAAGAGAGCCACAAAATGACAGTCTGGGTGGGACAGAGCAGCATGGCATGAGATTTCATTAGGCTACTCAGAATGGTGCACAAATTAAAATTTATGAATTGTTTACTCTTGAAATGTTCCATTTAAGTCACAATACCTATGTCATTCACCTGACTTCATCTCATCACATAGGCATTTTATCATCTCATATCACAAGTTAATTATTATTGTTAATATCCTACTGTTCCTAATTTATAAACCAACTTTATGATAGGTATGTATGTATGTATAGGGAAAAAAAAACATAGTATATATAAGGTTTGGTACTATCTGTAGTTTCAGGCATCCACTGGGGGTCTTGGAACATATCCCCTGATGGATGATAGGGGCAGTGCTATAGAACTAAATCAAACAGAAATAAAGCCCAAGGAGGAGAATGAGGCAAGTATAATGAATAGAAGTAGAGAAAAGAAAAGGGAACTCTAGGAATCAAAAACCAAGGCAAGAATAAACAGGATTCGGGGAATCCTTCATAAATGCAATTCAACATTTGCTTGGAAGCAATTTGGGGAACAACAAGAGCCACAGAAGAACATTTTCATTTTGTGATACTCTGACAAATAGAAATAAGGAACTGAGTATACATATAAGATGTATCCACAGATTAGGTCCTTGTATCCTTACAGGAACTCTCAAGAATTAAAAGGGTGATGGTTCTCATTTCCTCATGGTAACAATGAGAAAACTGAGGTCCAAGAAGTCATTTTCTGTACAGAGACTATGTACCAATGCAAACCAGAGCCATGCACCCCAAACCCTGCATTCTCTCTGTATCTTACACCACGTTGCCTGCTGGTGTTCTGATGCTCAAACCTGCCCTTCTTTCTTGTCTTAAACGAATCATGTATAATCACAGTGTGAACAGAGTGAGAAAATATTTTGGCACTCTGCTGTAGAAACCATAATCAGAAAAAAAAAACATTAATAATGTGGGCAGAGAGAGAGCATATTCATACACCCTACCTGTAATCTGAGAAAAACCCTTTCTCCCTTCTATGAATATTACATGCTTTATGAAGTGGCACATTAACCGTATATCACCTTCATTGTCAACTTCACATCAAAATGTGATGGCCTCTTATAAATGGGGAGAGGCATTAGTTAGAGGGGCAGATGATGACTTTGTTAGGGACTAGACAAAAAGTCTGATGAATGGTTGCTTCCCAAAACTGTATGACACTGTTCAATTTGCATAAATATTGATTATACAGTGTACACGTGGTTCTACTGATTCTATGGACTGGGTCTCAGAAATTTTCTGTAGACCAGGAAAATGCTCTTTGACATAAGTTTTACTTGCTTCTTTGCTATCTAATAAGAAATCTCTTTTACCTTCAGTAGGTCCAATAAAATTATTTCCAGAAGACAGAATTGGAAGGGCTTTTCTTAATTCTTTTTCCTAACATGGCATAATCAGATCCTAATATTCTGTGTATCAAGGAGTTTTTTCTTTTACGTTTTGTATTTAGAAACCTATGAAATGATGAATTTTGCTGGATATATGCCCTTAATATTTTCACAGCAAGTACATGTCAAAGGAGGCAGAGTAAGCTTACAGCTAATTGATTAAATGGAGGATTTTTGAGCATAATAATTGCCCTGTCTATCCTTGATAAGAATTTAAAAACACTCAAAAGCAAGGATTTCAATTATTAAATATTATTTCCACTTCTGCAAGGAAAATTTTTCCTTAATTGATTTTCTTAAGGTTTTTGGTAATGATATCTCTATCCTCTCATATCACACAATAGTTTCCTTCCAATTTTCATGAAACTAACTGTAATTTATCTATCACTCCAGAACACTGCAATTCACATTATCCATGGGTCTAATCTCACATTAAAAAATCAAAATATTGCATGATGCAATTAGAATTGGTACGAGATAACTACAGTCTTTTATCTCAAGTGCAACTCTTCATTTTGATCTTGGTGAAAGGCTTCTATTTGCTTTGGTTTTAGAGATGACTCATTTTTACAAAAAGAACAAGAAAAAGCCTAACATTGTCTCTCCTACTGCCCGTAACTCACCCTAATCCTTAGCTCATAAATCAGGGTTTTCACATTTTTCAGCTTCTGAAAACAAATCTAAACCTTCATAAATGCATTTTCTATTGATCCAGTGCTTATGAAAACTTTTACCTTTTCACCAGGATCTACCACTCATACCTAACTCCCAAGATAAATCACAATTTCAAACTGTGATGAGCCAAACTGGTTCAAACACATGTTGAAAATGGAATCTCCCTTCACAGAAAACAGTTTGGATTTGAAGAGAAGACCAGTGTTGCCAAAAGCCCTATGTTGTCCCAAGATCACAAAGTGAGATTTTTGCGCTTTATATTTTCTTGGGTGTATTTGGTCAAAATAAAACAAAAATGTTGATCTTTTAAAATTGGAATGAGCTCATAGAAAGTCAAAAGTTCACAGGATAATGCTATGAGCATGAGGACAGTTTTGCCTGGATGGAGCAAAGCCATGACATTGCTGAGTGACAAACTGCCTGATGAGAAGAGATTGGGGGAAAGGACAGGTATCAACTGCTGTTCCTTTATGTGAGAAATGATGTCACAAAGTGGCATGCCCTGAAGTTCTGTACCAGAAGCCAGTGAAAGATGGATTGGGATCAGGATAGTGACTGTTTGTTGTAAGAGCTGCTGAGTTCTGGGTTGAGAATGAAAAGCAAGCAGTAGTCACAGGATCATGGAGGGCCATGTTTGATCTGTGTCCTGATACTTCTCAAACTTTTCTACAGAGCATCGCTTTTTAGCAGAAGAAAGCAAATAGCAACCATAGCTCTCAGCCATCAAGGCATTTCTTTAAAGTTTTATATTTTATTATATAGCAGAGTTGTTAAGGGCATAGGTTTGCAATTCAGATTATGTATGTTCAAATTCTAGCTTCAGCATTTACTATGTTATCACTTTGGAAAATTTACTTAACATTTTCCTGTCTTAATTTCCTCATCTGTAAAATACACCTACCTTGTTATTACGATAATTAACATGAGGTAGTCCATGGAAAGTGTTTAGCATGGCCTGTAGCACCTAGAAAATATTCTTTAAATATTAACAATTATCACTACCTTAAAATTCATGTCAAATTTTAATTTACTTGAAAATATAACCATATTTGCTTTGATGTTAAAATAAATATTAAATTATTTACTGCTCAAAAGAACTGATTCTCTAGGAAGTTGTATGATGTTTACAACATGTCTTTGTGCGACTTTGTCATGACATGGCACATCCTTGATGATATATGCATTCCAGCATCATGCATATATTTCAAAGAGTATGCAAAGAGCTGATTTCTTAATTTTGCCTACTGAGACTGGTCGTAAGCGAGGCCATGAGCTATAGTTATTTGATCAGGGAATTTACTGAACGCCATTCACCAACTTGGACACTTTCATGTGCTTGTTAAGCAAGAACTCATCTTCAGAGTTTCAAGGTGAGTGGAGTTATACTCCACCAGTCAAAACTTGTGCCCAGCAGTGCAATTGGTATCTGTGATTAAACTCTTCATTTGAGGTACTTTTAAGCCATGGACAAAGGCAAATCATCCCAGGAACATCTTTTGGGCCATTCCTTATTATAAAAAATGAAAATAGCAAGCATTTAAGGGATGACTATGAAAATCAAAGGTGGAATTAACTCCTCCTGCCAAACTATCAAAATAACTATATACTCCAAGAACTTCATGAGACTAGAAATGGTTACTGTCTTGCACAGGATGTATCTATAATGCTCAACGTGGTCCCTGATGCACTTTAGGTGTTCGCAATACAATGAATGAATGATTGGATAGATATGTTCTTGGTTTAGTAGAATAAATTAGGAAGCTGAGAATAGTCTTATTGTCAATCGATAATTTGAGGGAGGACAAACATCTAAGAAATAGCCAGCATGAATTAAAAAAAAAAAACCAAAAAACAGTGAAGTGAACATGATTTGAGTCATCTGTCTTGTACGGTTCAGGATCTGACCAAGTGCAAAGAACTCAGATTGATGTAGGGAAGCTTCTGTGTTTGTGCTTGAGGAGGCAGTGAATACTCTGGAATTCTTTCTGTGAACTGAAATTCACTCACGTTTTTCCACACAGTTGAAGGTTGTATGCCAGGAGTTTTGTAAAATACCCAGAGAAGTTACTTCCTTCCCACTCTAACATGAACCTTATCAACAGAGAAACTGCAACTTTCACTGGAGACAGGCAAACTCTGATCTTTGATTATGACTTGTCTGCTACCAAATATTTCAACTGCACATTGAAAAAAAAAACTGTCAAAATTAAAACCTCTTGGAAAATCTGGCTGAGAAAATTCCATTGGTTATTAATGACAAAACTATAATTGGAGAACAGGATAGTTTATCTTAGTTGGAGCAGCAAAACTATTCACACATGCATAGACACACATACAATTCCTAAGTAGGTTTTTATTGGAGGGGAAGTGATGGGGTAACATTGCCTTGCTCTGTAAATTTCAACTGCTTCGAGCAATAACACATTTTCCTTCTGCTAAAAGCTATCTATTCACGTACTCTGTGTAGCAAATACCAACCCATCAACTATGTTTTTGTCAAATTACTGGTCATCTTTTCATTTGCACTTAAGCTTATTATTCATGTGACCCGAACTTCATAATTCTGGGCTTTATCATAGGCAAAGGCTAAGTCTTTCCCAACTTCCTTTTATTTACCTTTGCCCTTTGGGAGGTAACGCTGATCTTTGGGAGAAAATCTACATTTTTGTATATAAGTGTGATATGGTGACAAAATGAAATGTAAAATAAAATCTGTGTCGGCAACTAAAGACTCATTGATCCTTTCTAAACGTAAAAAAATTAAATCTTTGAACTTTAAAAATAATTTGCCTTTTTGTAGCTCAAATCACTCCATTGAAAATAATCTGAACAACTAAACTATATAGAAGTAGGTTCGGAAATTAACTGTTCTCTTTATTCTTTTTATCTTGAAAGAAGACCAAAGGTACTTTTGAAAATGTACACAAAAATAAACTGCTCAAGCTTAACCAGGCAGCAAGACAAGATTTTGCTTCCTTTTTAGCTAGAGACAGGAAGTACTTTGAAATGTCCCATTATGATGATAGATTTGATTAATTCTTCAATACATCTAGTAATTTTTTTCTCATACAAATGAGGCTATTTATCAAGTATATACATTTTATCATTTTGGTGAACAACTCTCAGTTACTGTTATGTCAAGCAGACAGATCAACAAAGATACACAGATTTGAATAATAAAATTAATAAACATGGTCTAATGAACACATACCAGTTTTTCAAAGAAAAATTAGAATATTCTTCTCATCTGCTATGATAGATTTCATCATTGTTCTCAATTACCAGATTCCTTATCTGTAAGGATATTATTATTCCCAACTGTGTCATACCTCCAGGTAGATTTGACATGTGCTCTGCCCCAATGTCAGGATTTGTCAAATTATTTGCTTTTTCCAAGAGGATGTGAACAACCCAGGCACAATGCAACCAAGAATAACAATAATTTGCTTCTGTGGTTTGGTTTAGCCTCAGGTATTTCTGCTCTTTTTCATTGAGGACAGTATGTCCCAGTTAGGCACTGCTTCTTCATCATAGGGTCTTCCTGTAGAAGTCATGCGGAGCTCAGCTGAGCCCAGCAAAGTTAAACACAACTCAAGCTGATGCTCAGCCTTTGTTACTGTGAGTTAAATACCATAGAGTACTACTCAGCCATAAAAAAAGATGAATTAATGCCTTTTGCAACAATTTGGATGGAACTGGAGACCATTATCCTAAGTGAAGTATTCCAAGAATGGAAAAACAAACACCGCACATACTCGCTATTAAACTGGAACTAACCGATGAGCACGCATGTGCACAGAGGAATGTAAAATTCAGTGGAAATCAAGCAGCAGGGAGAGGGGAGGAGGGGATGGTCAAAAACCTACCTAACATGTACAATGAGCACTATTTGGGTGATGGGCACATTTATAGCTGTGACTCAAACACTGAAAAAGTGATCCACGTAACCAAAAACATTTGTACCCCCTTAATACATTGACATAAAAAAAAAAAAAAGTTTTGTCTTTGTTGTAAGCCATGGAAAATTGGGAATATTTGTTATTATTATACCAAAAGCTGACTGATACTTATTGAAGACTTATTCATGTTGGCCATGTGATAGGATGTAAAGCAATTCTTAATAACTTTTATAGAATTAGCAACATATAGATAACTTTCTCCAATATTATTGCACATAATTTATAAATTTAAAAAACCCAGATATATTTGGAAATTGGAAATAATATTTACATATAACTCATGGGTCCCAGAAGAAATCAATAGTTTTTACAAAATATGCAGAAAGGAATGATAAGGTAACATTATGTATTAAAACTTGAGGGGTACAGCCAGCAGAGTGACCTGAGGTCAATTTCCAGTTCTGTGTTCATATTAGAAAATAAGAAAGGTGAAAAAGAAATGAATTAATTGTCCAGTCTAAGAAGTTAGAAAAAGAACAACAGAATAACCAGAGTACAAAGGAGAAAATAAAGATGAATATGAAAATCAGTTGAGAGACAAAATGAATCCATAGTCACAAAAATGAGTTATTTTAAGTGCCCAGTAAAGTAGACAAACTTCTGGTGAAATTGATCCAGAGAGAGACAGAAAGAGAAGACAAAAACCCAGGATTATGAACAAAAAGTGCTATGATGTTGTTTGCTTTTTTGAATATCAGTTGGTTGTAGGTGCATAATTTTATTTTCAGATTCTCTATTTTGTTTCATTGGTCTCTGCCTCTACTTTTATACCAGTACCATGCTGTTTTGGTTACTATAGACTTGCAGTATAATTTGAAGTCAGGTAATGTGATGCCTCAGATTTGTTCTTTTTGCTTAAGATAGCTTTGGTTATTCAGGCTCTTTTATGTTTCCATATAAATTTTAGGATTATTTTTTCTAGATCTGTGAAAAATGTTGGTATTTTGATGGGAATTGTGTTAAATCTGTAAATCACTTTAGGCAGTATGGAAATTTTAACAATGTTGATTTTTCAAATCCGTGATCAGAAAACAGTAGATGTTGGCATAGATGCAGTAAAAAAGGAACACTTATACACTGTTGGTGGGACTGTTAATTAGTACAACCTCTATGGAAAACAGTATGGGGATTCCTCAAACAACTAAAAGTAGACTTACCATTGGATCTAGCAATCCCACTACTGGGAACCTACCCAAAGGAAAAGAAGTCCTTCTATCAAAAAGACACCTGTACCCAAATGTTTATCTCAGTACAATTCACAATTGCAAAGATATAGAATCAACCTAAGTGCCCATCAGTGGAGGAGTGGATAAAGAAAATGGAGTACTACTCAGTCATAAAAAGGAATGAACTAATGTCATTCATAGCAATTTGGATGGAACTGGAGAATATTATCCTAAGTGAAGTATCTCAGAAATGAAAAAACAAACACCACATCTTCTCACTAATAAGTGGGAGCTAAATTATCAGTACACATGGTCACAAGTGGTGTAAAAGATATTGGAAAATAAGAAGGGGGGACAGTAGAGGGATGAGGGATAAAAACTTACCTATCGGGTACAATGTACACTATTCTGATGACCAGTATACTAAAAACCCTGTCTTTAGCATTACACAATTTATCCATGTAACAAGAACAATTATACCCCCCTAATATTTTGGAAAAAACTTATAAAAATCATAGAGAGAGTAATGAAACTTTTATGTATTTCTTATGGATATACAAATGTACTCATCTAGTTCAGTACTTATCAAATTTTAATTTATGCATCCCTTAGGATGCATAAGTTTCAGTCCCAGTATTACTCTAGAGAAATGTGTACACATGTATCTAAAAAGATATTTGCAATAATTCATGAAGATGCTATTCTTAATAGCTTCAAGCTGAAAACAACCCAAATTTCCATCAGATAAATTAATTGTGGTATATATTCATACAATGGAATATTACATAGAAATTAAAATGAATGAACTATACCTATATGTCACAACACAAATGAATCTTAAAAATATAATATTGTTGAAAATCATACTATATTTTTCCACTAACAAAATATTCAAAGGAAGTCAAAATTATACTATATTCCTAAAGCATGCTAAGATACAAAGCACAATGGGGTAGTGATTATAATTAGCAGTAAAGGTAACATACTGATTACATTCAGGGAGAAGGAGATTATGATTGAGGAGAGGCATTTGGGATACTTCTGGGGAGAAAGAAAGCTTTGCTCTGTGTTTTAGTGTTTACATTGTAATATTTTATGCAGCTGTACATTCATATTTTATGCACTTCTCTGTAAGTATGTTATATTTCACAGTAAAATAGTGTTTTTGAAAATGTGTATAGACTTGTGAATTGGGAAAATGATCCAAGATATTTTTGAAAGAGCAGTTTAGGAGGGGCAGATAAAAAGACTTGTAAAAATGCACTACTAATTAAGACAGTGTGATGTGTATACAGGAAAAGAAACATTGGCCAAAGGAATGGAATAGAGAACTTGGAAGTAGACTCACAGAGAGATAAAACCATAAAATTTCTTTTATTTTCCATATATTAAAATTGGCTCCATTCAGGATTTCTTTCATCAGTTGCAAAGTTGCAACAGGGACTGGTTGTACTGTAGATTTCCAGCATGGAAGCCACTGCTTAGAAACTAATCACCAGTATGCACTGGTCTACTTCCTCCCCATTACAAAGTTTCTTACTAGCCCTTTACTAGCTATGTAAACTAAGGCAGCTATTTAAGACCTAAAAGCTCAAATTTCTTTTTCCATGTAATAGAATTAAAAATACCCACCTTGCTTATTTTACAGGGTTGTAGTGGGTTCAAATGAAGCAATATAGGAGAAATCTCTATGAACACCATAAACTACACTGTTAATCTAATATTTCTATTAGAATGATACTCATTGAAGCATCTTAATGTAGGTATTATTAGAAATTCTACCGAAATTTGAATGCTAAATGTAGCCTGTTAAATAAATAAATATAAAGCTAAATCTATTCATTGATCAGTCAATACACGCTAGTAGGCATCTTCTGGATAAAAAAGACCACATGGGGGTTTGAGGTCAAGAGATTTACAGTAATATAAGATAGACTGTGCCCAATAAAAGTAACCACACAGTTAGGTAGTTATGCAAAGAGATGCATGCCAGTCCTAATGTCCCATGACTAACCAAAAAGTTATCCCCAGTAGGGCTACAGCTTCTGATAGTTATTCTTCCTTAATCTCCGTCTTTGTTCTATAAATCCTGTTTTAACAGCCCACATCTCTCCATTTCTCTATTCAGAGAGGTTTGGAGTGGAACATTTACTATTTCTTTTGTTTAAACTGATTTTTTTCTCCCAAAGACCTAGTTTCACGGTTGTGTTCTTTTTTGTGTGGATCTATTACCTGTGTGAAAGATGGTTGCTTAAATGTTCATCAGATCAGATGTCACCTTATAAACCTGTTAGATCATTGTGGGCTCTCTTCTTATCGAGCGAGAACAAACTGACTTCTTTCCATCTCTTTTCCATAACACGGCTTGAAGTCTGACACTGTTTTGGTTGAAAGAGGCTAAACTTCTTTGACAGCAATTATATAGTTCCTGAAGTATGGTGAGTAGGACTTGGAGTGTCTCCAGGCAAGATTTTAATGGGAAGCTTTATATTGTTAACCATGCCTCAGGTAATGTCCACTGTATTTTCCTCACCTTCCTAGCTCAGTGTCTGCACCATTTTCTCAGAAAATGAGAGTCAGCGATATTTCAAGTTGGCAAATGGGAACTGGAGTAAACTAAGATGTCCCTAAGATACAGTTAGGGTATAGATAGTAGGCAGGTAGATGAAGTATGGAAAGATAATTATTCAGTTTTTTAAAGGTAGTTTGAAGTTAACTTATTATATAATTACAACGAACATACAAATTTCCCTAAATAATACCTTCATTCTTTTCTCAACTGAGGACCAACTCATACTCAGTTTAATATCTTAAATCCTACTTTGACCCAGATTAAAAAAAGGAAATAATAAAATGAAAAGCTATGCTCTTAAAAAATAATCTCTTACAAGTAAAATAAGGAGAAACTATTTTTCACATAGCTTTTATGTTCCCTATGTAATATTCTAAACTGGTTCCAAGAAGAAAGTGATGTTGGCCTTTAGGCAAACATTGTTTCCTTATTTTTTATATGCTGTTAAGCTCAGAAATTTAATTTTGTTGTTGGCTTAAAGTTGTCGTATGTTAACTTTTTGACTGGGTGATTGTGCTTGTAAAAAATCAACAATTTATTTGAGTGTAAGGAATCCTTCAAGGATAAATAGCAAGAGGTCCTACTAGGGTTTTGGTTAGAGGAAGAGAAAAGAAAGTTAATATTCTTCTAATGCTTATGTAATCCTCATGTAGGCATTTAATCTCTTTTATAAAATCTTTTTAACTCTGAGATTAAGTATGAAGAGGATAAAGAACTACATGGCATCTCTTTATAATTAATGTCTGGCGACCAGCAGAAAGGATCCCTCAGCACCTTCATTGCCCAGTTAATGGTCTTTGGTCACATCTAAAGAAGTACTAGCAGGTACTGACTGCAACACTTTCAGGGTCTGTAAACCTCAGAAACGTTGGAAACCAAATCCAACATCAGTCAGTGAAATACCCTTTAATGGATACTTAGCTATTCACCCGAGATGAGGGTGTCACCACCTACCACATTGCTGTACACCCTATTCTTTGGAGTCTCCTCCCAAACTTTCAGTACTCTGTCTCTGGAAAAGAATACATTTGCAATATTAGGATGCTGTGGTGCTTCTAAATATCTCAGGCTGGAATTCCAGGATGTTAGGAACGTCCTTGGGGACTTCAGGGTCTAGATATGCAGTTAGCTAAGAATGTAACTTTCTTTACCTTTACTTCTCCATAGATATAGTTGCCTGGAATGTATGTGTCCTCCCCAGCAGCTGGACAATCCCTTGTACCCTTCATCAATGACCCCCAGATTTTCAAAACCCTTCCTCAGTTTTTAGTCAGTGTTTAATAAATGTTTGAGATGAATCTACTAAATCTCTTGAGATAAAAATTATTTTAGAAATCAAGGATATTATCTGTTGCCTACACTACACCCCTGGTAAAACCTCACAATGGTATTATTTATTTATTTATTTTTATTTTTTATATTTTTATTTCAGCATATTGTGGGGGTACAAAGGTTTAGGTTACATATATTGCCTTTGCTCCACCCAAGTCAGAGCTTCAAGGGTGCTTGTCTTTTGATTATGCAAGCTCATAAGATAACATACATAAGCTTCTCTTGGGAAGTGTTAGTGTAACTAGTCTAATGCTTCTATCTTGTATTAGCACACTATCTTGTGCTAACAATTATGCCCAACCTTTATGTGCTAGCCAAAGAGGGTTAAACATGTGATCCAACCAGGTCGATCATGCTTTTCCCCTGCAATAGATCCATAATAACTGGGAAGAAAGTAATGCTTCGTAAGGGATACACTTACTAAGCTAGGGTTGTGATTCTGAGGCTGTTGGTAGTCACCTTCCTATCAAAAAACCCAAAACCTACATTTAAGGAAGTCAAACTGGAAGATGAGGCTGGGGAATGGGTTTGGTTAGGAAGAAAGTGAAAGAGTTTATAATTATTTCAGTTTTTGGTTCCAGTGTGCCTGAAGTTATATCTAACCTCAGACTTACCAGCCATATCATCGAATAAGTCAACCCAATCTTTTTCACTGCTTATGTGCTAATTACAGTGATGTTATGTCACTGATGGTTGAAAGTTCTGACTCATATAGTCAGTATCTTCTAAGCACTTTTGGGCTTCCTTGGAAACTTATTGCAATTCTTCAATCATATTTTGGTATAATTAGGCTTTACAAGAAAACATTTTCAGCCCCAATTGCCATTACTTCTTATCATGGCCGAGATTGGGCAGTGAGACTAGCGGAAAAAAAAAAAAAAAAGAAAAAGAAAGAAAAGTTTAATATATAAATTGCTTTAATAATAAGGTTTTAGATGACTTGGTCATCTCAAGTGTGAACAAAGCCATTATTTTTAGGTATATACTACCTAGTAAATGGGGAAAATGGTAATGGTGTTTCTTGTTACATATTGTAGTTGCTTCTGGCAACTGGCTGAGGTTGGTGTAAATATCTATTTTGTCACTAACTACTTTGTGATTCTGGAAAAGCTACTTAACCTCTTTAAACTTTAGTTTGCTTTTCTGTAAAATATGGAATTTAATAATACCTAACTCCTAAAATTGTTATATGTAATAATTGAGAAAATAAATGATTATAGCTTAGCTAGTTTCTGGTGCAGACAATTTCCTTAAAAAATAGGTATTTTTAAGCATTGTTCTTTCTAAGGATATTGAACCATTTTGGCTTTATCAATTCTCTCTTTGGGAATTGTGTAACAAGGAATTACTTCTCTGCTTTTGGAGTAGACCTATGATTTTGTATAAAAATCACTAAAATCCACATTCTGACTCTTCTTTCTTGATTTCTTTCCTTAACCAGCTACTCTACCTCCTTTCTAGTTAGTCTATTGCTTTTAAACTGAGCTTACTTGATCGAATGCTTCTAACTTAATGTTGTTTTAAAAATGAAACTTGAGCTAGCTGCACTGATTTGGAGTCTATGAAGCATAATTATTTTTAGGAGACTCTGTAGAGGTTAACATTATTATTTTGATTATGAATCACATACAGAAAACTTTATTTTTGCAAAGAGCTTTGGAATCATTTCATAATTTAAAGTCAAAATTGACTCAGTGGGGAATATGTCACCCATTACAGATGGGAAAGGAAAGCCAAAGAGAGTTAAACTATTGCAGAGAAAGGTCATCTTTAACTAAAGGGTCAATGCCTGGGTTTCCTAAAGGCTGTCTGTACAAGACTGACTCAATCAAGGAATTGAAAATTCATTAGCTTAGCTGTCTCTCTTTTTTACCCCTAAATAAGCATTTTGGGGAGGGATTTAATTAGCAGAACCAATCCATTTTGATGGTGGTATAATAGTAACTTACCTGACAACAGTTCATAGATTTAAGAAATTAAAGAAACGAGCTCATATTGATTTAAATATTAATATTATAAATGACTTAAACTTACTTTGTTTCAGTGTAATGCTGTTCTTTCATTAGCCAATTATTGTTACCTTGAACTCACTTTAGAACAGCACTGTATCTACTCCTTGTCTGCCTGTATCTACTGTTAATTGACCATAATAAGATGAGTCCTCTATAATAAATTATGAAATTTCAGATTATTATTGTTTCATGGTACTCTATTTGCTTAAGTCATATTTCATTTGAGGCTCCTATAACAAGATACCACATACTGGGTCAATTAAACAACAGATAGCTATTTCTCACAGTTCTGGAGGCTGGGAAGTCTGAAGTCATGGTGCCAACACAGTTGGCTTCTCATGAGTGCCCTCTTCCTGGGTTTTTCACGTGGTGAGGAGAGAGAAAGGTAGCAAGCTCTCTCCTGTCTCTTCTCATAAAAGCACTAATCCTATGAGGTCTCCATCCTCATGACCTAATTACCTCCCCAAATCCTATCTTCAAATACTATAATATTAAGGATTAGGGTTTCAACAAATGAATTTTGGGGGAATACAAATCTGCAGTCTATAACATTATACTTTCAGAAAATACAGGGTCTCATAAAATTTAAGGGCTGAATTTTCTAAAGATCTATTTGGTGGTTGCAGGTATTCCAATTTCAGGTGAAGGAGAAAACTCTTTGACTAGATCAAATACCTTTTTCAAGGAGTTAAAAAAAATACTGCTGACCAGGAAATCTTTCTTGAAGAATGAGAATTAGTTATTTCTTAAGAAAGTAACCTGAGTAAATGTGTACATTTAGTTCATAAAATGGTATCACCTGGTTGAAAGTCAAGTGAGAGAAAATAAGGTTCCTCACAGATATTTACTTCACTGTTTGCAAACAAGAGAAAACCACATCTAAATAGTGTTATGAAGAAAGAGTAGTAATTCTACAAAACTTAGTCCTAGGCTCAGAATTAGTTGGATCCAGGAGTACAAACGATATCACCCACATTTGATCTCTCTCCATTTCTTTTTCTGTTTTCTCATGGTTACGCTAGCAGACTAAGGCTCCAATTCTTCTAGGTTCAAACCCATCAAAAGAGAATTTTCGACAATCATTTAAACATAAAGCCTCGGGCCTGATTTTTTTTTTTCGGTTGTTGTTAATTTTTGGACTGAATTCAATCACATGGCAACCCCTGATCTTGGCAGATAGAATGTCCAGTTGGCCTTGACTTGGATCATATGCATATTTCTGGAGCTATGGTTAGCCCCACAAAAACTTTATGGAAAGAGAAGAAAAGACGTGTCGTCCCAAAGGAAATTCAACTAATGCTGGGCAGTGGGAGCAACAGAACAACTATTTCCATAGTCATTTATGACTTTACCTACTGTATACAGAAGTTTAAAAATTAGTCATATAATGATGATTTTATCTTGTACACTGACTTATTTATTTCAATAAACACCACAGTCCAGAAAAAAACCTGAGATTGAAGCACAGATGCTTCTTAGGGTAAAATTGCTATTAAAAGTTCCTTTTATTTCTGAGAAAAAAGCTCCAACTAATTTTTTCTGGAACAAATAGCCTATTAACTATTTCAGCTGAAAGAATCTACTCCAGAGGACAGCTAACTCCTCCCTCTGTTTCTTTAAATGTTTTCTTGTATCTTTGGATTTTTCTACTCCTGTAATGCTTCTTAGTATCATACATTATACAATGTCTGAGAAACCTTTTCTATTTCACCAAAACTTAATTTAAGGAGGTCAAATTAAATCATCCAGTGATTCAGTAATTTCCCAAGAAGACCCTCAGCCCCCAAATTAAAAGGAATCAACTTAGGTGCTTAATTGTTTTTTACAGATTTTTTTCTTCACTGATTTTAATTAAGGTCTTCCTTGTCTTATGAGCTTGGAGAACTCTGATTAGCCATTGAACTAACTTTATTGGAAGTCAGGGTGGCCAAAAAGTCACACAGACCTAATAATTTTGCAGGAGCAAGTTACCCTGAAATATTGGGAAACAAGAATCCATCTTCCTTTGTCAGTGACAGTTAAAACTGCATATTGATTTCCGTTAAACATCAATTGAACACCTAAAAGAAGGTAGCAATTCTAGGAAATAGGGAATGTCAGAGCCCAAAACCAAGGGCACAGGCTTGGAGAAGGAAATTAGTTGTGAGCAGCTGACCTCTAAGTTTCCCAGTAGGAACTGATTTCACACTTATGGTAGTCACATTCATGGGGTGTCAGGCAGGTGAGAGGGGGGAGGAGGGGATGGGCACATTCACACCTAATGGGTATGGTGCCCACTGTCTGGGAGATGGGCACACTTGTACCTCTGACTCAGGCAGCGCAAAGGCAATAATGCGTAGCTGTGACTCTGGTGGGGCAAAGACAATATATGTAACCTAAATGTTTGTATCCCTGTGTAAGGGAAAATGCATTCGTATAGGCAATAGGTTTCTTAGGCCAAACTAAGATGACTGCTGCAATGGTTTTTTCCACCCGGTCCCCCCTACTGGCTGCCTTCGGGGAGACATGAGTCAGCACACATGCAACCAAGGTGTCATCTCCTGCGTGAACCCATGTGATCACGCTTCCCCATGGCATGTTACTACTATTGTTCAGAGCCATATGTAAGCACTCGCCATGTTCTCAGCCATGCTTTTCTCGGCTGCTGTATCCCCCCGACAATAAAGAGCACCTCTCACCTGCCTACTGCCACTCGTCTTTTCTTCCAATTTCCAAAGCCTGAGCCGGAGCACTCGTTAGCCACAGAGCTTCCTCCTCACACCTTGTAATAGTCTGAAATTAAAAAAAAAAAAAAAAAATTAAAAAAAAAAAGGAATTGGTTTCATAATTCTTCAAATGAGGTGGCTAATTTGTTCATTTCCTCAGCATGGAAGAACTTCTACAAGCTTCATAATTACCTTTCTCAGGTATAACAGAAATAGCCAGTCTGGGTCATCTTACCCTTTCAAGGGCTGCTGGAAGCTGAAAATGTGTTCAATGCAGTCTCTGTTTAAAAAGGGAAGATCTGAGGCTCGATAATCTGGGTTTTACTTTCCTGGTCTGCCATTCACTGTGCATAGCATTGGATAATTACACAGCCTCTCCAAGCCCAGTGTCCAAATCTGTGAAATGGGAAAAACAATGTTATCTACCTCAAATAGTGTCCTTTTCCAATTTTTTTTTGAGAATGAAATGGATATATCTAATGTTTCCAGATATGTAAACATTTTGTGATATGTGTAATAAAATAATTTTGTGCAAAATAAAAGGGAGAAGGGGTAGTATGATAGTCAAGGCTCTGCAGGGAAACAGAACCAATGGGACATTATATACATATGATATATGTGTGTGTATATATACATATATATGTAAAATGAGACATATTATGACACATTGGTACACATGATTATGGAGACTGAGCAGTGCCACAATCTGTCACCTTCAAACTAGAGAACTGGAATCACCTGGTGGCCAATGGTGTCATTCAGTCAGACTCCCAAGGCCTGAGAATCAGGGGAGCCAATGGTATAAATCACAGTCCGAAGGCAGGAGAAGATGAGATGAGCTGTCCCAGCCCAAGCAGTGAGGCAGAGAAAAAGTGATGAGCTCTTCCTTCTTCACCTCTTGTTGTATTCCAACTCTGATCAGATTGGATGATGCCACCTGTATTGAAGGCAGCAACCTGGATGACTGCTCAAGTCATCCCCAAACACCCTCACAGACACTACAAGAAACAGTGTTTAATTTGGGCACCCAAACCAACACAAAGTGATTATCTCTATCTTGCATGGTGAATGATTGGCTATATGGTGAGCCACTCACCTCTGGCACTAAATTTAAGGGGGCACCAAAACACTCAATAGCCAAGATAAATATTAACACTATTTTAATGAAATATTTTTTAAAAATCAAGATTAATGCAAAAATCCATGATGAATAAAATAGAAAATATTTTTAATAAAGATATAGGTCAACCCTGAGCTTGTCTGGGGTCAAGGCTCACTCACCTCACCTTCCTTTCAGCCCTGGGGGGAAGGATTCACAGAATAAGCACATATCTGACCTGGTCATTGAAGGAAGGACAAGGTGGAGCTTGGCAGGTAGACAAGAGAGAAATGGAAGGAACAGGGGCATGGGGAACAGCTTATGCAAAGGCACAATGCATACACTATAAATATTGTCATGGACATAAAGAACCGTAAACTAGATCATAACAATTGAGATCACACTGGGGGAAGGGACAAAGGCCACATAATGTGGAGGGTCTTATACTTGCTAATTGACAAGATTTTATTTGGTGGAGGTGCAACAGAGGTCAGTCATAGACTCCTTTCATTTTAGGTGCTTTGACTTAATGTTAGAAAATCCCTTTGTATAGGCCCTATCCCCTGAGGGCTTTAATGTGTTTATTATTTTAAAGATTGTGATTTTTTTAATAAAAAGGCAAATGGAGCAGTAGAACAGTGCTTACATATAATTATCAATCACTGCATGGTAGGTATTAGCATTATCATCTTCACTATCACTATTTTTATCACTTGCTCAGGCTATTATCTTCCCTCCATGCCTCTCATGTTAAAGACATGAGGGAAAGCTTGCCTAAGTCACCCAGAGCGAGGCTAATAGACCCTGGGAATGACTGCAAGTGTTCCCTGTTTCTCACACCTTGTTCAGCATTTTATGTTTTCAATAGAAACTTATTCAATCACATCAGATACATCCAAAAGACATCAATTATTAAAATAGCAACTTCCAAAAGTCCTGATTTTATTTTTCTCTTCCATTTTTCCAATTGTCCGGGATCTTCACTTGCACAAATTATGACATCTCTAAAAATGTTTATTCTTCAAACCTGAGAGATTTACCTTATATTCACAGAAATGCTTTTATATTTTAGACTAAAAGATAGATGTATGATTAAAATTTCATGGCAATAACAAATACATAAACACCTGTTTAAAGCCATGGTTGGGTTAAATGAGCAGAGGACTCTTTCCTCCTTATTACAGTACATAGGAGAAAATTTTTATGATTCCATTTATGACAATGTAAGACTCTTTCTCCAGTTGTCTAGCTGGCTTCACAGCCTCAGCCTCTGGAAGAACTGAGATACATAAGATATGCTATATAATGTGGTGTAAGTGACACTTTATTTTTATGTCTTGGTTCTGGGGGGTGTTATAAATTAAATCCTTAACTGCAGAGACTTGTCAGGTAATGCAGCTGAGCTGTACTTACCACCTGTAAGGCTGTACTTACCACCTCACATGGAATATTGACCAAATCCAATAACATTTAACTGCCCATACCAACAACATTTTCAAAGGTACAAATATGTACAGACAAAACCCTGCAGCATGGTGTAGCAGTTATGAAACCCACAGAAACCAGTACTCTGAGAAGTACAGCCTGCAGCTCTCACAGTTAAGAGATCATTTGTTCAATCAATGACAACGAATAAGTCAGTTAACAAAACTAGCCAAGTGATAGAGATAAAAGTCTAGGACATGACCCAAATATTTAATCTTTTTTTCTTGAAGGTTTTGTTTTTAATCCATTTATATATAATAAAAGTAACATCAAATTCAGTGCTCTTAATTACCTAATTCTATACCGATAATTTTCCCCTATGGAAATGCTGAAGTTTTGGACAGATTTTATTTTTCTGTTTTAAAGATGAAATAAGAAGAAGGGAGGGAGATTCTCTGAAAGATCTATACAATGAAAACTATAAAACTATGAAAGAAATTGAAGAAGATGCAAATAAATGGAAATACACTGTGTTCATGGATTGGAAAAATTCATATTGCTACAATGTCCATACTATCCAAAGCAATCTACAGTTTTAATGTAATTCCTATCAAAATTTTGATGATGTTTTTCACAGAAATTAAAAACAATACTAAAATTTGTGTGGAACCACAAAAACCCTAAATAACTGAAGCAATAGTGAGCAATAGTGTTCTTTTTGAACAAAGCATTACAATACCTAATCTTAAAACCTACTGCAAAGCTATAGAAATATAAACAGCATAGTACTGGCACAAAAACAGATATGTAGATTAATGGAACAGAATAGAGAGCCCAGAAACAAAGCCACCTTTTTATGGTCAACTGATCCTGAACAAAATTACCCAGAACATACAATGAGGAAAGGACAGTCTCTTCAATAAATCATGTTAAGATAACTGGAAATCAGCACACAGAAGAATGAAATTGGACCCTTAACTCACACTGTATACAAAAATCAACTCAAAATAGATTAAAGACTCAAACATAAGACCCAAAATTGTAAAAGTACTAAAAAACAATATAGGGGAAAAGCTTTCTGACATTAGTCTTGCAAAGATTTTTTTATGGATATGACCGCAAAAGCTCAGGCAGCCAAAGGAAAAATAGACAAACGGGATTACATCAAACTAAAAGCTCCTGCACAGAAAACAATCAGCAGAGTGAAGAGATAATCTACGGAATTAGGGAAAATACTTGCAATCCATACATCTAAAAATTGGTTAATATTCAGCATACGTAAGAAACCCAAAGAAATTAATAGCTAGAAAACAAATAACCTGGGCAAGGGACCTGAATAGATATTTCTAAAAAGAAGACAGAAAAATGGACAACAGGTATTTGAAAAAATGCTGGACATCACTGTTATTGTTTAAGTATAGTTTGTTCCCACCAAAACTCATGTTGGTGTCTTGGTCCCCAGTATGGAAGTGTTGGGAGGTGGTGCTTTTAAGAGGTAATTAGGCCATTGAGATAGATTAATGTCTTTCTCCAGAGACTGGGCTAGTTTTCTCAGGAATGGATTAGTTCCTGCTAGAAGAAATCATTATATAAAGCAAGGTTACCTCTGGTGTTCTGCACTTTTTTTCGAAACATGCCTGGTTCTTACTCCGTTTCTTCACCATGTTTTGATACAGCACAAAGGCCTCACTAGAAGCTGCCAGATGCAGCCACCCAATCTTGAACTTCCCAGCCTACTGAACCATGAGCAATATAATTATCTTTTCTTTATAAATTACCCAGACCCAGGTATTACGTTATAGCAGCACAAAACAAACTAGGCTAATCATCAGGAAAATGCAAATTAAAACTACAATGAGATATTACTCACATCTATTAGAATGGCTACTATCAAAAAGACAAAAGACAACAAGTGTTGGCAAGGATATGGAGAGAAGAGAACTCTTGAACACTATTGGTGGAAATGTAAATCTGTACAGTCATTATGGAAAACAGTATTGAGGTTCCTTGAGAGATTAAAAATAGAACTACATATGATTCAGCAATTTCACTTCTGGGTATAAATTCAAAGTAAATGAAGTCAGTATCTCCAAGAGATATCTTCAAGAGGTAAGACAGCATGTTCACTGCAGCCTTATTCACAATAGCCAAGATATGCAATCAATCTAAGTCTCCAGCAATTGAGAAAATGTGATATATATATAGAGATACATAGATATATATACCCATACACATCCATACACACACAATGCCATATTATTTAGCCTTACAAAAGAAGGGAATCCTGTCATTTGGTCATTTGTGACCACATGGATGAACCTTGAGGACATTATGCTAAGTGAAACAAGCCAGGTACAGCAAGACACATACTGCATGATCTCACTTATACGCAGAATCTAAAAATCAGCTCGTAGAAGCAGAGAATAGAATGGTGGTTACCAGAGGCTGCTGGGGCGGGGTGCAGGGAGTAAGGAGATGTTGGTCATGGGTACAAAGTTTCAGTTGAGCAGGATGAATTAGTTCTGGAGACCTATTGTACAGCATGGTGACTATAGTTAATGATAATGTGTCGTATACTTGAAAATTGCCAACAGAGTAGATCTTATATGTTCTCACCACAAAAATAATAAGTATCATAACTAAGATAATGGGTATGTTAATTACCTTTATTTAATCATTCCATGATGTATAAATATATCAGAATATCAAGTTGTACACCATGAATATGTATAATTTTTATTTGTCAGTTTAAAAAGAAAAAAAAGTACTTCCAGGCCCCTCATAACAATTTTGTATCTGTGAATGTCATGTGCAAGGGACATTTTGCAGTACAGGTGAGAAAGGAATGGAAGTAAAAGAGGGACACATGCTTAAGACTTTTGTTGATTATAGGAGGCAATGATCTAATTAGTAAGTGTGTGTGTTTCAAAACCTTTTGGTGATTTTCTCCTCTAGGCTTTTACAGTGCTGGAGATTAGCTTGTCTGGAATTGAACAAAACTAAAGAAATCAGCTTGACCTCTCCAATTGCTAAGGAAACCTATTGTTAAGTTTTCAAAAAGATGATAGTAATAATCATACTAAAACAACCTTAACTAGCAGGCATCCAGTACTTATTTACTGGGCAACAGGTACTTTTTACATGGATTGTGCCATGGGATCCTCAGAACAAATTCAGGATGTTGCCATGTGACAGATGAGAAAACCGAGTCTTAGAAAGATTAAATAACTTGAGAGTGATTGCAAAGAGTAATGAAAGATGTGATTTGAACATCAATAGTTTGACAAGAGGATCTACACATTTTGTTGTGGCTTTTCAAAGATTTCTAAGACTATAAAATATGGCTTGATTTATGGGTTCACACTCAGTTTATCCCTGTTAAAAGGCGTAACATAATGATTTGAAGTCTATCCTTTAAATTCTAAACTTTTAAAAATCAATTCATTAAGCCAGTATCAGTTGTACAGTTTAGAAGTGCTAGAGAGACTAGAGCAGGACTGAAGAATTTAGATCCTGCCAGAATCTCCTGAATTCTAGCAGCGTGTCCAGAATTCTGCTTGCAAAAATTTATTCCACCCCAAGTGGTCTTTGATACAGAAACATACAAAATAAAGCAAAGGAAAGCAAACACAAAATTAAGTCATATTTGAGCCCTAAACTCTTACGAAGAACTGTAGTTGGCTAGATTACAGCATAGAAGGCATACACGTCTTCAAACTAATTTAAATGTGTATTTCAGGATTTAGCTAATTCGATAAATTTTCTTGGACTAGCCAGTGTTCCATACACTAATTTCGGCAGAATAACAGAAGAATCCCTAAGGAGTTCATGCAAATACAACTTACAGGGCTCAAACCTGGGGAAGTGGAATTTAGAACTTCTGAGGTAGGGCCAAAGCCTTTTTTTTAATTTTTTACTTTTTTAAAGATCCTGGTTACTTTGATGTCTGCCTATTTTTGGCAACCACCGCTTAGACCTTTTAATCAGCCACAGT
Source organism: Varecia variegata (assembly GCA_028533085.1). Taxonomy (NCBI): domain Eukaryota; kingdom Metazoa; phylum Chordata; class Mammalia; order Primates; family Lemuridae; genus Varecia; species Varecia variegata. The sequence continues at coordinate 12,951,774 of CM052442.1, forward strand.
GACTTCCTTCCTAGACTGTGTGGCCTAATTAACATAGCAGGACTCCTACTGGGTGGTTTGCCTTGTTCTTGTTCCTGTTGCTTTCCTGATGGGGGTTAAGAAATGTGTGTTTTTGTGTTGGGAGGGACAGGGTGGGAATCCACCAATCCATTGACTCCTCCCAGAGAGTGACACCTGTTTTGAGACACATTTTATTCTAGGGTCCATAAACAATGAGAGAAATAATGAAAATCCAAGGAGAATAGAAATATCTTGAGGAACCCATTAAAACTTCTGGGGTTTCAGAGGGAATAAGTGACTTTCATTGGAGAGATGAAATACATTTTCATGTACCAAAGAGACATTGAGCAGTGCAATTAAGAAAGGAATGATCACAAAAAAAGAAGCACATACTCGGTTTAGTTCATTGTAGGAGGCAATGATCCAATAAGTGAGCGGTTTTACAATCCTGAGAATCAACTTGCTTCAGGAAAGAGGCATCATGTGAGTTGGGCCGTTAAAGATGGCACCTATGAAAAAGAATGAAGTTTATATTTAAATTCTGTGTTACAAATATAGAGGTTATGAATGGTTGAGTGTTTTATCCAAAGTAAAATAACAAATCCTGTCATGAAACAGAAAATAGAATTTAAGAATTTAAGCCTCCTAAATTTTCCATTAATTCCACTAATATTAATATAAATCATGGTTAACGAGATTTTTTTAATTCGAAAAACTACAGGGGAAAATGTTCTTTTTACATTAGTACTAAAATATGAAAGGCGTTGGAAAATACACAAGATTACCCAGTATTAATTTACCTTCACTATCTAAAAATTAACAATAGCTATGTTGCTTGTTTTCATGATGCAATCCTTACACAGAAAATGATGGTGTCAGGTTTTATTTTTTCCCTTCTGAATACATTATGAGGAAACATGGTATGTTTGATTGACTGAAGACATGAAGGAAAATCCATTTATACCTTTGTTTACTACTTAAAAAAGCTATTGGAGGCTTTAGAATTCCCTTTACAAAGAAGCTTCTCAGGAATCTCAGATCTTTTGATGGAGGTGTTGCAAGTTTCTGATCTACAGTGGACTTTGAACTAAGGAAGCAACATTCTCATTACTTAGCAGTTACAGAAGACAACAGGTCTGTAATGAGTGTCATCACCTTAGAGTTCTCATGCTAATACAAAACCTCCAGACATCCCAAAGATTTCAGTCATTCATGTTATTTTTATTTCTGCTCTCCAAGTTAATTTGACTGTTTCAAAGTTTTCTGTTGTATTTTTTGAAGTCTCCCTTCTCAGCTTAATGCTCCCTGGAACTCTTTATCTCCACCCTCTTTCCATTTTTCAATTTACTCAATACTTGATTTTCTATTCTCTCCCTCAGTGATTTTTTAAAACCTATGTTCGGCTAGCCAGAGATTAAATTTCAGCTTAGTTCATACCCTCTCTCATCCTTCAAGCACTTTGATATAAACTAAATGCTACCAGCCATGGGGAAATCACACTTGTTAATGTATTTTTCCCCTTAGATTGATGTGTCCTATGTTAAGATGACTTAAGTACCTTATAAAATACCCACCCACTTCACTTTCACCTGTGGACACACTATCCATCATGCAGACCTCCTTTGTAACATTACCCCTGAGCACTCTGGCCTTTGTTGTCCCTCCTGCAGTGTGTACATTTCTGCATTTCATGTATCTCATTAGACTTCATAATTTCAGCAGTTTAGACCCTGCATATATATAACTTCTAATAACTTGCAGCATGCCATTATGATACATTGGTGAAACAGATATTAGCCTCCTCGATTTTTAGACTGGGAAGCTGAGCCTAAGCGAGCTGCCCCAAATCATCAGGTTAATAAGTGACATATGCATCATTTAAACTCAAATGTTCTAAATTCAAGTCATGTACACTTTCTTTGATGCCAAAATGATGTATGGTCCATTAAGTGTTTTACTTTGTTTTTCTTTTATTTCAAATTAGAATATAAGTTCTTTGACAGGAGTTAGCATGTCATAATTATTCTAGAAAAAATGTAGACATTTGGCACATTTTTCATAACTTTATACTGATTAGCTAACTGGTTAATTAATAGAAATTATCATTTCATTTTACTTATATGGCATAATGTCCATTTTCTCTAATTTTTGCAGTAGAAATTATACTTTTGTTGTATTTTGCAGTCTCAGAAGAGGAAAACATTTACTTCTTTTCTCCAAATATAATGGAAAAGGTAAATATTTTTTTGTTGGGCTTAAAGTTTTGGCCTATGATTCAGTTATTTAGGACATCCCCTTAGCTGTTTTGGAAAACCACTTAGGACTATTAGACCAGTAGATGGCTCTCTAATTCCTGAATTATAAAGGAGAAAGGAGCTAATACATTTGACTTCTGGTGAACAGATTTGATTTGATTGCACCAATGACAGGAATAAACTTCATGCAGACTTGCTGAAACTTTATGCTGTTTTGTCATGTAGCTTAAAATGGGAAAGCTATTCTTGACCCTCCTCGTCCTTGACAAGTTCCAGAGATTGTTGAAGAAATCAGCACCAGCAAGAAAGACAATTTGTTCGACTCTGAATAGAACACTGGCTTCATCAGTACAGAGCAACTTCTTCCCCAGGATTTAAGTTACCAGGAGAACCGGAACTAATTGCAAAAAAATGAATGCAGTTCTCATCCTCGGGTGGCAGCAAGTTGTCTTTCACAGCGGGGCATCTGATATAACTGCAAAAATGTAGGACCTATTTGTGTTTACTAAGATGGAATGTGGGGAATTTAGACACATGGGATATAGGAAAAAAATAGTATTCCAATTTATTCTTACCAGATAGCATTATGCTTTTTGTGTTTTGAAATAAAAATTCTGAAAGCAAAGAAAATGTTTTTAAAGCATTGCATAAATTCTATTCCAGCACTAAAACGAAAGGAAAAAAAAACAAACCCTCATTTATCTGCATATTCATGAATATGTCTGTACAAACATGTGTACAGAACATAGTTCCATGCCGTAAAGACACTTTTTCCCCTCGGTCAGAAAATGTTGTAGCTCTATTACGTGTTGTACATTCAGCTGTTCTTTTTCAGAAGCCAAGTTTTAAAAATCCTCAAAATAAACCCAGCAGAAGATAAATATGTGTCCCCAGCAGAAGATAAATATGTGTCCCCATCAGAATTTACTCCAGTGTTTAAGGCATGGTTCATTTCAATATCACTTCTTACCAATCCCAGCAGGGAAAGCCCAGGTTGCTGCCTTCAGAAGAATCTGCACCTACAGGTGAAGAATTCCTGAGTTTGGTTTGTAATGGGTGGAGTGTGGAATTTGTGCACAGCTTTGACTTTCACAGTAACTTTATGCTCTTTTGAAGAATTATGAGCACATATGACTTGAATGAAAGTAGCATTATACATTTTTGAGGTTTGGAGTGGCGCAGTCAACTAACCATTCGTATGGATAATCACAGGGCCTAGGACGCAGCAGTGTTCTTTCACATAGCTCACCAACCTCATATGGTTTGGATAGGATCAGACTGATCAGCAATAAGCCATCCTCAATTATTTCCATTCAATTCGAGGTTCTTAAATGTGCCAGGTCTCTCTAGGATAAAGGAATCTGATTTTAAGCAAGAGCAGACACAGAAGGATATAAAGATATCCAGCGTTCAGTGGAGCTCACACAGCTCAACTTCCCTGGCCTGCAATTCCAAACAAGACCTGGATTTGGCTCCCTTAACCACTGGGATTATGGGCACAGGAATGAGCCACTGTATGCATCAATTTGTCAAATTGCAAATCCGTGCAATATGAAAATGAGCAGTACTTATCTCAAATAAAATATTCTACAGGAAGCTGGTAGTGCCAATATAATAATAGCTGCCATAAAGCCTTCAACTCTTTGGAGAAAAGGGTATCTCTATTTTCATGCTTATGTGTTACTTTTTACTATTGTCATCTTGATCACATTCAAGTAAATGAGTTGGAAAAGCCTGAATTTGTTAGTCTTCTGATTATTTCTATAACATCGGATTTGATAGATATCTGTTGAATTTTCAGAACATCTTATATCAAACTAAAGTCAACTATTTTTATGTTTGGACTGCCCTGAGTACTCAGGGTGGATGGGAAGTACTTCAACCAAATAATAAAATGAATTATTCTTCTCTTTAATTTGGAGTATACCTAGGCAGGAAGGAACTAAGGAGGGATAATAGGAATGATAGAGTGAGAAAGAATCACATTTGTTCACCTTCTATTTATAAAACAACTCAACATGCAAAGCATAACAGTACTTTTTAGTTGGTTCTACTACTGAAAATTACTCCTTTTCTAGGAGTAGGTATAGCAAGTGACACTAAGCTAACATAGTATCATCTTAAAAAATGCCTTTCTAGGTGTCCTGGAATTGATGACTAAACTTAAAGCCCAGGCTATGTGGGCATATAGTAGCTCACATCTAAAGAGGGAGTGTCCAGAATGAGAGTTCCATATCTTTATCAGGGTTTTGTAAGAACAATTTCTGCTGCCTTAATTCTTACACCCTCACAACTAATGGACACGGACATGGTGAGCATTGTAGAGGGGAAGAGCATGCCTCTAAACCTCGCTTGGGTGAGGCAAAGACATAAAATGTAACCAGAAGATATTTGCACTTCTGTGTTTATTGCAGCATTTTTCACAATGGCTAAAATGTGGAATCAGCTTAAGTGTTTATCAAGGGACGAATGGACACAGAAGATGTGGTAAATGTACACAATGGAATATTATTTAGCCATGAAAAAGAAGGAAATTTGTCATTTGAAGAAACATGGATGGAACTGGAGGACATTATTCTAAGTGAAATAAACCAGGCACAGAAAGACAAATATTGCATTTTCACACTCATATAGGGGACCTAAAAAAAATTGATCTCATGGAGATAGTGAATAGAATGGTGGCTACCATTCTATTCGTGGCTAGAAGAGGCACCAATGGTGGCTAGAAGAGGTATTGGTTAATGGGTAATACTGTTAAATAGAAGCAAAAAGTTCTAGTGTTCAATAGTGCAATAGGGCAGCTATAGTTAACACTAATTTATTATATTTCAAAATAGCTAGAAGTTTTCAAATGTTCCCAAGATAAAGCAACAATAAATGTTTCAGATGAATCATGTCCCAATTACCCTGATTTGATCATTATGTTATATGCTTGTATCAAATTATAACATGCACCCCATGAATATGTACAATTATTATGTATCGATAAAAAATTAAAAAAAAATTCTTAGACCAGCCTGTGTTCTCCCAGATTTTATGAGGGGAAAGGGAAGAAAAGAGAGAATCTGCACATTTGAGAGCCATTGAACTGAAGAGTGCTATGTGTTTCCCTCTGATCCCTGCATAAAAGCAGGGCTAACTACCCCTGATATCTAGTGAGGACGGCACCAAGAGGATCGCTCATAAATATGGAGGGTTTCTGTGAGAAAGGAAGAGTGCTGTCTCCTTCCCACATTGGATATAAGTGTAGGTAGTGACCTTGTTTATTTTTTCTGCATCTATCTGATCTAGAGAAAAGAGATCTGAAAAGAGAGAACTGAGCACAGAGAGGGACCAGTCATGAAGCAGACAGTCCTTTCACCCTTTGTTTTGGCATAGATGGTTGAGTGTCCTCTGGGGTTCAACGTGCACTCCAGCAGATTGCTGTGGTTTGAATGTGCATCCTCAAAATTTGGGGGATGACAATATGATACTATTAAAAGGTGGGACTTTTAAGAATTGATTAAGCCATGAGAGCTCCTCCCTCCTTAATGGGATTAAGGCCCTTTTAAAAGAGGCTTCACACAGTCTTAGCTTAGTTTGCCCTTCTGCCTCCTGCCATGTGAGGACATAGCAAGAAGGCCCTTGCCAGACCAAATGCTGGTGCCATGATCTTAGACTTTCCAGCCTCCAGAACTGTAAGGAAGACATTTCTGTTTTTATAAGTGAATTACTTTGTGGTATTCTGTTGGAGCAGTACAAATGATCTAAGATACAGACAGCCCAGTATCTGCCCCCGGCTGCTGACTCACCCTCAAGGCTGGCTACCTGGTGAGCGGACCACATCAGCAGAAGGATGTGGGTAATCACACTGAAAGCAGGAACAGAGGGCTGGGCTGGGCTGGGCAAACTCTGCCATAAGGGGTCTCACCCAAGAGCTTGCTTAAAAATACTCATGCTTAGGCTCCAAGGCAATGCTAGCATTAGGCAGGAACAGCCAGGCTGGAGGTGTGAATATTGAATTCAACTAGACTGGACTTTTAGGAGCTCAACGATGATGTAAAGCTATGAAATTTGCCCAAGAAATTGACAACAATAAAAAAAAAAGCAGGGAAAAGAGATTCCTGTAGCTCATTTGGAGATAGTAGTTGGAGAAAAATAAGTGTTTCATGCTTGTGCTCCTGTGTTCAAGGCACATAATAAACTACTGTATGAGGAAGCAGCTGTGGTCATGACCCCTCAAAGCACCTGCATAATGGGGACATTAACTCTTCTCTCTTTATTTTGATACCCGGTGTCCTGTTGGCTGCTCTAAACCCCAATGTTTCATTAATGTACACGAGTGTTTTAAGATATTTAAAGTGATAAAATGGATGACTTACCTGATACCAGCTAGCACAGTGAACTCATACTCCGTTTTGCTTAAATATATTATTTTTCCTTCTAGGCAACTCAAAAATTAAGAACAGATTTTTGCCAAAGCAATGACTGAACCATAGTGATGTCACTTGCTCATCTGATTCCTATTATAACATTCAAAGAATTCACAGCTGAGCACTTTCCACCACTTTTCTCAGTTTTATTTCAGCCCAACTTGTTTGTATCTCTCTCTGTGGCAAACCAGTTTGAAAAGAATCAGGACCCCAGGGGTGAGGCAGAGGGCTGGAAGGAAAGAGAAAGCATGCTGATCGCTATTAAATAAATTAGAAACTGTTGAGAAAGGTTTTTTTTCCCCCACAATGTGATTGCACTTACCACTGGAATGTCTTTAAAGGGTGTATTTAAGAACACGTTTTTGCTTCACATTCACGTCAAAACTCTGGCCTGTCCTCTATCACGATCAAGTGAGGAGAGGAAAACAGGAAGTGAAAATAGCAGGAGAAGGTCTGAAATTAGAAGGCAATGAGTACTTTAAAGATATCTGATTGTCGTCCGCGTTCAGCAGGCAGTAGACAAAGGAATGGCCACACAGAGAATGTGCGCACTGTCTTTATAATTATGGCGCATTTCTACACAGCCTGTTGCCCCCGCAAAGAAAATATGTCAGCCCTCACACATGAATAAATTTGATTGAACATGATTAACCCAACTGGTTATTTTCTGCAAATAAGAGACATTTAATTCTCTCAGATTGACATACAGCTTATTTTACTTGTTCCCTCTTCAAAAAGAAAGAAAATGATAAAGAAAACTAAAATGTTATTCATGTGCTTCAAATATATTTTTGTTTATGGTATGCACATGTGCTATACATTATTTAAAACCCCAGTCCTAAAAACCTAGCCCTCTGAATATAATTTTTGACAGTGATATTGGGTGAGAAAGGAGTCATTTCCTATTGCAAGTATTATGGAAATTCTTATAAGGAACATGCCTATTATAAATAAAATAAGATGCCACTCTGGGAAACTGATAAGTCTTTATGGTTGAGGAAATTAACCACAGATTTGGGAGTCCCGAAGAGAAGAGAGGACTAATGATAATGGATTTATATGCAAATTATGGGATCTTTGTAGACAGATTCAACTGGAAAGATACTGTGAAAATCAAGAATGATGGCTAATTTGATAACACAAATTAATATGCATTTTTCACATGCAATAGTTTCAAGATAAACATAGGGTTTAGTCAACCATGACCAAACTCTTTCTGAGGCCCATCTGACTTGCAGCATTGCTGTCATGACCTTCTGGCATAATATGGAAACAACAATGCCTTCCTCTGTGCAATGTACCATCCCCTGATGTGTAAAGCAATTTCTACTAACTGCATCCTTGCATTAAATATAAGGGCAGACAGGAAATGGGACACAGTGTTTGCTGGAAAGTCTTCTGTAGGTCTTCATTACAGTTTGCAACCTACATTGCTATCAGAAAAATGAAGAACTGAGACAATTCTGCTCCTAGTTTTACCAACCAAGGCTTCCATCTTCTAAAATCTGTAGTGATAAATACAATGTAGAGGTAGATGGCACATAGATACTGAGCTTTGCAAAATGAACACATTTTAATTTCAAAATAAAAAATAAAATACAAAGCAGCCTTCAAATTACTTTGTTTTCCCAAACATGCCTAGATAGTAACATTTCTGTGGCTAAAAAGCAGGGTAGGTTTTCTATCATTCAAGCACCTGATCAAATGGATATGACTGTTAGGTTATTAAATTCTTAAGGACAGACATGTTTTATATAGGATCCAATAAATTATTTTTATTTTTAATTTTAAAAAATGTTGCTAGAAAATATTTTATTTTTCTTGTATTTGATCTTTACAAAAACGTTGTCTTCCTATCATACTACTTCAAGGTTGAATAACCTGAACAATTTCCTGACAAAGTTAGAGGCACATAGTATAGTGGTCCCCAACCTTTTTGGCATCAGGGACCAATTTCATGGAAAACAATTTTTCCACAGATCTGAGGGAGGGGGATGGTTTCAGGATGATTCAGGCACATTACATATATTGTACACTTTATTTCTATTATTATTCTATTGTAATATATAATGAAATAATTATGCAACTCACCATAATGCAGAATCTAATGCCACTGCTGATCTGACAGGAGGTGGAGCTCAGGCAGTGATGCAAGTGATGGGGAGCAGCTGTAAATATAGATGAAGCTTTGCTCACTCACCTGGTGCTCACCTCCTGCTCTGCAGCCTGGTTCCTAACAGGCCACTGACTGGTACCAGTCCATGGCCCAGGGGTTGGGAATCATAGACACAGTATGTGTAATAGCTAATAGCATGAATTCTAAGTCAGATTTCTGCTGCTGACTAATTGATCTTGACTAAGTTTTTTCGTTTTGTTCTTTAAGACGATTTTTTTTAAAGCAGTTTTAGGTGTACAACAAAATTGGAAAGAAGATACAGATATGTCTCATATTCCTTCTACTCCACACATGCATTGCTTCTCCCATTATCAACGTCCCCCACTAGGGCTGGCTAGGGATTTTAACCTTGTAGCCCCTCAGTTTTCTCATGTGTAAAATGGGATTATAATCACACCTATTGTTAAGACTTATTTATGAAGAATTTAAAACAGTGTTTGTCACATAGAAATGGTTGCAAAAGTGCTTGCCAAGTCATGTAATGATGTGTTTAATAAACATTTATCGATAGATAAATTGTTTACATTTCTAATAAGTACTCTTTAAAAGACAGATGACAAATTGTAGAATATAAAGTCCATACATTTCACGAGTACTTTCTTTGATATAGAACAACTCATTGAACCGTACACGTAGGTGCAAGGCCCTTCTGAGTTGTGTCTAGGCGGGAGGGTTTCCTCCAGAGTCAGATAATAATCACTATCACATAGAATGCTGACTTGGTATCTTTATTTCTATGGCATGTTTCTACCGAGTTTGTTACCCTGCATATATTCAGTGATTTGATGGAACCACTCATCTGAAATGTAATATTGATATTGTCATAAATAAGTTATTTTTAATTCTCTGCAGTCAAAACATCATTCTAATATATCTATTCTTTGGAAACAGTGTTTGTAGAGAAAATAGGCTGGAAAGGACTTCTGTTGTTATTGTTATAGGCATTTATTCACTCTTGAGTGCATCCTCATTGTAAAATTTTGAAGTTCTCAACACATTCACAAAATAAAAATTTCCCTTATTTATATATAGAGCATTTAAAAATATTTGGTAATTCTCTTAATTTTTTTTCCTCTGGTTTCTCCTATTTCATGGGTCGAAAAACTAGGATTATTTTCGACAAATACAAAAGACTTTAAATGCAAATAGAACTCATGTGATAACAGAAGGAAAGGTGAAGAGGAAGGCTTTTACAGACGTTTAAGGGAAATCAAAATCAGGAAAGTATGTGAAATTAATTATACCGGCATTTGGAGCAAGGAATTCAGGTATTGAATTGTAGCATCATTGACTCTGAGAACTTGGGCTCTGAGCTTTTATTTCCCCATCTGTAAAATGGCAATAAAAACATCCACCACATAGGAGTACTGAGGGGAGTTAAGAGCTGTTTAGTTTAGGGACTGGCACACAGTGAAAGGTAGTTCTTAGTTTAGATAGCTGTTAAATTAATCAAGACATCCAATCACATATTATAAGACCCTTGAGGACAAGTACCGTATATTCCACCAAACATACTGAGTACTCAATAAAATAATCACTGATTGGCAGGCAAGGCAAACATCTGCTTCCAAAACGATTACAGAATAACACAACTGGATGTTGGGACAGTCAGACAACATCAGTTTTGAGGACTCGAGCTACTGAGCTTCAGTCTTACTCATAGGATGGAATGGTTTCCCTTTATCAAGATTAATATTCAGTAATATTCCACAGTGTGCTGCAGAAAGACCTCCCCTAAAACCTGATAGCTGCCAATATGTAACAATGCTCAAATTGTAATAGAGTGATCAACATCTTGAAGACTTTTCCTTGAATGTGTTAACATTCCCACTATTAACTAATAAAGCTTGTTTTAGTATTCAAAAAATGTCCTAAGCTTCGGGTATGATTAATAATTCTTATTAATAGTATAATTAGCTTTTTTCCCCCTTCCCTTAAAAAATTAAATTCCATATTGTAAAAGCCAGGACAGGGTTCCAGAAATCTCTGATGCTTGGTTAATTTGGATTTGCGTGAAGCTCAAATTGGTTGGACAGAGCTGTGCTTTAATAGATGCCAGCTACAGAGGAAAATCTGTTTGTTTTATGTAAATGGAATGCATTTGCTATTTTCTATGCATTCCCTTTGCAGGGCTGGACATAACTTGAGCATTATGTATATATTTCTAATTGAGAGTTTCATTTTCATTTTCTAACAAGCTGTTATACTAGAAAGTGAGTCATGGCAAGAAGGCCTTGCTTACCCTGAAGGAACATTATTGGGAAATCTAAAAGGCATAGATCTAAGAATATAAAGTAACTCATTGTGAGAAAAATTCACTGATTTTTTTTTTTTTTACTTTAAAAAAATTACCAAAAATAATATTTTTAAATCTTAGAGTATCACTAAATAGGGGTATCAAATATTGGTATCAAATATCATCAAAGTTTTCTCCTTGATATTTCTTGGGAGATTATAATACTGGAAATAAAGCTGGGATATGTAGCTTCTGTGGTGCTAGATTTTATTACACATTTTTTTTGGTTAGACTCTTAAAATTAAATGCATATTACTTTTTATTTAATTTTTAGGAAAGTAAATTAAACAATCCATAGTCCTTTTTTATTGGTCTGTTCATTCGTTTTTTTGAAAGTCTAGTTTTCTCCAGTGTAGGAGTAAGGACATTCATCATTAGAATCTCTGTTCAGTGCGACTGCTGTTTAAACATTACCTCACAATAAAATGTGAGCTTAGATGAGATAACAGACACAGATTATAAATATTTAAGTTGAAAATTAAGTGTAAGAGCTACTGATCAATGTCTCTGAGGCTGTGTTTGAACAGTTTATTTATTAAATACTTTCTAGATATTTTGAAAGACTTTCAGATAAATCTTCTAAATTAAAAAAAAATGAACAACCAGATTAAAAAATGTGGAAAAGATCTGAACATACACCTCACCAAAAGGGGTATATATGGCAAATAAGCATATGAAAGGCTTCTCAACATCCTATGTCATTAGGAAATTGCAAATCAAAACACCAGTCAATGGGAAATCACTACACACCTATTAGAATGGTCAAAATCCCAAAGGCTGACAAAACCAAATGCTGGCAAAGATGTGGATCAACAGGAACTCTCATTTATAGTAGGTAGGACTACAAAATGGTATGGCCATTTTAGAAGACAGTATGGCAATTTCTTACAAAACTAAACATGTTCTTACTGTGTGATCTAGCGATCACATTCCTCAGTATTTACCCAAATGAACCGAAAACTTATGTTCATACAAAAACCTGTACATAGATGCTTATATCATCTTTATTCATAATTGTTAAAACTTGGAAGCAATTAAGACATCCTTTACAAGGTGAATGGATAAATAAAGCGTGGTACATCCAGACAATGAATATTATTCAGTGTTAAAAAGAAATCAGCTATCAAACCATCAAAAGACATGGAAGGAAGTTACATGCATATTACTAAGTGAAAAAAGCCAATCTGCAATGGCTACGTACTGTATGAATCCCTGTATCTGGCATTCTGGAAAAGGCAAAACTATGGAGACAGTAAAAATTCAGTGGTTACCAGTAGTTTGGGGCAGGGGTCGGGGGCCGGGGGTAGGATGAATAGGTGGAGCGCAGAACATTTTTAGGGCAATGGAACTATTCTGAATGATACTGTCATGGTAAATACATGTCATTATACATTTTTCAAAACCTGCAAAATGTACACCACCAGGAATGAACCCTAATGTAAACTGTGGAATTTGAGTGACAATGATGTATCAATTTACATTCATGGATTATAACAAATACAACCCTCTGCTGGGGGATGTTGACAGTGAGGGAGGCTGTGCCTGTGTAGGGAGAAGGGGCTATATAGGAATTCTCTGTATTTCAGCTCAATTTTACTATAAACTTAAACTTCCCTAAAATATAGTGTATTTTTAAAAAATTAAAGGCTCAACCTAACATGATTTATAAAAGAGAATAGAATGAAAATTCTAAACATTCTACTATATGTTTGAGGATCTCAAAGCTCTTGCAAATAAGTATATTAAATTATACATCTGCCTAATCCATACAATTTAAATATTCATTCATAGCCTTATTTAATCACAAAATATTTATGCTTACTTGTGATGAGTCAAACAATTATCTCTGCCCTCAAGGACCTTACAGTGTTGGAGAAGAAACAGACCATTAAGTAATCATAAAGTAGTAAGTTTTATTTTGAATGCACATTTTATTATGAAAGCTTAATGGAGAAACATGCATATCAGAATCTTTTAGAATCAGAAGGTCAGGGGAGTTACCTGCAGACTATGACACAACTGAGTTTTGACCACTAAGAAAAAAGTACTCATAGAAGGAAACTTTCAATAAGAATCTCACCTCTGAATAAGAAGTGTACCCGTAAAGATCTTGGTAGACCCTCAACTAGCAGAGGCCCCTGATTTCATTCTGTATACTGCTATTGTTTTGTTTTTTGTTTTTAATTTCCGGAATAATTATTCACAGAAGCAACGACTGAGTGAGAAGTGAGAAATGAAGTGAGGATCTTTTGCAAATTCTACACTGGGCAAAGAGTTGGAGATTAAGTTTGGTCTCTGTTAGTTTTAACTGGGCTTGCACTTCTTCAAAGGCATACGGAACAATCATTCATAGGTGCAGAGCTTACAAAGGATTTAGAATAGCTGGATTAAAATCATCTAAACATAAAGATTGTCTCTTGGACCAGTGGCTGGTCTTAACTTCATCGAAACACCAATGTATGATCAGCCAAATCTGGACAAAGGCCAGATGGTTGTGTGGCACCTCCTTTAAACCCTGGAATGGGCTCACGATAGACATATCCAAATAATCCATTCAAATATCTGGCCTGAATTATTTTCATTAATATAGATGTTGTACCTGGGGTGGGACTGAGATGATAATAAGTATACTACCTACCTAGAAGTCATGTTTGACTCAAATGCTCAACTTTACTTCTATAATGTCTAGTCCCAAGATATCTTTTATTAATAAAACATTCACATCTAACTTATTGATATTTTTACTTCTTTCATATCTGCTCGTTTCTTTGAGACACACTTCATTTGCTGATACCAGAGTAACTAAACTACATATTGTTTTCTCATAGCAAACTTGATCCTTTGTGAGCAATACATAAAAGGGGAATGTTCTGGTTTATTTTATTTATTTTTAGTTCCTTTGAATTATGGAAACATTCTTTCCTTCGCTCCCTTATTTCCATCTCTTGTGAGTGTAGCAATAAGTGTTTGGATTATAATATGAAATGGCAGATTAATTTGCTATTATCCAAAGTTTTACATAATTAGTTTAAGTGTAATACATTCACTTTCGAAAATGTCCATACTTAGTCTAAGTTCTAAGAGCATAATGCTGCCAGGGTATTTTTCCCCTCCCCTCTGGGGTTGAAGCCTTGGTTTGCATCTCATCTCAGACACATAATTAGTTGTAGCAGGTCTATTATAGTGGTCGCATAGCCTACATCACCTCAGTCTTCTTTAAACATCATTTTAGCAAAGTAAACCCAGGAAATTCTGTTCACCTTACTTAAATGCTTGTAACTTTAGGAGTTTTACAATTCTTTCAGGCTCAGCACAGATGGGATTTTTCAAATGAAAACCAGATGAAAGTAAACAGCAATCTCACCATCAAAACCTGAAGGTAGGAAGACCCAGGCCTAGCTCTGTGCTGTAACAAGATCCGCTTTCGCTGTGAAAGTGTGTTTCCAATAACTACACAGTTACCTTTCATTAGAGACTCAAATCAGCATTTTATTTTTCCTTTTATAATTTTCCATGGTAAAAGGAGAAGTGGGCTTTCAAATCTCTAATTCATGTCAACCTGAGATGAAGGTTTTTAGCACTCTGCCTCTGTGGGGGTATTTGGATTTGTAGTTCATTTTACAAATCCTGTTTAACATACAATTAAATAATAATGTAAACATGTGACATAATCTCCCCTGGCTACAAACTTTCACTGACCCTCGTGATTTCCTCCCCTTGGGGTTTTAAATTCGTTGGAAATAATTCTTATTGGAACAAAAAAGAGCACTTGATTAGAAAGGAGTCATCTTAACTCTGTGGCCAACTTGTTTTGGATTTATTTTTATTTTTTAACTAGACACCTAGATTGTAGTTGTATAGTTACACCTTCAAAGTAGCCTCCTAAATTGGTACGCGTTAAAATCATTTGAGAAGCTTTAAAGTTTTAAAGCTCCTTCTCCAGATGATCTGATTTAACTGTCAGTATTGGGACATGACCATTTGTAGGTGTTAAACCATTTCTTTACTTATCCTAATATGTAGTCTATGTTGAGAATCATTGTCTTAGGGTCTAGACACTCTTTCCTGAGGGGTTTGTTCTTATGTTTCAAAGTTTTGGGTCCTTCTTACACATCCAGGAAAGTAAAGGATTTAGTCGAGACTGGAAAGAATGTGAATTCTGTTGTAGGCACACACTCAAATCTTAGGAGGTATCCTTAGCAGTGATAACTGATCTTAGCATCAAATCCTACTTCTAAGAACGGACTTGTGAAACGAAGATCTATCTGCACTAAAACTCCGTTGGGTGTCTCTGTAGTGCACTTATCTGATCTCACATCAGCATTTAGTACAAACTTTCTCAAAATCGGAGGCCTCTAGGCCTTTATGCCATTAGTCCTGCATTCTACGGCACAGTTAGAGCTGACTTCCAGCACAGTAAAGATTTAAAAACAACAGTGTGGTAGTATAACCTCATGGGTACCTGCAGAATGGATAATCTCTCTGGGGCATCTGCATTTCTTC
The DNA here is from genome assembly GCA_028533085.1 of Varecia variegata. Classification (NCBI taxonomy): domain Eukaryota; kingdom Metazoa; phylum Chordata; class Mammalia; order Primates; family Lemuridae; genus Varecia; species Varecia variegata. The sequence continues at coordinate 12,967,416 of CM052442.1, forward strand.
TCTTCAGGTGCTCTTCCTTGCCTCTATAAATGGAAAAATCAAAGACATAGGGCTGAATCAGCACACCAGGCATAATTAAAATGGATGGTGCAGGTTTCATTTCATATCATTTCTGAAAATTTAAGTATGGTAAAAAGAAGTTGTCCAAATCCAGAAATGATGTTATACATACCTGGGTTGTCTTGGATGATTATTATTCCAATCAGTGATCTTTGACTCTTATAATAGAAAAAGAAAATGTTACTCATGATTGAGAGTCATGTTTTATCATTAATAGGATGGCTAAATATCTTCATTACAAATAATTAGAAAATTCATGTTTAAGTAATGTAGATACAATGAATTTTTAAGAGCCCCACTTGCAAAAATTGTTTGTGTATATTTAATTTGTTTTCAAGATCCCAAGCTAGTAAACTTATGGTGTTAGATTTATTAAAATAAGATGCAGCTAATGTCACAAGTTTTAATTCTAGTAAGTCATCCTTCCAAATGTGTTTCTTTTCTCCTTTACCACTAGTATTTCTTTATCTCAAAATTAAAATAAAAAAAATATTTTGGAGCCACTTGGCATCTTTTATTTTTTAGAAAAGGACTTGAAAACAGCAAAGAGATTTTTTACTGTTAATATTTAGATCCAGATATAGAAAACTTGGAACTCTGAGTACTGATGTTTCTTTTAATTATTCTGATACAAAAATGGGATTCAGTTCACACACTGTTTGGGGTGAGGAACCTGCCACCTTGGGTCCACATGTGGCCTTCTGGATCCTTGAGTGTGGCTTTTTGACCGAATCCAAATTTAACAAAATTTTACAAATCCTTTATTAAAAGGATTTGTTCTGTGAAGTTTGGATTCAGTCGAGCGGCCACACCCGGGGGTCTGGAGAGCCACATGTGGCCCTGAAGCCATCCCTGAATGGGAATTTGATGTATTTAATGCACCATGACTAATGACTGACCATAGAGGAGATCTGAAACCAGTGGAGAAATGTGTAAACAGCACAGAGGAGAAAATATAACTTTGCCTTGCAAGAGTCTGTGGTGGAGATTGATAATAAAAGTTACAATGGAGTCAGATTTAGAAATAGAAAACATGTCAAGAAAAATCTCTGAAACACAGAAAATGGAAAAGAAATAAATGAAATAAAAGGACATTTGGAAAAATTACCGTTATGGTCTCCTATTAGATTTTAGAAGAAAAAAATCCATCGAACACGTGTTCATGCTGAGAAGAAATGGGCAAAGGGAAAGGACAAGATGCAGAGTCACAGATCTGAGTTTAAATTCTTGATCTATTCAGTGTATAACATAAGGCACATTACTAACACTACCCTTTATAAAACTTCATTTATAATTTATTATTTTTATATGTGCCATGAAAACAATACAATTATATTGCCCTAGGAAAAGTGCTTTGCAAATCATAGAGGTGATTTCAAGTATATTAATAGATAGAACCTTGCAACTCAAAGTGAGATTCTGGATTTCAACAAGAGTTCCAAGTTGGTTAGTATTTCACATGAACGTTACTTTGTAGAAGAATTGGTCTAAAAAGGTGGGAACTGAGTAATAGAAGAAGTCCTTAATCCTACAAGCAGTCAACTCTAATTTAGATTGAGCAAAATCTTGAAAATCTCTGATTCTTTCTCCTTGTCTATAAGTCTAAGAGTGGGAACCATTTTGGAGATTCTCTGGGGAGCTTTCATGACGTATATGTGTTTAACAATCAGTCGTAAGGGATGTTTCAAATTAATTTTTACAGGTATGAATCATTTGTTAATGATTCATATTTTGCTATATGTTCATTTAGAGTATTTCTCCAATATTACTCTCATGCCCCTGGCATCTGACAAGCTTCCTTCAAAGGAACAAAGGTGGGAATTGCCTATATACCCTGAAGTTTGTCTGCACAGATAAATCACACATAGTGTTGAGTTGTAGTCTGTTAGTGTCATCTATCACAAGTGTTCTAGCAGAAAAAACTGCTGAGAACTTTTGGAGTGGACTGTGCTTGAGTCCTCCTTGAGCTTGGAAAAAAAAAAAAAATTAGTAAGTAGAAGCAGAGCTTCCAAAACCATGTAGGGAGATGGAAGATTCTGATTTCAACTATTTTATACTTGAATATCATTTAAAAATTATCATTATTTTTCTTTCTTTGATTATTTTCAATATGTAATCAATACTTACTTTGTAAACAATCTGCAGGGCTTTGTTCTTCACCATAAGAGTTGCTATCCATGCAAACCTAGTGACATAAAGGAGAGAAGCAATTAACTTCATACATCCATTGGATAGCCAAACACCTGGAAAGGACTTCAGGATCATAGGGGCAGACAGCTGTGTGGCCTGTGTAGTCACACTGAGATATATGTGCAAGCTACCGACAACAACCTGAGAGGACTTACTAAGATTTAGACGAGGAAACAAGAAAACTGTGAAAGGTACTCTTAAGAATCCTGGGTAAAGAGATCTTTGACTCTATACCAGACAGGTGGATAGAGTAGGTGCACAAACTATGTCTCATTGGGGAACCCCCACTAGATCATGACACCCAGTCATTAGGGTGATAAGTTGAATTGAACTTGCCCCTGCTTGGATCCAATGTCTGTGTCCTTCCCAACTCAGCCAATTTCTCATTTACAAACTTGTCCCTTGTTTCTGTCAACTGTCTAGTCCTGAGCCGAGGGATCTGAATGAGGATTTTGGGCACAGTTTATTGATGGTCAAGTTTTCCACCGCAGTCCGGGCATCTCTAACCTAAGCCTGATAACCTGCATTCATACTAGAGCTTTTTCTAGTTACTCAAAAGATGGGAATTCAGACAATCATTTTTTTAAAAAAAGCTTATTGAGGTGTAATAAATACCTCTATTCTGTAAAGTTCATCTGTTTAAAGTGCAGAATTCATTGACTGTCAGGATATTTACAGAGTTGTGCAACCATCATTGTAATCTAATTTTAGATCATTTTCATCATCCCTAAAAGCAGTCTTGTGCCCATTAGCAATCACTTCTCACACCACCATCTCCCAGCCTTAGGCAACTGCTAATGTGCTTTCTGTCCCTATAGATTTGCTTATAATTTTTGATAAATGATTTAACCAGTCCTGAAAGATTCCTTTATTTTTTTTCTTCAAATTGCTCACTACATAATCTCCACTAACCTCTCAGTATGAAGTTCTTTGCCTTGAACTAGAGTCTAGAATATTAGCAATTAGTAATTTATTTTGTTATGTGTGTGTATTTTTCAGAGTCCAATTAGTCATTATCAAATAATTCAGACATGTTTTGTTCTCTGCTGAATTTTCTTCTGTTTTTCAGCAGGGAGAGGAGGAGCATAGTAGTGAAACCAAGAATTCATTAAGTATGAATGACTTCACATCTTTCCCGCTTCTGAATTCATATTTAGTTCTATGCATCTCTGAGACTTTCAGGGCATAAGGTGCCAGCCCTGGTCTTTTATTGGCCAGACTCATCTCTTGGATCCCAAGTCTAGGACTTGTCACCTACTAAACATCCCTTTCCAGTCATCCACATTTCAAACCCTTGCCAAGCTACAGTTATACAGTTTTTTTGCTTACTGCAGATGGGAATAGAGATCACATAAAATTAAATAACTTCATTAGAGTTTAAATGAATACAAACCTACTTATCTTGGGGGTCACTCTGATATAAATACATTTCATACAAGTGATGAATTAATCTTAGTATGAATTAGAAAATTATAATGGTTACTCTGAATCTAATAAATATAATTTATTCTGTACCTACTGTATACATTTGAAGGTATTTGAAAGTTATCAGAAATAGACTTAAGAAAACAAAGAAAATAGGGGCTGATTTATTGAAAAGATAGAAGTTGGCTCATAGAATTGATAGATAAGGTAAAAAAAAAAAAATATGTCCCAGAGTGGGCAAACACAAGGGCAACCTTGGAAATCTTGGAGTGAGAAATTGGTAGAGGGTACTTCCGGGTGCAGTGGTAGCCAGGATGAATAAATTTCAATACAGTCTGTGGAACTTGCTACTGAGTCAATTCCAGGGCGAGAATATCTGGTCAGCCCAGCTTTGCTCACATCCTCACCCCTCAGCCAGGACTGATTGAAACACCTGGATTGACTGTATCACTAAGACTGTATTCAAAGGCAGGAGGTGACAGTTCCCAAAGCCAAAATGGGATGCTGATTCCAGAATTAGAGGGAATGAATACCAGACTGTTAGTAGCCAACATACTATTTATTTTTCAAAAATTTACATAGTCCTTATTCTGATCTGAGCACTGTTTCAAGCACATTATAATTAGTCATTAAATCCTCATAATAATCCTATGTGGTAGGCACTATTATTATCAGCTTCATTGTATAGATCCAGAGTGATAAAGTAACTTTTCTGAATTCACACAGCTAATAAGAGAGAGAGGTGAGATTTGAGCACAATCCAACTGCCAAGTCCCTGCACTTCACCTATGCTATGATGACTCTTGCCGAGCACAATTCGGTAGTATCCTTTCATTGCTTTTAATAAGAACCCCATGCAATGAATCCCTATTTCAGAAATAAGAAAACTCGGATTCAGGGAGCTTAGCATTTGCCTAAGGCTGCGAGACTTTAGCACTCGTATGCTTTCCACCAGATTATACTCTCTTTCTTTACTCTTCATATAGTGGTGGGCGTTTACATTCCATTAATGGCTTAAAATGCCGGCTAGATGCTTAAAAGATGCCTTCAGATCTCTACACTGTTTTTTTTTTTTTCCTGTGTAACATTTGAAGGAAGTCTTTTCCTTTTACAATTCTGTGTGCATTTCTTTCAATAAGAAGGCAAATATCAAATCTCTAAGGAATGCAATGTGAATAAGATAAGCTCTGAAAACGCTGAATCAAGATGCCATTTGCATCTCGTCTCTCATTTTCTCTCTTCCCGATCTGCCTATAGTTCTGCAAAAGAAGCATTTCCTTCATTCTGAGTATGCCAGGAATTCAATTCGCAAGCAGATCAGCCCAATCATGGGTGGAGCGGAGACCTTTCTAGCAGGCAATTTCTCCAAGATCTAAGAGAAAGGGAATTTCTTATTTTTCTGTGTGAATGTAAAAAATAACAGGTTAATTCTAAATTTTATTGATACCATGTAAGTTTCAAGACATTGGGTCCTTCTGTGAATATTTTCAGGTTGGAGGCATCTTTACAGGACTTTTTTGGCCCCCAAAATATATATCGTAAAATAACACAAAGGTGTAGGATTTGAGGATAGGATTTTTTAATGTGCTCGTTCTGGTCAGAATTTAATCCATTGAACAGAAATCTGACTGATGGTGATTGCATCCTTTTCTAGCAAATGCAATCTTCTTTCTGACTAGAATATAAAAATAGCTGCTTTGACCCTTCATTCTTCATGAGCTGACATGACATGAGCAGGTGGCATGCCGTCTTACAGAGATGAAACCTAGGTTATGGACAACTCCATCGATCTGACTATGTGAGTTTACCATTCCCTTTGACTCAAGGTGATATTGCACAATGGTTAAGTGTGGCCTCTAAAGCCAGACTGCTTGAGTCCCGAATTTGGATCCACCACTTTCTAGCTGGGTGACCTTGGGCAGGTCACCTGTGTCTGTGTGTTTCAGTGTGTGTAGAGAGTTACTGTGAGGATTACATGAGGCCCTGCCTGCCTTGGAAATCAGCAATCAACTGCTACATCTGGCACCACAAGAGCTTTGTTAGGAAAGGTGAAAGAACAACTGTGTACAGTGTATAGTAATTATTGATAATATAAAACTGTTTTATGTTTATTTGTTGAGCTGAGTTTCTTCACAAATAAAGCATTATTTTTTAAATTGCTTGAAAGTATCTTCCAAACAATTAATAGATATTATTTGTTTTCATGTTGCAGTAGAGTACCATTGGCTTAGACATCTGGTGAAAGCAGCAGATAATGGGATGAAAATATAAGGCAAGAGGACCAGATAAGTAGACAGAGTGCCAGTACTACATCTTTTTCTACCTTTGTTTTAAAAGATTATTGTTTATCTCTTCTGGAATCTGACTCTAGGATTTGTTTAAAGGAACCACTAGATAGGAAGGTGTTGTAGAAATTCTATATAGGTGACGTCAGGGACTTCATCTATATTAATGTCTATATATTTCAGATCTATAAATATCTATATATTGCATATATACTGGAGTTTTTGAGGGCATATCTGAAAGGCAATAAACAGGTAAAGAATTTCAGGTACAGGCAAAGGACATTGGTAGGTTGGCTCCCACAAAAGTAAAAAAAAAGGAAATTGGCATTTGGTTACAAGATTAAGGTCTCTGTCCTGACTTTGAAATAGACTTCATCTCCCTACAGAAATAAAGGTAATACCTTCTATTCTGCAAAATGGAAAAGGGGCTTAGAAGTGCCAAGGGTGGTAATAGAGACTCCAATGCAGAGGACTGCTAGGATGATAGCATATCCTACCTTCTTTTATTTTATTTTATGAAGGCCCCTTCTTTTATTTTATTAAGCACCAAAGTGTTCTAAATGTAATCACATCTATTGGTCTTTTAGCTCTAGCTCTGTCACCTAATACTAAAGTTCTCTCAAGGGAATCAAACCAGATATATGTGCAGTAGAAGGATGACACAATGTAGATAGATTAGAAGACAGATGGCTGGTTTTTCTCAATCTTCACTCAAGTTTTCCTATCCCAGAGAGGGTAAGACCTCGGTAATAATTCATGCGTATATAAACTTTTTGTTTTATTTCCTTCTTACCTCTATTTTGAGCTATCAGGTATTTTGAATTCATTTGGCATTTTGATGATATTCACTATCTTTCTTTCTAGTTCTCTGGTTCTCTTTGTTATCCGAAATGTAATCGATGGAGTAATAACCCCTTGGTTCATCCTAATGTAGGGGAGGGGAAGACAAAAAGTCCATTTATTATTTAAAGTAAGCACAGATTTGCTCAGAAAGTATCTAAAGTGTCTTCCTAGTCCCACTTGTTTAAATAATTTTACTTTCTAATGATGCACTTAAAAGATATAGTTGAGACTTCATAATTCTTTGATGCTAGTGTAATGTTATCATTTCTTTGATACCCTCTAAGTCATAATTTTACTATTTGCCAATCTGGTATTTTGCTGGGTGTAGGAATGTATGCTATCTCCATAATATGCCCTCCTTCAAATATGAAGCTCCAACGGCCTGTTCTGAAGTATAATGAATGAAATACCACTGTCATGGTTTCCAGCCAAGATTGAAAGCAGCAGTGCTAAAATGCCACAGAACCCTGCTTACAAGATTTCCAGAACAGTCTTGGCAACCAAAATGCCTGGAGAGTTTGGATATCAAGTTGGATGCCAGCTTGAATGTGTTTCCTTTAAACAAAAGAAAACTTGGAGTTCCATCCATCAACCACAGTGACAAATAAATATGGAGCTTCAAATTCTAACACATTTAAATGGGACAAAGACAATGGTCCAGTGGCCATGAGAGTAACCATATTGGTCTTCAGACAAAGACTGGTAAGAAAGTAAGAACTGCTGCATCATAGCAGGTATATACCCTGTCTCTGCTCCCACTGAATTTGCTATTGTAGAACTCCTAGGTTGACTTTCCTATGCTCTAGCTGTGATCATTTCCCTCTCCTCTTTAAAATGCTTCAATTTTTTTCCCTATGCCTACAAGTAAAACCAGCATTTCAGCCCCTTTGACATTTGGCCCCAAATTACTTTCTATCTACCATATCTGGCCTAACTCTCCTTCACACTTCAAACTTGGTAAAAAGTACCAGCTACCCTGGAAGTTACCTGCATCAGTAGGGTTGGGAGAGACAGACAGACAGATGGATTTCAGTTTGTCCTTGGATGTTCCAGTTCATCTGCAAGGATGCCAGTTTTTCCTTCTTCTAGCCTACTTCAGGTCCCCCTTTTCTCTCTAAATGCTGACATGGCTGACTCAAAACCAGATGCAGGATAGCCATGTGTAGATCTCCCCACCATGACAATGTAAGGTCTGAGCTCCATAACATATTCCTTACTCTATATAATACACAGGGCTCTGCTTCTCTGATTGAACCTTGAATGACACCTGGACAAATACGACTGTATTTGCTCAAGCTTGCCTGGGAGAGGCCAGGGAGCAGCTTCTTGCTCAGATAATATCTTCATATATATCCTCTGCTGCAAATAATCTCCTCTTCCTCTGAAAACTCGTAGTTTTGTATAGCATTTAACACATGATAATATTTATTATATACTTTTGCATACATGTTTTATCTTTCTTAATCTATTTCATTTTATTTACATCCTCTTCATTTCTTCTGGAGCTAACCAATGTGCACACAATTGCACAGAGGGAAGTAAAAGTCATAGGAAATCAAGCAGGGGGAGAGGGAGGAGGGGAAGGCCGAAAACCCTCTCTCCTTTCTATCAAAACCTTAAGTAAGAACACAGCTAGTATTTATCCAGTGCCTGCCAACTATGTTCAAAGATATTTTGGTAATGGAGTTTCATATATTTCCACTAATTCTCCTAACAGCCCTGTAGATTAGATAATGTAGTAATTCTGATGCTTTTGGCTATGAGAAACAAAATCTCTGACCAAGAGGGGCTTAATAAGTAATAATATTTATTTTCTTATGTATAACCAAAGACCAGAGGTCAGGCAGAGTTTGGACACAATGTGTCATGCTCTCAGCTCCACTCTTTGTTTATTCTTTTGGCTCTACCTTCCTCTGTTGGCTTCGTCCTCAGACCTATAGGATAAAAATTATGGTCACCACAGTGTCACAGAGCTGCTTATTTCCCAAATCCATTGCAAATCCAACATAGGTGGTCCATAAACACATGGGTTGTGAGTGCCTCTGACTCCCTTAGTCTTTCATATGAAACTGACACCAAGTAAGTCACGTTTTAACACATGATTATACACATGATTATAAATTCAATTCAACATGGCATTGATAAATTTTCCATTTTCAGAATGGCTTTCTCTAATATGGTTAATGCAGGTTACTATTATATTTGATATTAGGATGGAATAGGATTATGTTTATTTACTTTCTTATTAAAACACAGATTCCACTTTCACCTATTCAGCAGATGATTTCACATATAAGAGCTTTATGAAAATAGGAAATGAGATTTCATATCTGAACTGATTTGATGCTCAGGTATTTACTTGAATCATAAAATAATAATGGACATGATTTTAGTGCCTACCAAATTGTTTTTGTGCATTACTTCAGTTTTCCCAATCATCTTGTATGGTAAATATTACCATCAATATTACTATTTCAATTTACAGAGGAGGGAAAATTTGTCTCATCAGGTTTAAGGATCCTTTGTGTGGTTTCCATAGCTATCAAATGATAGATGAAGGATTGGGTTACCTGTGTCTGATTTCAAAGACAATATTTTTCATTATACACACTACATAATCCTTTAAACTTCACACATCTAAAATAATGTAAGTGGGGAAATTTAATATCATTTTAAAATTTGTATTGTTTACATTTACATAATACATCAATTTTCAACGTTCCTTTATATAATGTTTCACAGCTCCTCCGTGAGTTAGGAAAGCAAGTGAATTAGCTTTTCCATTTATCAGATGAGAGAGACTGATTCAAACACCTATTAATTAACCTGCCCATGTACCCAGCCAAGCTAACTGGTAACCAGAGCTGGTAGTCCCGTAGGGGAGGAATTAGGTACAGTAGTATGGGTGCAGGCTGCAAGGTGAGAGATGTATGGTTAAATGCAGCCTTTGTGATAACCACTTAATCACCTTCTTGGTAACACAAGTTCTTCTCTGTAAATTGGATGCTATTCATACTTCCCAACTGGGAATTGTAAAGGATCTGATAATATAAAGCTTTATAATTCACTGAGCACAGAGTTTGGCCATTTTTGCTCAGCAGGTACTCAATAAAGTTTAGTTCTTCTACTACTAACTTAGGTGCTTATGACAACACTCTGCTTTAAGGGAATTAACTGATCTACCTTGTCATAAAAATTTTTCAAGAAAAACTCTAATATACATCAGCCTAGGCAAAGAATTTAAGAAGAGGACCCCCACAGCAACAACAAAAATAAATAAATGGGACCTGATAAAATTAAAAAGCTTCTGCACAGCCAAGGAAACTATCATTAGAGCGAATAGACAACCTACAGAATGGGAGAAAATATTTGCATACTACACATTCAATAAAGGGCTGATAACAATAATCTATATAGAACTTAGGAAAATCAACAAGAAAAAATCAAACAACCCTATTAAAAAGTGGGAAAAGGACATGAACAGAAACTTTGCGAAAGAAGATAGACTAATGGCCAGCAAACATATAAAAAATTGCTGAACATCTCTAATCATCAGGGAAATGCAAATCAAAACCACAATGAGATATCACTTAACTCCAGCGAGAATGGCCTTTATCAAAAAGTCCCAAAACAACAAATGCTGGCGTGGATGAAGAGAGATTGGAACACTCTTACACTACTGGTGGGACTGCAAATTAGTACAACTTCTGTGGAAAATAATATGGAGATACCTCAAAGAACTAAAAATAGAACTACCATTTGATCCAGAAATCCCACTACTAGGCATCTATCAAGGGGCAAAAGGTCATTCTATAATAAAGACATCTGCACTCAAATGTTTATGGCAGCAAAATTCACAATTGCAAAGATGTGAAAACATCCCGAGTGCCCCTCATCAATGCATGAGTGGATTAATAAAATGTGGTATATGTGTACCATGGATTACTACTCAGCCATAAAAAACAATGGTGAACTAGCACCTCTTGTATTATCCTGGATGGAGTTGGAGCCCATTCTTCAAAATGAAGTATCACAAGAATGGAAAAACAAGCACCACATGTACTTACCTTCAAATTAGTATTAACTGATCAACACTTAGGTGCACACCTGGAAGTAATATTCATTGGGTGCTGGGCAGGTGAGTAGGGGTGGAGGGAATGGATAAATTCACAACTAATGGGTGCAGAATGCACCGTCTGGGGGATGGGCATGCTTGTAGCTCTGGCTTGGGTGGTGCAAAGAAATATATTAACCAAAATGTTTGTAACCCGATGATATTCTGAAATTTAAAAATAAAAAAAAAGAAAAACAATATGGGGAGTGTATATGGTAGGTACATGCACATATTTATTGAAGTCCACATTTTAAACTATTTGTACAACTGATTGTAACCACAGATCTGATTTTTCTGATGCTTATTGCTCATGTTCAATTAGTGCAGGCTCGAATGCTTAATTTTAAACTTTCTGACATCATTTTGTTCTAATTGATATAATTTGGGTAATTTGTTAGAAGAAAGGGACAAAAACACACACTGTACCTGCTAAAACAGTTTCTGGAAGAGTTGGGGTGAGTCCAGGAGCAATAATTGGCAACAACCTATGAACTTCTAACTTCAAGGATTTTGAACCTAGTGTATTTTTCTTCCATGATGAATTTGTCTAATATGGTACACTTTCCTTTTTTCATCTATAAACCCATTATTCTGCAAAATTTATAGCACTTTTATGCATCTTTTTTTGTTGTTACACATGGAGAACATTTTTTTGGCAGTAATTATACAATTTGCATTTTTAAAGAGTAAACTGCAATCAAGAAAAAAATTATCATACAAATTGCTGTGTATGTAATATGGTATCTGCAGAATATAGTGTTGACTTCTCTGATGTGCACACTAGATCTATCTTAGAAAAACAGCTAAGGAAGGAGAAAAAGAAAACAGTTGCCAAACAGGATTAAGAAGGTACAGTTTCCCTCTTAGGAAGTTTTTTTCGTCTAAAATTTGAAGAGATAAAGTGTTTCTCCACATTACCATTGGGAGAAAATTCTTGCTCACTTTCAGCTTTACATAGCCTCTTGCCTCTTTTTTTTTTCTATGTTTTTCTATTTCTGTTTGAGAGTATTTGTGGGATTTACTGTTTCTGAGAAATGTGAGCATCATATTTTTAATCCTAGATATCTTTATGTGATAATCAGAGAAAAAAATTTTTAAAAAGTTATGTGACCTTCAGGACTGAAATTTAGGTAATCAAAGAGGTCAATAGCCCCTACTGACAGTAAAATCAAAAGAAAACCCAAACAAAAGTGAAATAAAATAATGACACCAAAACTCTAATAAAAAGCTTTAAGAACAAAAAAAATCAGTCTTGAATAAGTACTTGCCTGTGTTTGCAGGTATGTGCAGAATCATGCATTTTCTTTATGAAAAAATTGTCTCATAGTCTCCCTAGTCTGTGCAGACAAAAATTGTTTATCCGTACAAATGTTGCTTATTGTGATTTTCTTGATCGTCTGAATGACAAATTTTTGCATAGCTAACTGAATTAGTCCAGTTGTCATTACGAATATTTGGTTCCTTGAAAGTGTCACATGCATTAGGGAGACTTTTTGATCCAATATTTTTGCTTGAGGTAATTGAGTAATTTTTAAAATTTGAGATGGATTTATTTTAGATTATTTTCATATTAGACTCAATTATTTTTACACAGTTTAAGAAGTAATTGTTTGTGGCCTGAAATTCAGGAGTGTCATATTGTTAAGTTTGATTTGAATTCCAAGTTGACTTTGAAAGGTACACAGTACACATGGGAGGAATTTTCCAAATTGTGATTTACCTTTTCAGAAATCAATTGAGAAAGTGCCAGTTTACAAACAGGGCTTTCCATAGGCATGTAATGATGTTATCTGTACTTTATGTTGGAAAGTAAATTATTAACTAAAGCTTTTACTATGAAAATTTTACTCATTAAAATGAACATTGGGTATTGCATCCTAGACTAGAAATAAACAAACGAATCTATAAGGGAGTGACTTTGATAAACACGAAGTCCCATGAAGTCAGAATACTATGTTTTCCTTATGTTTGTGGTTGAGAATATGGTCAGGATTTTTCTTTCGTGGTTCTTCACAGTTTCCATTTCCCACTCTCACGAAGAGTTGAAAGTCAAAAGGTATGAAAGGAAAAGAAAACTTATTGGAAAAGTTTCAAGTGGATTCAATATGCAGCCTGATGAGTATTTAATTCTGGAAAAAGGAAACTGCCTATAGTGGTATAAGTGTGAAAGGCTCACCCTTTCATTGTGCCAATGATTTTTTCATGCATGTATATGAGTTTCCCTGAATCGACTGGAATGTAATACCTACAAGGTTAATTAGATGTGCTGAAAATGTAAATGCTTGGCACTCCGAAAATGTCTAGTTAATTCAGGTCTCACTCAGGGATCTATGCTATCTTTTTAACCATATTGTTTTCCGAGGTGTGGAATTCATTTATGGGTAACATTCACTGAAGCTTTTCAGTAAAATAAAAGAGTATTTGAGATGCATGGTCAGTCAACATCTAACATAAAATCTTAAACCTCAGGTTTTGAAAAGAACAATGTAGATTAATGAGAGTTATTTTTTATAGAGCTAATACAATTACTTGCCAAAAGACACAAAGAAGAGAATTACATTTGGTATTCTGATCAAAACTGTGTTGATCAATCATGAAAATTGAAACTACTCTAGAGAATGAATGGATTTTGACTTATTTGTGATCTTAGTGAGGAGGATGAAATCACAAAAAAGATGCATAGATCATAAAGCAAAATCAATACGGACACTCAAAGAACAACATTTTATATTTGTGCCAATTGAAATGGAGAAGAAAAACTTTCCACAAAGAAAGAAAAAACATTGTTACTTATGAATTTTTATTTTGCTTGTTCTTTATTAGCATGCCCTTAGCTTGTCCATTTGAGAATTACAGGATGTTACGGTACAAATATGTTTCTTTCAATTTCACCATTTCATTAATATTCATCTGAGTACCCTTATCTGGCTCTAGAGCTTAATACAAAATCTACTCCAGCATTTGGAGGTAAGGATAGAGTTTCTTTTGTTTCCTGACTATTCATAGAAAAAGTTAGGGGGGGATTAGCAAGAGTTGCTCGCATCCAGGAATATGAACTAAAACAGGTGCCTAATAACCATTCAAAGTTATTTGGGAAAATATCATAGTTGGTTCATGAAGTGACTCCAATTCCCCCAAAACATTAGTTGCTAGGTTATATATATTTTATATATGTGTGTGTGTGTGTATATATATTCTTAAACAGGACCACATGAATTACTTTGAACTAGGACTAGGAACAATCCAGGATTTGTAATGTTGCTACAAACAGTGAAGCTAAAGCAACATTTTTTCTTATGCCCAAAGTAAAAACCACTTCCGGACCTCCATAGTCATACAATCCAGGAAGAGAGAGGGGGCCATGAAAAAGTTACCTATAATTATGTTTAACCATTGCTATTTCCAAAATCATGAATATTCTAATGCTTAATTTCAAGGACAGCTTTGCCCAACTTTGATGCAAGAAAGCATGAGTTTATTTATAAGGGTTAATTACAACTTTTTCCATGTTTATAACTCCATCAGTGTTACCTGGTGGAAAAAGGTGATGTGGGTTCTGAATCATCGTACCCGGATATTCCAGTTTAAGTTTTTTCATATATGAACTCTATTATCTTGATTGTAATCTCCTGACCTTGTTTTATCATCTATAGAACAAATATAGTCATACGTAGATGTGCCTCTTTCTTGAAGGAACCAACGAGGCAAAGCACACATTAAATGACACACAAGCGTAAGAACTGCTACTACAGCTATCTGTGATCTGTTAGCTACTCCAACTGGTTAGAGCCTAACACTCCTGAAGCCAACAGCTTGTATTCATTTCTCTAGAGAAATGGTTTATTCCTGAACAACCCAGTAAATTCATCTGAATCTCTAGCCAGCTTCTGTTTTCCTACTGTTGGCCACAATGAAAGCAGGTATGAGAGTGCTGAGCACTCAGTGCAGTTGTTTTGGCCCACCTGAAAGAACAACTCAGGGTGTGTGTCCCACTGATAGCTATTCAATAACGTCATGGTTTTCTGTTAATCTCAGCGTCTTTTGGAATAGAATGGTGTGATAAAATCCTAGCATCCTGAGTTCTAAATAGATTCTAGTTATCAGCCCTTTATTGGATGTGTAGCATGCGAATATTTTCTCCCATTCTGTAGGTTGTCTGTTTGCTCTCATGACATAATGAGTGCCATGTGCATCATCTGGGGGATGGACACGCTTGAAGCTCTGACTTGGGGGTGGGGGGTAAGGGCAATATATGTAACCTAAACTTTTCTACCCCCATAATATGCTGAAATAAAAATAAATAAATCTTAGCCCCCAAATTCTAGGGAGATAGATTTGAGAAAATACTATCATCTCCTCACTAGGTACATTGTGAAATTAAACTGTTTTTTTTTCCATGCAATAAAAAAAAAATAAGTAAATAAATCTAGCATCCGAAATAATGTAGATTCAGGTTATCTAGTTAAATGACTATGATTTTAGATTGGATTTGAATCAAACAGTCCAATAGTCCAATACACACACACAATATCATGTGCAAGATAAAAGACATAGATTATAGCCCTCCTATCCAGAACTGCTCATGAGCCCATATTTAGAATTTATGACTGACTTCCTCAACTAACCAATTCTCTTAAATTTTTATTTGTTTTCATTCTCATCCAGTGTCTCAGTCTTTTTTTTTGGGGGGGGGGTGGCAGGGGTGATCCAAACTTTTGAAGATTTTATATCTCTTATTGTCCCCACCTGTATAGAGTTGCTACAGAATTTCATTAATTCCTAGCACTGAACAAGATAGTTTTAGAACACAGTAGAGTAAAGCCTCGGTTGTATCCATGTTCTTTCCTGTCTCCACTGTAGCAGCAATTCTATCTCACCTCAATGGTCAGAGTCAATCATATCAGACAGTACTGTTAAACTCTTTTTGTTCTGCTCATCTGTTGGCATGAAGTGTCCAAAATGACAAGTGGTAATTTAGATTCCAGTTTCATAGAACTGGGCCCTATTTTGTCCACTGAGGGACAGTTTTCTCCCTCGTGTAATAAAGCCCCTGAACTATAAAAGTTCAAAGTCAAGTCATTGGGAAAAGAAGCGGATACTTTGAGAGCAGATCATCACATATACTAGGAAGAAGTGACACTCCCACTTCTCTTCAGTTCCTATTTCTGAGAATACTGACTATGAAGAAAACAGCAGCGTAAAACAGCTGCGGTGCAGAGTATACCACCTTCTTCATGAGGTGATGGATCTAACAATCGTGCCATAACAAAGACATTCAAAGCCATTCTGTTATTCTGTATGATCAGCTGCTTCTCAGTCATGGGTACATGAAAAGACCCATAACACCAATGTGCTTCAATATATTGAGTTTATCACTTTATTTGACTATGTGTTTGCTTCTTTGTTTATTGGCATAGAGAGTTCCTAGGTCAACGACAATGTTGTATAAGACGCTATTAGTGTTTTTGAAGTATGTGGTTTACCTGTCAGGTGGAAAAAGCAAAACAAAATCCAGACTATGACTCATCCACTGAGAGTAAAATGTTCCTTCCACCATCGTGGAAGTAGGCCAAATGACACTGGGTGATTGGTCTCTTTGATGTACATTGAGATAGTGAGTTTCAGTTTTGCATTGCTCTTGGAAGGCAGATCAGTCAGCAGTAGTGTTGGACAGGTGAGTCTTTCCTCTGAGAGATCAAAGTAGCTGAGCCTATGCATAGTCTATACACTCTGACTACCGTTGTTAATTTGTCTATGATCCTATTAAGCAATTTCAAGTGTAAATGGAAAGAATACTAGCTGATATTCCCATAAGTGTTCTTTTGACCCCTTGGTTAATTATAACCTCCACTGAAATGGGAACATTTTAGTAAAGATTCCCATAGGACACGAATTTTCCTACACTTGGGGTGAATTCTGAGAGCTCCACCTACTTAATTCATTTCCAGATTTCATGCCATCAACCATTTAAAAAGGTTCCTTGTAAGTCTTTTATCATTTTGTCAAAACAAAGAATCAGTATATATCCTTATTTTAAACCTTTCAAGATTTTCAACCAAGGCAAGGAACAGCCTCAGCAAATTGAGAGCATGACTACTTTTGCCACCAAAGAAGTCTGAGAGTGGAATTCTGTTTTGGTATTTGCAATTCTCTGAAACTTCATATTAAGCCAACGTCCTAAATATCATAGGCCTGCTGCTTCCTGATAAATGTCCTAAATTTTCTATGAGGAACTGTGAATTAAATTAACTGTGAATTACATTATAATTTGACAACCTACAGATGAAACTTTGTTGGGTTTTGGCTATCTTAGTCCAGTGGCTTCAAATGATGAGACTCTTTTCAGAGATGTCACAGGAATTTTCTAGTCTTCTGTCTACATTTAAATAACAAAAACACAACAACAACACAAGTTCAAAGGAATTTGAACTTATCAATCTATTTATTTCAGTTATCCAGTGTCATTGGAGTAAATCATTCTACACTGCAGTCTTTTTTTTAAAACCAATTTATTGAAGTATTATTGACATACACAACACATCCTGCAGTCTGGAATTCTATTTCTCATGTCTATTGGCTCTCTAAAGCTTGCCTTCAATGAGCACTTTCTTCCAGGTAATAGTAATATAATTGGTTCGTCATTTGACATTGCATGCTCTAGGCTGCCAAATATCCCTCCTTTAACTCCTACTAGATTTTTAAAATTGCCTTTAGTTTCAACTGGCTCCTTAAAAAAAATTCCCAGATTCTTCTTTATTTCTCTGAATATCCTGGGCTTGCAACAACTATGTGTGTCAATTTCTGTGTTAGCATTCTTTGAATCATGAAACAGAAAAATGATTTAACAGAAGAATCAGAGAATATCCAGGAAGGCTATAGAATTAGGCATGGGAAATGGGCAGAAATAAAGAAGGGCGGGTAGTAGCCAGGATCCCAGTAAAACCATGCCACAAACCAGTCTAGAGCCAATGATGCCGATCGCTGGCTCTTCCGCTTGTGCTAATTTCAACACTGCACTGGTCTCTAGTCATTTTTATTGTAATTTTGATACTGCAGGTCCTGGAATTTCAATGTGACTGATACTGCTAGGACAGATGCTACATCATCTCTGCTCCTTAGCAAAAATACCAATGAGAAGTTTCCAGTAGGAACATTTGCGTGGAAAGATTGACTGGGTAAGTTGGTATTTGGTACTTCCCAATTCTACAGTAATAGGTGGTTGGTGCCTTCCCATCAATATGTATTGTTTATGGGCATATGCAAATAAATTAGCTAGCTGAACATTCATTCTTGTCTTTCTTTTGCTTGACCATCATCTCTAAATGTTTTCATCCCAATCTTCTTTTTGAGTTAGGAGTGGCCATCTGAAATAATTCTGGCCAATAAGATGTATGTTGAACTATGTTGATGAATTTTTTAGAATGTTTTTGCTTTTCCTGATACTAAACATAGTTTAAAATGATTATATCTCTTCCTCCCTTTGCCCTGCTATGAACATGGGCATGAGGTCTAGAGTTGCAGCAATCACCTTTTGAATGTGATAGGAATTGGAAAATTAAAGAGATGCAAGTGTTGATAATACCGAGCCACCAAATCAATGCCAGCAAAAACCAGATCCAGATTTTCTGTAATGTAAGAAAAATAAACCCCTGTTTGTTTAGGTCTTTGAACTTAAGTTTTCTATTAATTTGAAGCTCAACACATTCTAACTAGTACAGTGGAGAATTTCCCAGATCCTGGGCAATCAAAAATTAAATAAATAAATGAATAAATAAATAAAAGTCACTTCCATTTTAAGTGCTAAATAAAAGTAAACAGACACTGATTTCCCCATGTGCACATCTGAAATAGATATTAGGAATATTTAGAAATTTGGGCACATGGTGTGTGAGTTGATGACAACTTCTTCCAAATACCTTTGTAAGTTTGATACATACTATACATATTCTTCTTATTAGACTCATGTAGGATAGCATATGGTTAACAGTTTATATTTCTTAAATTTACTATCCATTTCAAGATGAAACACAACTATTGCTTCATAGTTTCCCTTAGCAAATAAGAAGATAAGATGAAATGTAGCTAACAGATGTTTTTTTTCCTTAATATGAACTGATATACAAAGGTAAGAAAATATCAATCCACCTCTCCAATACTCCACTAAGACAATCACAGATTCACATAATGCTGATAAATTTTTATAAAAAAATTAAAATCCAAATGCCAAAAGCAAACTTGATATATTTAGTTTTGTGACTGAATGTTCCAGCTTTTTGGCATGATTACAGCAATGGTTGCAATTCGAATTCCTTTTTGGAACAAACAGGTAACATAAGTGAACCTGGTATAAAGGGGCATGAATGCTTTGAGTGAGGGGCTGTACCTAAGGGGAACTGGAAACAGATGTCCCATCAAAGTAGAAGCCAGCCAGCTCCAGCCGACGGTGGCCATGCTGGAATGTAGCACACTTCTCAACTATTCCCATTTTTAATAAAAGCTGAATATTCCAGATTTCTATGTGCATTTTGTTGATGCTTTCCAATTTAACTTATTTAAGCAATATTTAGAGTCTCTCTCTGGATTTGGGGCCAATAACTTGTGACCTCTTCCTCAAGGAAAGACAATCATTGAGTATTATCCTTGTCTGTTTAAGACAGGAAAAGCTACATTATAAAAAGCAACAACCAATTGTGCTCATACATGTGAGCACATGCATGTGCGCACACACACAGGAGGATAAACAGAAATAAGTATTTTTAAGTATTTTGATCACAATACTTTCCTTCCTGGGATTCCCTAGTGGAAGTAATTACTAAGGAATGCAGACGGGCTTTGCCAAGTAGCCAAGGATTACACCATACACAGAAGTATTTTTAAATCAACTTTTGGTTATTGCTTACTGAGAACATATTGATATTATATTTGTTTGCATTTTTATTATTAAGGCAATGCTGCTAACAAATAAACCCTCACTCGTGTCCTAGTGTTATTTAATAACAGAAGTTAATTTTCTATTCTTGTTATGTTTAGTTGGCTAAGGAGTTGAGGGTGTCTTCGGTGGTTTTACCCAGGCACTAAGTCTAACGTAGTCTCATGATTTTCAATACGTGGCTTTCCTGAATGTTGATATAAAGTCAGAAGTAGGAATAAATTTTAATTTTATGGACCAAGACTGGTAGTGCCATATATTGATTCATTCTGTACTCCATTGTTTGAAATGAGTCACAATGTCTTGACAGGGATATGGGGGGGACATTGAAATGTATTCGATGACTGGCCTGTAGCTTTCAAGCAACAACTTGACCACAAGGAAGGGAAGATGGTCAGTGAATATCTAGCCATCATTGCCACAGGATTCTAGATTTTAGTGACTAGATGTCTTCATTTCCAGTGGCTTTCTAACTCCATATATTTTAGCTACATTAGCAGTTAATTTATATTATTCAAGAGAAAATGCACTTTTTCCACAAGTCATTCTGTAGTAATGTTATTGAATGGTAATGTTTCATTCTATTGGTTCCATATTATTTTCTAAACTATGTCACATTCAATTCTATTTGATTCAATTGGATTCACCAATATTTATTAATTACCTACTATGTGCCAAGTATTTTCATGGTTTCATAAGAAAAAGAAGTGTGGATACTTGATAAATTGTAGTTAATTATGGTAAATGGGTTATATATGTTAATCTGTATGATCTCTTCAAACACCACTGAAATGAGAGCGAATAAGAATAAAATATATGAGTGTACTGGGATATATAGAATAGAAAGCAGGAAACATGGGGAAAGAGGGATGTGAAATTATTTTTGGAAGAATGAAAGACATGTAGAGGCATGGTAACCGACAATACACCTGAAAAGGCTGAAACACAAACCCCTGCATAGAATGATGTCAATAGACCAGAAAGGCTTAGAATTTGAAATTGCATGTACTTTAGAAGACGAAGGAGACACATCACTCTAACAATGGGGGATGAAATAAGAAACTATAAGAAACAAACCTTTCACAAGGGACCCCTTTCCTCCTTGCCAGCCACCAACCCCTGGGGATATATCTAATCACTAAAAAAACTGAATACCAGAGCTTCTAAATTCAGGGATGCAAGCAAAACAGTGGGCAGATATGTTTCACAAATAAATGGAAGATTCAGTGAAGATCTACAAACTGCTAACTAATGACAGCTTATATCTCTTTCTCCTAGTCGGTTCTTACAATTCCCGCAGCCAGTTTGCACACCATCCTACAGATGCCTGTGTCTGGAGTAAGGGGGCTTCCTATGGAGACCCAGGATCTTCCTTCACTGAGGCCCAATAGTTAATAAGTCCTACACATGGACAAAGAGCTCCAATCAATAATCAAGGTTCGTAAGATATGCAAGACAAAAACCAACAAAAACCAATATGAAAAAAAGACCTCACAGGAAGGAGAAAGAATCCAGGGAGCATAAGAAAAAAATTCAATGAAACTATAATTGATATTCTGAGAGATATGAAGGAACATAATGTTATGCTTATTGTAATTGTTTTAATAAGAAAGGATCACTTAACCTCTTTATGTCTTATTTGTAAAATGTTACCTCATAGTGTGGTTATAAAGATCACATTAATGAATGTATGCAATTTACTTACAATAATACCAAGCACATAATAAATAACACATATTAACTATTATATTTAAATTAAGAAATATTGTGAGTTAGTTTATTTATAATTAGTTCATAAATTTCCAGGACTGAGGACTATGTTCAAATTAAATTAATCTTGAAATATGAAAATGAAATTAAGAAAACAATTTCATTCATAATAGCATAAAAATATTAAAATATTTAAGAATAAATTTAACATAAGACATGCAGGACTTGTTCACCAAAAACTACAAAGCATTATTGAGAGAAAGAATTAAAGAAACCAATGAAAAAGACATCACTGTATATTTATGGATCAGAGGATCTAATATTGTTCAGATGACAAAACTCTCCTAATTGATCAACAGATACAACATAATTCCTATCAATATCCCAGTTGTCTTTCTTGCAGAAATTGACAAAATGATCCTAAAATTCACATAGAAAGGGGCCAGGATAGTCAAGATGATCTTGAATAGTCAAGATGATCTTGAAAAATAAGAACAAATTTGGAAAACTCAAAATTACTGATTGCAAAGCTTACTGCAAAGCTACAGTAATTAATACAGTGTGGTACTGATGTAAAGATAGGCAAAAAGATAATTGGACTAGAATTGACAGTATATAAATCAACCCAACATTTACAGTTAATTGCTTTTGACAAGGGTGCCAAGACAACTCAATGGGGAAAGAATAGTCTTCAAGGAATGGGGCTGAGACAAGTGGATACACACAAAGAAATGAATTTGGACCCCTATCTAAAAGCATATAGTAAAACTAACTCAACATGAATCATAGATCTAAACATTAGAGCTAAAACTATAACACTCTTAGAAGGAAGGAAGCGTAGGAGAAAATCTTCATGGTCTTGGTTTAGGCAACAATTTCTATGACAACAAAAATGTGAACAACAAAACAAAGTTAGATAAAGTACATAACATTTTTAAATTGTGCTTTAAAAGACACCATCAAGAGAATGAAGCAACAACCTATAAAATTGTACAAAATATTTGCAAATCATATATCCTGTAAGAAAACTAGTTCCATAACCTATGAAGAACATTTATAACTCAACACTAAAATAACCAGATTAAAAGATAGACAAAGGATTTAAATAGATATTTCTCAAAAAGAAAATGTTCAAATGGTCAATAAGCACCAGAAAAGATGCTCAATGACATTAGTCATTAAGCAGATGCAAATTAAAACCATAATGAGGTGCATAATGTATTGCACCCACTAGTATGCCTAGGAACTAACAAGGAGTGCCAAGGATGAAGAGTGATTGGTAAACTCATACATTGTTGCTGGCGGGATTGTAAAATGCTGCAGGCACTATGGAAAAGAGTTTGACAGTTTCTCAAACTATTAAACATAGATTTTATCATATGACCCAGAAATTACATTTCTAGGTATAAACCAAGAAAATGAAAACATATGTCCAGCAAAAATGTGTACACTAATGTTTATAGCAACTTTATTGTTAATAGCCAAAAAGTAGAAACAACTCAAATGTCCATCAACTGATGAATGGATAAATTAAATATGGTATATCCATTCAATGGAATATTATTCAGCAATAAGAAGAAATGAAGAATGCATGCTACAGTATAGATGATATAACCTTAAAAATAGATGAGATAACCTTGAAAACGTTATGTCAGGTGAAAGGAGCTGCTCAGAAAAGGCCACAATTCCATTTATCTGAAATATCCGTAATAGGCAAATCCGAAAAGAAAGAGAATAGTATAGTGAGTGTTTGTCAGGGACTTCTGGCAGGAAGTAATGGGGAATGATTGCTAATGAGTACAGGATTTCTTTGTGGGGTGATAAAAATATTTTAAAATTAGTGGTGATAGTTGCATAGCTCTATGAATGTTTTAAAAACCCACTGAAGTGTATACTTTAAAGAGTGAATGTTATAGTGTGTGAATTATACCACAATAGGGCTCTTATAAAATAGTTTTAAAAATTAAATTAATCTTATTAGAACAAACAATAATGATACTATAACTTATTGTGAAATGAAAAAAATACGTTTTATGAAGGAATAATTTAGAGCACAGTTAAGGAGTTGTAGGTGATTTGTGAATTGAATTGAAAGTATCTTAATGTTCTTGGTGGGTTTGAAGCTCACATCACAGAGGAACCAGTTATCTGATATGCATTCACCATGAATATGAAGTGAGATTGATGCTGGAAGAGTGGACATAGAAGCTAGAAATTAAGGGGTGAATGAAATCTTATAGACCAAGTATCCCAATTAAATGCAGAAAATCTTTTTGATATAATCATGTTTACACATCTCGTTGAGTGGTACAGCCTAGAAGGAACCCGAATGATTCATATTTTGGTTCCTTGTTGACATGTGAATGCATTGGAGTGTGATTATTTTCATCAACATTATAACCATTTTTTCATTTCATTTCTATACATGCCACATAAACTAGTCAGCAGCAAGATAGAAACTAATCATTTGCTCCAAATAATATGTTAAAATTAAAATATAATTGAGTAACCTCATATGCCTTCTTAAAATACAAAAACCATGAGCAATATTAAGTACATTCTTTTTGTATTTACTATCTTATTAATTTTGTATTAGTAGTATTATGAAGTTGGTATAACATGATTTATTAGATATAGTCTCATGCTGCTTGTTTTCCATGATTTCATTATTTTTGTTCTTAATTATGACTTTATTCATTATTTTTCTATCATTTCAATATGTCAATAAATAATTAGATTTAATTCACTGCAAATCTTCAGGGTAATTTATTCCAAGTGAGTTCTTCAAAGAATTATATATAGTCATTATTCTATAATTCTGCTATTAAGCTACCTTCCTCCTATATAAACCAGGATTTCAAAAAAGATCATATAAGGCCCCTAATGCCTGTTATTTATTAGCTTCAGATTAAAAAAAAATCACTTGCACTTATTTGGCTATTTATAAGTCTAATTCTTTAAATATTTCTTCTTTAGATATAGAAGATTAATCTGGGAAAATGAAGACTTCAGATAATTAAAGAGGTAAATGAGGCAAAATATAGTTTTAAATAAAATAATGTTAATTAATATTATAATTGATATTAATATTATAATTACAGATGCAGTATTTTTCCTCATCTCCTCCTCCTTCTCCAAGTCTATATTTATACCAGATAAACTGGAGCCAGAGTCCACATGTGAAATAACTTCTTAACATTCTTTTTATGCCACCTCTATTTGTGCCTTAGAATTGCCTTTAAGGAATACATTGGGGTGCTTTTCATGAAACACAGTGCTGCTAGGATGCCAATACCACTGTGAGCTTTTGTGGATGGTAAATCACAGCTCTCTGGAGTATAAACCCCCATGTGACACGCTTGGAGTTATCAGAGCAGCTTTTTTCTAAGACAGTTCAGGTTTTATTTATTCTTTGGATCCACTAATTTATTCCACCATGAATGAAAAAATACAGTTCAACAGAAAAGAATAAAGCACTCTTGACAAATACTCAGGAGAATATTCTTTCACCTGGTAGACACTGTTTAACACAGACACTTATATAGTGCTTGTCAGGTGCCAGGCACTATCCTAATGACTACAAATCTTTCCTCATATAATCCTCAAAACAAATACGCAAGATATATATTAATGTTACTGTAAAAATTTGGTACATGAGGAACCTGAGGCCCATAGGAGAGAAATTAGATAGCTAGTAAGTGGCAGACCAGCGATGATATTATACATTGCCTCTAGATCCATACCCTTGTGCCTCCGCTGGTGGATGCATGAGTTTCTCTAGAAGGGCTGTCTGAGAATACACTCTGCCTAGCTTCGAAATGATTTAATGACCAGAGGACATGAGCAAGGACTGAGGGCATATCATCCAATGTCTTTACACTAGGCATAAACACATCTTCTCGTAGAAGGTTTCTAAGACAAGCATGTCCTTATCTCCAGCTCAGGCTAATCAAATTGAACTTTTCCGGGTCCTTCCACAAACTCAATGGTGATTATATTGACAAGGAGCAAAGTGCTGTGAAAGACTTTTCTCATGAAAAATTTAGGTGTAAGCCTAAGAATGCTGGAAAATAAAGAAACAGTGATTTTGTGATATCTAACAAATAGTTCAATTAGCTTTACCTCACTCATTGTGAGAAATGTGTTTACATTTGCAAAAATGCTCCCTCTAGGCTCTGAAATCCTCAAGTTTAAGTATTTGATTTATTAATATTTGTATCCTAAGGATATAACAAAGCGACTGATGCAAAATGGATATTAGATAAATGTTTAATGATGGATTGCCTGATGGATGGAAGGAAAAAAGGAAAGAAAGAAGGAAGGAAAGGAGAGAGGCAGGGAGGGAGGAAGGAAGGAAGAAGAAAGTTACCACTGTCTATGGTCAAAGGGTAGAATATGTTTCTTATGAAATCCTGAATTGAAAGGAGTAATTATTTTCCCATTACCTTTTAGAATTTATAAGAATTCCCTTTTATATTATTAGCACTTTCAAATGTACAACTCACCACACGAGGTCTCATATTCTTGTTTAGATTCAGTGCTGCCAAAAGCATTTCAACTCTACTTCGTAGATTTTTAGTTGCATACAGTTTCCTGTTTTAATATTTACTAAATTGGAATGTCTTCCTATTAGCTGTGGTGAAAATTGCTTAACAGTAATAGAATACCGGCTACCCCCACTGTTTTACTCTAGGGAGAAAAGACAGGTATGTTCTTGGAGCTCTATTTGTTTATTTCCCTACTAGGAAAAAAAAAGATTAAAAAAAACCTTTCATTAGCATAGGTGATAAAAAAATAGCAAACTAAGAGGGAAATTAAAACACATTAAAGATACTAGCTTCCTCTGCTGGGGTGGGGAGGGGAGTTCGATTGTAAATGGACATAAGGGGCACCGGAGCTTCTGGACTATGATAAAGTTCTAGTTCTTAGACTGCGTGACGTACATGGTTGTTCATTTTATTGCTTTTTTTTAAACTATGCATGTACGTATGTTTTATACATTCTTTTGTACATATGCATTTGTATTGATATTTTTATTTCAAAACACAAATGAAAGAGTTCTGAAGCAAAAAAAAAAAAAATGCTTTCCGGAAAAATAGCAAGCAGATAAGGATATTCCCTCTTTTTCCAGTCTTCACAAATGTGTAGATGAAGCACTCAATTTGTGGTCTCAGTGTTTTGATCTGAATCCCTGTATTTGCATCTCTGGCAACTGGGATGTCACTGCCCACTGAGTAACCTCAGCATAACCACAGGCCGCCTGCTGACCCAGCAGAACGCAAAAGCCATTCGATGGCTCCTGCCACAGAGGCTGACGGCATATGTAATGCTCTTAAGAAAATAATTATTCCAGAATATAATGCATCATTTTTCTTACAGTTATTATTCCTTGTCACTTGTGACTTCCCCATACCAAAACCCAGTCATTATAAAGCCTATCATTTGGTGTTCAGTTTATCCAAACACCTACACCTACCCACACACACATATCACACACACACACACACACACACGCACACATGCACACACACACACATCACACATACATGCCACACCATCATGTATGCATGGCTGAAAGGAATATACTGATAACTGAGAGATAAGAATGCAAGCTTCAATTTTTCATTTTCTGGTAAGAAAGGTGCTTATCATTTTTTTTGAACATTATTTACTGATAGTCTGTGAAGCTCCTTGCAATCAGATTTCTTTCTTTTTATTACTTTGTGGCTTTTCTTAGTGCCCAGTTCAGTTCCTTGTACCTCTTTCAGTTCAATAGCTGCTTGATAATTACCAAGTTACTAAGAGAAGAAGAAAATAGAACAGAGCTATAATATTATAAAGTTAATTTTCCACAAGTGTTTTGCAATAAAATGAAATTTCTTTGAGGTCTACAATTGTACTTTATATATCAAACAGGGCATCAATACAACATTTTGACCTGAATCATGTACAAAATGATGACAT
>CM052442.1:12995435-13043144 GCA_028533085.1 Varecia variegata
ATTTGCAGGTTATATTTGGAACAGAATAACACCTCGCATACCACTGCTTATCATGATCTTGGCAATGTGCAAAATACTTCACTTTTTTCTTGCTTTATTTGGCTGACTTTTCAGGTTATTCCAAACAACTGAAATACAGATTTACTTAATGCAAATTCACCAGTTAAAAATAATAATAAATGATATCAACTTTTATAAAGAAAATGCACCTTTGTATGTAAATGCATATATGTAAGAAATGAATACTATGCTAATAAAGGAGACTACCAGAGGGACGTGACCTTTACTCCTCATCTCATCCTGGAAGGACTAAATCTATACAAGCTTCCACAAGAAGTACTGACCATTTTTGAGTTCTGAACTCCATAAAGATATTTGGGTACTGACTTACATTAAAATAAACTCCTAATGATAATAATTCCCTACATTTCAATAAATATGTTTTTAAATTTTCTAAGTACATTCGTATACTTCTCATAAAATAACTGGTTTAAAGAGGGATTAGCAGAATCTAAGGTTTCCAGACCTGTGATTTAACAAGCAAAACAAAACCACTGAGTGCTTGGCTGAGGGTGAACAGGAAGGGGGAGAAACTGGTTTGGAAAGAACATAACAAGCACTGAGTGGGGCAGATGTCAGTGTTTACTAAAAGCTGAATTAAATGAACGAGTGACCCAATTTAGTCAACAGCAAATCAAAACTCAAAGTCCCAGAAGTCAAGAAAAAAAGGCTAAGTCTCTGAGATCAGGAAGTACAAGACTGAGTTGATTCACAGCAACCTGGGTCAGAGTTTGATCCCCATGCACAATCCTTTCGTCTTCCATCCTATGAAGGAAGCATCATCCTCTCAGAAGGCTTGTATCTATGAGTTCCTTAAATTCAGCGGCAGTTGACTGTGGGATGTGTAGTGAACAGAAGCTAAAGGTTGAGGTCCTGTCATGTGCACCATTAGACTTTGTTTTTTCAGGCAAGATTTGGCTCAGTTAGATACTTTACAAATGTATGAGTGGAAGTCGTGATGTAGCAACAGACAAGTAAACAAACAAACAAACAAACAAACAAACAAAAAGAAAAATTGGAAGCTGGAAATGTCCAGGTTAAATCTTAGTGGTTATGCTGAGCAGAATAACAACAGATTTTAAGTACATTTAGAATATAGAGTTGGGGAAGATGGGAGCGCAATTGAACTGATCTGAAAAATGTAACGTGGAAGGTCAGGTAAGCACGAAGACTTAGTGGACCACGAGGTTGAAAGTGAGAACAATAGAAAAGATACATTTTGTTGGGACTAACAAGAGTTGTTTACATGGGTCACTAGATTGCTTTGTGAAAAGATGGCATAGACATACCATTCCCTATTTTTCCTCCTGATACCACAACTAGAAACCCTGGACATTATATAATAAATAATAAATGAATAAATAAATAAATAGATGTGGAAAAATACAGAGAGGAAAGCAAACCAGGTGGGAACCTCAGGAGCCAACGAAGGGTGCAATGGTAAGTTTTCTTTTTGCTTCTTATTTCCCAGACTTTGTGTTGAAGAAATCAGCATCCTGGAAATACTGATGAATGCTGACAAAGGAAAAAAAAAAAAAAAAAACGTAACAAAACTTCTTCTCTCTAGGCAAAGGACCAGGAAAGAGGCAGTCCAGGAAGAGGAAAATCTTTAAGATGATAACCACTCTACTCTAGTCAAACACCACAGAAAAAACTCTGGTCCCACCATCAGTCACACCAGCAAAGACTGACTGTGAAGCCCAGACTTCCGACGTGCTGCAGTGTGTCAGGAAAACCTGAGTAGAGAGAGAGCCGTGATGTTCATCCCCACCTCGTGGTAATGAGCGTGCTATCCTCTGCATTGTTAGTGGCCATTACATGAAGAACACGGATTTTCACCCCAACTTGCCAGCATAGAGACTTTCCTCACCCTCCTAACAGAGCCTAGGAAAGAGTCAGGATTTTTACCATTGGCCGGTGGTGATGAGCTACCCAGCCATGGTGTCAGCAAAGGTGATGTGGCGAGCAGCAATGAGGCACTGCTATCCCTTCCAGCAAAGGTGTGATCAGCAGAGGCCCAGTGGGAACCAGGACTACCACCTCTACCCACGAGTAATGATGAGAGTGGGAAAACTGGACTTCCATCTGCATCTGGCAGCATGGTGACAATGCTTCCCTTCCTTGCTAGAGTGCTATCAGAGAAAGTCTACTAAAACAAAAAGCTTAAGAAAGATTCAGTGTCTCAAAACAATACAGAAATGTCCAGATTTCGGAAGAAAATCACTAGTCATGTGAAGAACCAGGAAGATCTCAAATGGAATGGACTGACAGGCACTTGGGTTGTTTCCACATCCTTGCAATAGTGAATTGTGCTGCCATAAACATTCAGGTGCAGATGTCTTTATTATAGAATGTCTTTTGCTCTTTTGGGTAGATGCCTAATAGTGCTATTGCATACAATGGAATATTACTCAATTATAAGAAACGACAGTGATCTAGCACCTCTTATATTTTCCTGGATTGAGCTTGAGCTCATTATCCGCAGTGAGGTATGGCAAGATCAGAGGAATAGCCTCTGCATGTTCTTGCCGTCAATTTGGCACTAACTAATCAACACTATGGTGCTCACACGGTAGTAATATTCTCCAGGGATTAGGGGGGTGGGGAGGGCAAACTCACAACTAATGGACACAGTGAGCATTGTAGAGGGGAAGGGCATGCCTCTAAACCTCACTTGGTTGAGGCAAAGACATAAAATGTAACCAAAACATTTGTATCCTCATAATATCCTGAAATAAAAAAAAGGTTTTCAAATGGAATGGAAAAATACAATCAAGAAATAACAAAAATGCAGTGACAGAGATGTTAGCATTATATAAAAATATTTCAAAACAGTCATCATAAAATTGTTTAAATGAACAATTAAAAACATATAGGAAACAAACAAAAAATAGGAAGTCTCAGCAAAGACACAATGCATAAAGAAGAACCAATAGAAATTTTAAGACTGAAAAATCCAATAATGATTTTTTTTTTTAAATCCCCAATATATGGGTTCAACAGAAGAATGGAAGGGACAGGGGAAAGAATCGGTAAAAAGAAAGAAAGAACTTACACAATCTGAATAATAAAAAGAAAATAGGCTGAAAAAGTGAGCAAAATTTAAAGGATCTGTGAAACTAATAAAAGAAGTAACATTTATGTCATCAAAATCTTTGGGAGAGGGTGTAGGAGGGTAAAGAGAAAAAAAAAAACTTTAAAAATGGCTAACACTTCCAAATTTTACATAATCCTACAGATTTAAGAAGCTGAGTGAGCCCAATACAGAATCACCTCAAAGAAATTTATACTTGGATATATCAAACTTGTGAAACTAAAAACAAAAAAATCTTGAGAGCAGCAAGAAAGAAATAACACATTGTCTATAGTGGAAACACGTTTATCAAGTGCTGAAAGAAAAGAACTGTCAACGCTACACTCAGAGACGATATCATTAAGGAAGAACAGAATTAAGACATTCTCAGATGAAGAAAAGAATGGCTATAGGATGATTTCTAAACAGAAAGAACATCACAAAAGTAAGACTCTAGAAACAACAGGAAAAGAAATGTGAGATAAAAATATGGATGAATCGGCTGGGTGCGGTGGCTCACGCCTGTAATCCTAGCACTTGGGAGGCCGAGGCGGGCGGATTGTTTGAGCTCAGGAGTTCGACACCAGCCTGAGCAAGAGCGAGACCCCGTCTCTACTAAAAATAGAAAGAAATGATCTGGCCAACTAAAAATATATATAGAAAAAAAAAAATTAGCCAGGCATGGTGGCGCATGCCTGTAGTCCCAGCTACTCAGGGGGCTTGAGGCAGTAAGATTGCTTAAGCCCAGGAGTTTGAGGTTGCTGTGAGCTAGGCTGACGCCACGGCACTCACTCTAGCCTGGGCAACAAAGCGAGACTCTGTCTCAAAAAAATAAATAAATAAAAAAAAATATGGATGAACAAAATAGTCTTTCCTTTTATTATTGAGTTTTCTAAATTTTGTTTGGTGGTAGAAGGAAAAATTGTAACATTGTCTGAGGTTGTGATAAATGTATGCAGATTAAATATTAAGATTGTATTATAAATGGGGAAGGGTAGAGAAATGTACAAGGAAATAATGTTCTATATTTAACTTGAACTAGTAAAATTATAACTCTGATAGACTGTGATAAGTTATATATGCATCATGTAATACTAGGAGCAAACACTAAAAATGATATACACAGATAGACAATCAAAGATTGTCTATAGATAATTCAAAATCGATTCCTAAAAATGTTCAAGTAATCTACAAATGGACATAAAAAAGCAAACAGGGAAATGAAAAGCAGAGGAGATAAACAGAAAACAAAACATAAAATGGAAGATTTAAGCCCTAACATGAATAATTACATTAATGCAAATTATCTAAATACATCAATGCAAAGACAGATATGGGCAGAGTGGATTAAAAAGCATGACCTAACTATATGCTGTCTAGAAGAAATTTACTTGAAATATAACAATATAGGTAGGTTGAAAGTAAAAGGATGAAAGCACATATATTATGCATTTATTAATCAAAAGAAAGCAAGAGTAGCTATATAAATGTCAGATAAAGTAAACTTCAGAGGAAAGCAAATTACAAGAGGCAAAGAGGGACATTTTGTAATGGTAAAAGGGTCAATCCACTAAGAATCCAAAGCAATCCTCAGTGTGTATGCACCAAAACACAGAGCTGCAAAATATGTGTAACAAAAACTGATAAAACTGAAAGCAGAAATAGACAAATTCCTAATTATATTTGGACACTTTAACATGCTCTCTAGACAATTGATAGAATAACTAGAGGAAAAAAAATCAGCAAGAGTGTAGAACTCAACATAAGCTACCAACAGGATCCAATCAACATTTATAGAAAACTCCACCCAAAACAGCAACATACATTTTTCCAAGTTTACATGAGATACATACTAAGGTAGACCATATTGTGATCTATAAAACAAACTCCAAGAAATTTAAATCATACAGAATGTGTTCTCCAACTACAATCAAGCTAGAAATCAATAACAGGAATACAAGAAAATTTCCAAACTCTTGGAAACCAAAAAGCACACTTGTATAATTTATTGCTCTAAGAGGAATTCTCAAGGGATATAAAAAATATATTGAAGTGAATGAAAATCTAAAAGCAACTTTAGAAAATTTGTGGGCCACAACTAAAGCGGTGCTGGGGGTGGATTGCTATCACTAAATATACACATTAGAAATGAGAGAAAGTCTCAAATTGATAATCTAAGCTCCCACATGAAGAACCCAGAAAAAGAAGAGAAAAATAAACCAAAAGCAAGCAGAAGAAAGGGATTAATAAAGATAAGAGTATAAATAAATCCTCTTAAAAAGAGAAGAAAATAAAGAAAAATCCATGAAACAAAGAGCTGTTCTAATTTTTTTTTAAAAAAACAAAAAAAACTGGCAAAGGCTTACAAACAAAAGAAATAGAGAAAACACAAATTACCAATATCAGAATGAAACTGGAAATATCTCTACAGATGCACCAGACATCAAAAGAAAAATAAGAGAATACTATAAACAAGTTTACATATATAATTTTAAGAAGTTAGATGAAACAACATAACTATCATAACTCAGTGAAAATGAAATAGATAATTTTAATAGCCTTGTAACTATTAAGGAGATTGGATTTGCAGTTTAAGAATTCCCCCTACAAAGAAATCTCCAGTTCTAGATGGTTTCAGTGGAGATTTCTACCAAATATTTAAAGAAGAATTAAGACAAATTCCACAAATCTCTTCCAGAAAATACAAGAGGGGCCACCACTTCACTATTTATTTTATAAAGCTAACATTACCTGATACTTACAAAACAAAACAAAACAAAACAAAAACTACAGAAACTATTCCCATTGAATAGAAAAAAATCTTCAGAAAAACATTAGCAAATAAAATTCAACAATATATAAAAATAATTATATACTATAACTCAGTGTGATTTATCACAAGGATGCCAGGCTGATTCAATATTCAAATACCAATGTGATCTACCATATGAATAGGCTAAAGAAGAAAAATCACTTGATAATATGTCGATACTGAAAAAGCATTTGACAAAATTGAACACCCATTGATGATAAATACTCTAAGAAATACAGGACCAGAGGTCAGTATGATAGACATGCAAAAGAAATAAAGGCACATATATGTATCAGAAAACAGGAACAAAAGTGTTCCCAAGTGTGATTGTCTCTGTAGAAAATCTCAAGGAATTTACAAAGAGACTACCAGAGCTAACAAGTGACTTTAATAATATAAGATACAAAATAAACACACAAAAATCAATTGTATTTTTATATATTAGAAGAAAATTTATGAACACTACAATTAAAAACCCAATGCCTCTTATAATTGCTCAAAAATTAAATATTTAGGTGCAAATCTAACAAAAGAGATAGATACAGGATTTATATGATGAAGCTACAATGTTTTCATCAAAGAAGAAATATTAAAGAAATCAAAGATATAAATAAATGGAGAGCTATTATTATGTTCAGGATTTGAAGTTTCAAGATAGTAAAGCTATTAATTATTTCTGAGTTATTATCAGGTTTCATGTAATTTCTATCAAAACCTGATTAAGATTTTATATGTATATGTAGATAATCACACACAATGATTTTAGAAAGGCAAAATAGAATAGCTAATATTTTTTTTTAAATAATAAAATAGAAGGAATCACTCTAGTTGATTTCAAGACATTATATAGCTACAGCAATAAAGACTACGATATTGGTGAAGAAAGAGACACATACATCAAAGGAACAGAATACAGTGCCCAGAAATAGACCCACATAAATATCTCCAACTGATCTTTGGCAAAGATTCAAAAGCAATTCAATGGAGTAAAGACAGCTTTTCAACAAATGATGCTGGAGCAGTTGATTAGTCACAAGCAAATAATAATAACAATAATAATGATAATAATGTTAACCTAAATCTCACCTCTTATACAAAAATTAACAAAATATGGATCATAGATTTTAAAGTACAACATACAACTATGAATCTTTAGAAAATACATAAGAGTATGTCTTTGGCATTTCAGCCTAGGCAAAGAGTTCTTAGATTTCACATCAAAAACACACTTCGTAAAAGAAATGACAAATTGGAATTTACCAAAATTAAAAATTTTCAGTCTCCAAAGGTCTTTTGAAAGTATAAAAACCCAAACTAGACACTGGGAGAAAACATATGAAAATCACAAATCTAACAAAGAACTAAAATCCAGAATATAATACAAAAAGAATTCTCAAAACTCAATAATTTTAAAAAATCCAATTAGAGAATGAAAAAAATCAAAAAAGAGATTTTATTCAAGAAGATATACAGTGGGAAATAAGCCCATCAAAATATGTTCAACATCATTTGCCATTAGTGAAATGCAAATTAAAACCACAATGAGTTGTCACTACACAGCTATCAGATTGTTTTAAAAAATAAAAGACAGTAACAGCACCAATGAAAGTGAATACTCAGAGAAACTCATCACTCATGTATTGCTGGTGGGAATGTAAAATTGTACAAATAGTCTGGAGAACAGTTGAAAAACTGAACATGGAACTACCATATAACCCAGCAATTACATTCTTGAGTATTTATGAAAAATTATATTGATACAAAAACCCATACACAATTGTTTATAACAGCCTTATTCACACTAGCCAAAACCTGGAACTAACCAGGACGTCCTTCAATGGGGTGAATGGTTAAGCAAACTGTGCGGTACAGTCATGCTTCTGAATACTACTCAACAATAAAAAGGAATGAACTATTGATACAAATAACGACCTGAATGTATCTCTGGAGAATTATGCTCCATGAAAAAAGGCAATCCAAATAAGTATATGCTGTATGATTTCGTTTATAATACAACATTCTTGAAATGAAATGATTATTTAAAATGGAGAACAAATTAGTTAAGGGGTGGGAAAGCAAAAGTGGTAGGGAAGTAGGTTTGGCCATAAATGGGAAATGAGGGATCCTGGAGATGGAAATATTCTGTGTATTGACTGTATCAATGCCAATTACCTGGTTGGGACATTGCACTATATTTTTGCAAGAAGTTATCATTGGGGGGAACTGGGTAAAAGGTACACAGGGTCTCTATGTGTTATTTCGTTCCTTTTTTTTTTTAGAGACAGAGTCTCACTCTGTTGCCCGGGCTAGAGTGCTGTGGCGTCAGCCTAGCTCACAGCAACCTCAAACTCCTGGGCTCAAGCGATCCTTCTGCCTCAGCCTCCCGAGTAGCTGGGACTACAGGCATGCGCCACCATGCCCGGCTAATTTTTCTCTATATATTTTTAGCTGTCCATATAATTTCTTTCTAGTTTTAGTAGAGACGGGGTCTCGCTCTTGCTCAGGCTGGTCTCGAACTCCTGAGCTCAAACAATCTGCCCGCCTCGGCCTTCCAGAGTGCTAGGATTACAGGCATGAGACACCGCGCCCGGCCTCTATGTGTTATTTCTTACAACTGCATGTGAAACTCCAATTATCTCAAAATAAAAAAAACAAAAGAAAGAAGGAGAAAAGCAAGAAGACTTCTTGCTTACTTACTGTTTTACTTGATTTTCATGTGTGTGGATAACATACACAAAAAAATATCACGACAAATATTTTGATTTTATCATATTTCTTAAGAATTTATGGTATCTGTCAGCCCTCCTTGTTGACTTACAATATGTTTATTACAATGTTAGTTAAATAAATACAAACATAAAAGAAGTGTCTAAATGCATTTACTTATAGCTTATACAAAGCTATAAAGTCAAAAGAATTTATAAATTAAATGCTAACAAAAGTAAACAAATAATAAAATCTAAACTAACACCATTAGTTTACTGTGACAAATGATGTTCTTTTGTTGACATTAAATCAGCAATTACAATGTGACTATAACTCTGATGTCTAAAATGTAACTTATTTTATTTTATTTTATTTTCGTGCACTTTTGCTTCTATGCACTGCATGGTAATCCAGTTTTTCTACCATTTGTCTCATTTTGAACTAGCATACAATCTTTGTTCATATAGTGTACCTTAGTCTTACTTAGTCTTATTTCCTCTTGAATTCATCATTTATGTGTTCCATTTGCCTCTGTTTTTTTTTTTTTTCCTTAAGCCAGTATGAATATTTGGGCAGTCATTATTTTGTACCAAAGCTATCATAAATACATGTTTTAGATTCTGAAATTATGTAAAGGCTGTGAGACGTCTGAGAAGTCGTATTTGGTCTCCTAGATTTCTGGCTCCTCTATTTAAGAAACATTGTTTGTGCTTCAGTGAACTCAAGGGAACTTTGCCAAATGCTTGCAACTTTTAATTAGCTTCAGATTTTTCTGTTCGTCTAATCAAAAGATGATAAAATTTTACTGCTAAAGGAAAAAAATTAGGAGAAAAAACATAAACTGTGAGTCAGTAAAACTCAGTAAATTACATATATTATCAGCCAAAGTGTGTAATGAATAAAAAACTACAAAAATCTAAGATATAGAATGAAACGTCATTTACTTTGTCTTAAATGCCAGATTTTCTTCTAATATTTATCTGTTTACATCATTGTAGGCTACAAAACTACTGAGAGAATATGTTTCACAGCCGAGATAAATATCACTCTATGCAATTTAAAAATATATCTTTTTCATGAACCTTCTATATCTTGTTGCAGGGAATTCAGTAACATACTGTTTTTTGGATGTATAAAAAGGTTGTTACCAGCTTCTTCACTATACTGAAAAATTTTCTCTAATAGGAGTTAGACTACTATATGTTGAGTTAATGGAAATTTCTTATATATTCTAATATCTGGCAGGAATCTTCAGTAAATCTTCCCAAGTCTATTTTGTTAAAATAGGTATAACTAGAGACCATTGCATCAAAATGGTAACAGTAGCTGCATTTTGGAGTTTTGGTCCTTTGTGACTTTTTCCTTCTTTGGTCCTTTGTGACTTTTTCCTTCTTTATTATTTTTATTATGATGCAGTTTTCTTATAGAAAAAGACACAAATAATGCTCACCTCAAATAAGGAAAAAAACCCTTCATTATGAAAAATAAAGACTTCATAATTTGCTCCTTGATATTAAGGAGTGATCTTAAATACATTGCTATGTGTAAATATATTTGCCGTACACTAACATCTATGCCACATAGCATTTTTTTTAGTAGTACAGACATACTTTGTCTATTTTGTTGTATTTTTTCATTTTATTTCTCCTTCTTCTATTCCTTATTTTTCTTTTCCTTTGGTAGTTTGGTATATTTTGTATTTTCACTTGGGTGAATCTGATAATTTACACAATTTGTGTTTGAAAATTGGTTCCATGGGAATTAATCTTGGACACTGCAACAGCAATTTGAATCATTTTCGTTTTTCTTTTTTTTTTTATTTCAGCTTATTATGGGGGTACAAAAGTTCTGGTTAAATATATTTCCCATGCCCCTCCCATCCCCCCGAGTCTGAGCTTCAAGCGTGTCCATTCCCCAGACAGTGCACATCGCACTCATCATGTAGGTATACACACATCCCCTCCCCCACCCCCATCCCCCCGATTCAGAACTTCAAGCTTGTCCATTCTCCAGACAGTGCGCATTGCACTCATCATGTAGGTATACGCCCATCCTCTCCCTCCACCCCCCACCTCTGTCTGATACCCAATTGGTGTTATTTCCAAATGTGCACTTAGGTGTTGATCCGGGAAACCAATTTTCTGGTGAGTACATGTGGTCCTTAGTTTTCCATTCTTGGGATACTTCACTTAATAGAATGGATTCCAACTCTCTCCAGAACCAAAGAGATGTCATATCACCATTATTTCTTATAGCTTAAATCATTTTAATTTGTAAATTAATGTATAGATACATTTCACTTCCATTCTAAATATTTAGGACACTAAGAAACACTTATATTATGACAAACACAAGAAGATGGATATGGAAAATGAAACAAAAAATCTTCGAGGCAGGAAGTGGCCAGGCATGCTTATAAATGACACAAAACACAACAAAAAATTGCATTACTCTCCTGATGAACAAAGTAGGAAGTGGAATAAGGTGAAGTTATAAAGCTGGTAGATGACTCTAGTATACAAAACTTTCAAGACTTGGCAAGGAGTTTTATTGTATTCTAAATTATAATGTGAAATTATTAGTTATTGCAAAACAAATTAGCAACATATGGAAGAATTCTTTTCTACAGTGAGAACTAGAAAGCAGTAAGAATTGGCAAAGCCAACTAGAAGGCTGTTGCGGTAATCCAAGTAAGGAATGATGCTGGCTTGAACTAGAGAGGTGGCAGAAGAGAAGGGGAGAAATAGGGAGATTTAAAATATTGTAAAATATATTTGGAAATCTACATGAGTGCTCACAGGTTGGATGTGGAAGGTGTAAAACCAAGGAAGATGATGATGATAATGATGGATGATGTGGATGATAGGTAGTACTGATGGTGTATTTTCTCTAAGTAAAGCACTGTGCAAAATACTTTTAATGAGATGATTAATTTAGGCTTTGTAATAATCCCAACATATAGGTATTACTGTCATTATCTCCATTTTATAAATTGCTATGGACTAATTGTATCTGCTAAAATGTATATGTTGAAGCCTCAATTTCTAATGTGATAGTATTAGGAGGCAAGGCCTTTGGGAGGTAAGTAGGTCATAAAGGTAGAGTTATCAAGAATGGGACCAGTGCTCTTGAAGAAGAGACACAAGAAAAATTATCTCTGTCTTTCTCCATCC
Organism: Varecia variegata; assembly: GCA_028533085.1. Classification (NCBI taxonomy): domain Eukaryota; kingdom Metazoa; phylum Chordata; class Mammalia; order Primates; family Lemuridae; genus Varecia; species Varecia variegata. The sequence goes on from CM052442.1 coordinate 13,007,260, forward strand.
TGAGAGAACACAGCAAAAAGATGGCCATCTGCAAACCAGGAAGAGATCATGCTGGCATCCTGCTCTTGGACTTCCCAGACACCAGAATTGTGAGACATAAAGTTCTGTTGTTCAAGTCAGTGGTCTATGGTATTTTGTTAAAGCACCTGAACTAAGACACAAGTGATGAAAATGTGACTCACAGAGGTACAGAAAATTGTCCAAGGTCACCCAGCATAACATGGCAAGGCCAAGATTTGAACCATAGAGGCCATGTTCCTGGTCATTGTATTTTACTGATATCTAGGTTTTCTGGCTTGAGCAACTAAGTGGTTCGAAAAGTCATTTAGGATGATGGGGGAATAAGGGTTAGAATATAGATGAAGTGCTGAATCAAGAACATGACTTTGGACACAATAAATCTGATGGCTTAACATGCTATACCATGCAGAGGGGAGTTCTAATCTCACAATAAGCATATGATCCCAATGTTTCTTTATCACTTATTTGCTAACCACAAACCATGTGTATACATGATATTTATAGCCATAAGAATGTGTGATAGCACAAAGTAGACATACAACATAGGAATGAGGAAATAACTATGATGAAAACTGAGAACATGTTTATTGAGAGGTAAGTTACAGAAAAAGAACCTTATTGAAAGGCTGAGATAGAAAGACCAGCAAGGTAGGCAGACAATTGAGAAACAGGTGGGTCAGAAGGCCAAAAGAAGAGTGTTTTAAGAAATAAAGATTGATTGATTATGTGGACTGCTGCCAAGTAATATGAGGATACAGAAATACAGGAGGAATTTGGCAACATGAAAGAAAAATGGAAGTGAAACTCTGTTGGAGTAGGGTTGAAGAGTGAATAGGCAGTGAGCACACAGAGACCTCCATACTTCCCTTAAAGGGTAACTCTTTTCATAGTAGCAGAGAAACTGGCTGGTGTGTGGACTAGGGGTGGGGGGAGTAGAATTAAAGCATATATTTTTACTTTGCATATGGAGACATTAGAACACATTTGTATATTCACCTGATAAAGTAGGAAGAGAATGAGGTGGTGCCAACTATATCAATTATTATTCATTTGGCCTAAACTTTGTGCCTGGCAAGGTGATGAGTGGCTCTGAAATATTTCCACCCCAGGCCCCACATGGATGCTGTGAGGCAAATATCTTATTATGTTTTACTGAAGGAGATTAAGTTGGGGTAACTCACAGGCCGATGGTCACCCGGAGTGTCAGGAATGGATGCATAACAATGATGTAAATGAACTCAGGACCATTGTCAAGCAATGGCAGACCTGTCTCCACCCCTTCTAGTCTCTCCCTTAGCTTTTTATACACTAGATGATTTGTAGAGGCTTCATAGAATACCAAATATCTGCTAACCACAAGCCCTTTGCCAAGTCAAAATTCCATTTGCTGCCAAACAAAAAATATGACTCAGAGGGAATAAAAATGAACATATATGATAGACCACAGATTTTGAGTGACTGCTTTATAAATGTCCTATGTATGAATAACTATAAGTAAAATTCCTGATCAGGCTTCAGTTGCACATGAGAAGTGCTTCCTGTCTAGTCTATTGAGTTCTGTTGTACTGAAGTTCTCCTTTCTGGTTTCTTCGAATTCTCTAAACCCAGAATTTTCAGACAAAGAGCTTCTTCAGCACAAGGTACACCAGAATTACTTCAGGTGCCTGTCTACACACTACCAAAAAGAAGTCTTAAACCATTTTGATTCTTGGCTGTTACCACACACACAGCAATTTTAAAAGGTTATTTCATGGAGCTGGCAAAGAAGGAATGATAATACAAAAAAAAAAAAAAAATACTGCTAATCTGATAATCTTTTCACACAAAACAAGCTTTTAAGGAATTCCCATTTTACTGGCTTTCAAAATTAAAAAGATTATCTTTTTTCATCATCTTATAACTAGGCTGTTTTTAAGGTATCACTCCATATAACAAGAAAATTGTACATCTGTTATCTAAAAAATAGTAGGATTCATCTAGTTCTGGTTACATTTAATAGGCTGGTTTTACTTTGTGCAACGTAGACTTTATGTGACCCTATAAATAACTGAGGGGGAAAGATGCAAAGGATTCTTCTCAGTTCCTCTATTACATGAATCAACAGAAATAAGAGTTGTCTTCCAAGAGGAAGGACGTCATTAGATTGTACGTATACAGTTCTGCCTTTGTAGGCAGCTTTTGTGAGGTTCTACTTGAAGAAGTAAGAAATCCAGTAACAAAGGTACCCTTCAGATGATGGGGATTGGATAAAAAGTCAAAGGCACCATCTATGTGGAAGAAAAGTAAATTTCTCATTGCTAAGATTCAAGCTCAATTTCTATAGACCCAAGCATGGCTGTGAGTTGCTTGTAAAGGAGCTATTGTCAAAGTTCAAACCTTGAAAGCAACTCACTTTGAATCCCAGCTCTCCTCTTTGAGATGGTGGGACTCTACTTGTGTCAAAATAGAAGCCCCCAAAAGCTCAAATTTCCCCACTGACCAAATAAGAAATTAAACATTTTCACGTTCTTCTGGGCTTGAGATCTAACATATACCTTAATTTTCAGGTTTCTTTTTATTTTAAGGAAGGATTTGAACCTGAATTTTCAGGAATGCTATGGAAAAATCAAGGTGGTGGGTTAATATTAACAAAAGGATGTGCTTCAACTCTATAGCTGCACACTATCCTTAATTAGCTTATTCACATTTCTGTTTCATCCAACCAAAATCTGAAGTGGTTTTCTTCCTTCAACAGCCAAAATAAAATAATAAGACCCAGAAGCAGTTGCTTTTATTTATTATATATCTACATTTGAGTGCAAATTACATAAAATGAAAAATATACTATTTAGTATATTTATGGAATCCTCTCTACTATAATCTAGACATGTGGAAGAGTAGCTCAAATAACAAATTTCATTCAACAAATATCATTTCTTTGAATAATGTGTCCAGGAGATTATTTTTGCATATATTTAACATTTACTTTCTCTGCACATAATAACCATTCCTTATACATATTTCCTTTTATTTTCTATATAAAAGTGAGAGTTTTTGCAACTTCACTCTGAAAGTATTGTTAGAGCTGTTGCTAATTAACTTATTTCTTTACCTCTTCCCACTAAAATAATTGGTTCATAGGGATATTAAAAAAATAACAAAATCTTACTGCCAGTGAATATTCAGTACTATAATTCATTTAATTCATTAACTCACATTTAATGGAATCTGTAATGATTTGTTGAGCAGAGAATTGTTGGACTTGGCTTGGAAACAGCAATGACCCTCATTCCTTGCCTTGTCTTGTATCTGTTCATGCAAGTTTTATGACAAAGTGGAAGCCTGGTGTATTTAATGTGCTCACAAAGACATATTCTTTGTCCTTTTTTAGGCCTTTTCAAGTTTTAATATTCCCTTTGTGTAGAAATTAAAGCTGGCTGAGATGAAGTAGACACAGAGCTATATCTCCAGAATTTTATACCCTACGTAGAGTTCTAAAGGCACATTTAACAGCTCCCCTAGTTCAAACCTTACCAGGTTTTTAGCTCACATATGCATTTCTACTGGCTGCTGGAGAGAGCGGTGTTTGATGGGTTGGTTAACTTTCTTCCCATTTTCATTCCTCATAAGTATGCAAAACTCTAGGGTAAAAAATACCTAAGACATTTACATGTGCATGATCATGAAATAAAAAGTGATGAAACAGAGAAAAAGACTTTATTTCTTGGAAAAGTAAATGATTCAGTGCTAATACAGTTAGAAATGGTACATAACTTATTACAGATGTTTAAAATGCAAGCAATTCAAGGGGACACCTCCAAAAAAGAAACCACGACAAGAATTTATCAGGGAAAAAGAAGGTCTTTGTACTGTTTGCTTTCTGATAACTGGGACTTACTTTCATTCTAATTATAAAAATGAAATGAAATAAAATATTCTTCAGACACACCCATGCACCCCCCATACACACAGATCAAAGCACCTACATTCAAGTGATAGATATCATTTGAAATGGAATTATTTTAATAAAGCTGACTTGCTCCAAATCCAGTGTAGGAAAAGTTGTTGAGGACAATGATCTAGGCAAGAAAGTAATCTGCACTTTGGTTTTCAGATGCATTAGCACATTTGCACCACCAGAAAGCTGTGGGTAAATTACTTTCTTACAGGCAATAGGCTTTTCTGCAGAGTGAGGTTCTAGTACTGATACGCAGACAAGAACCATCAGCAGCTCCACTCTATATAATATTTACATCAATAATGAAATATTTTTGACAATTCCTTAAATTGTAACTTACATACATCTCAGGAACAATTTCCCAGGGACATCAGGATACAAATATTGATGCTGCTCTCAGAGGAAATATCTGGCTCGGATTCATCTTGTGAAGCATGACAATCAATACTCATATTCTCCTTCTGAGAATTCATGCTACTTTTCAATGGGCAGTTAACTTTGCAGATCTGATGGTGAGTCTCAAATGAATGTGAGTATAAAAATGATAGGCTTTAATCTGCATCTTTTATGAGAATCTAATATACTAACAGGCCGAGCCTGTGACCTCCGGTGCTCAGCCACGCCACCCCCATTCATTTTAGGGAGGTTTTGATGTCCACACACAGTGTTCAATTTGTCAGTCTGCACTTGGTGAACAGAACCATGTGCATATTTGTTACACTTTCCGTGGCTGGATGATAGCTATCAATGTCTTGGTTTGAATTTTAGAGACTAAATAATGTTTTGTAGGTATTCTTACAAGCAACCTGTAAAAACTCTGCTGCTACAGCAGAATCTATTTTCAAGGAGGCAGGTGTGAAATGGACCTTTGTTTATTTGCACACCGGAGCTTTTCTGCACATGGCTTCCTTTCTGTTGAGAATGCCTCCCTGACACTCTTCACCTGTCAAATTCCTCCTCAAATTTCAAAACCCAGTGAAAAAGTCACTTCTGAAAACCTTCCTTGACTCTCCCAGGCAGAATCATCACTCTCTATCTTCTATGATTTCTCTTCATTGCACACACTTCTATTTTAGCACTAACCATATTTTATGAAATATAGGAGCAAAAGCAAATGCTTTGAAATTGGAGAGAATTGGAGCTGAATTCCAGCTTACCCATCTACTAGTTGGCTGGCTGCTTTTCTGACCAAGTTAGTTTTGTTTTTTTTTTTAACCTCTCAGCCTTAGTTTCCTCATTTTAAGATAGGGTAAATGAGAGTTATCCCTATAGCATTATTTTGGTATTGGCAAGTTTTCTATTTTAAATTATTTTAAATTTGGGTCCAACACATAGGAGGCATTTAATAACTATTCACTAAAAGAGTGAACCCGTCATCCTTTAATCTCTTGCATTCTCCCTCTATGACAAGCATTATTCTAGCTGCTCGAGATACACAGCAGCGAAACTGGCCAGGGCTCCTGACCTCCTGCTGCTTTCATTCTGTTGAAGAGTAGCAAAAATGATTATTAAACAAATAAATATGCACGATGGGAAATAATGTAGGCTGATACAATCAAAATAACTTTTGGTGCTGGATGTGGAGAACAGTGGAATTCTAAGGTGGTAAAGCTGGCTACCTACATTTGATATGAGCTATAAAGAATTAAAAGGCTATTGGAAAAATAGGGAGAAATAACTTTTTAGGAAGAACACAGAGCAAGTTTAAAGCCCGGAGTGGGAAGGGTTTTGGGGGGTGTTTGAGGAGTAGACACAAGGCCAGTGAACTGAGTTTCGATGAGCCAGTGGGAGGGTGTTTGGAGGTGGAGTGTTCATGGGAGGAGGCAGGGGTCAGGTCGTGGGAGCCTTGCCTAAAGCAGAAGCCGCTGAGGAACTGAGCCCAGACCAGAATCCAGGGAACACGAGGGCTCGTTCTGTTAACCTGTGAAATGTTCCACATATCAGGATTTGGTGTGTGAAATGAAAATTTTACCTTGCAGTCCTAGAAAATATCAATTGTGTTTTAAAGAGGAAGAGGTTGGCAAAGACGGAATCTTACACATAAATTGCTTTTCCTGTGGAGGTCATTCTCACAGCACCACCCTGGAAGGTGTCAGGGCAGGATTTAAGATTCAGATCTCCACTTAGCCACTTGCTCATTGGGTGACCTTGGGTAAATAACTTGACCTCTCCAAATATCAGTTCCTTCATCTGTAAAAGGGAAATAATAATAGGCCTGTGTCATATGGGATCCCGGACATTGTTACACCATATAGCATCCACGCACCTTCTTTAGACCATGTACTGTAGTCAGCCAATCTGGCTTAGCCATAATATTTATTTATAATATATTTATTTTATATTATATATTTATATTTATTATAGTTCATAAATTTGCTATAAATGAGAATGTCATTTGTTTCCTTACAGGAAAGGATAAATCACACTCCTGTTCTTCGTTTAGGCGTCACCTCTTGTCCCAGCTACCTCCTGGGTGATTCCATCACATTCTGTGCACACACTTATCCAGGTGCATGTTATCACATTGTACTTGCCTATGTGTGTGTACGTGTTTCCTAGCCGTGGCATAGCAAGACGGTTAACTCCATGTGATCGGGGACCCTCTATTATTTCTTATTTTATTTCCTGTACCCTAAATAGAACCTGGTTTGCAGCATGCACATAATTATTATTTGTTAAATTGCTTTCTAAATGCATAAAAAATGATTAAGCTTGCTTATTATCCCCTCACAAAACACAATTAGGATAGAAGTTGGAGGAGATCAAATTTGAGATTAATATGAAGAAAGTCATTCTCACCAGCAAAGTTATTCCCAGGTGAAATCAGTGGGTTCCATAGGGAGCGAGTGTTCAGGCTTGCATCAAATGACCACCTGGCAGGGATATTCTAGAGGTGATGTAAGCATCACATAGGCACTTTGAGAGGCTTTCTTATAGGGCCTTCCAGCCTTAGGATTCTTTTATTCAAATGTTTTCATGGTGGCATATACTCATTAAAGGACGGGATTTAGAATATGGGAATGGCATGACCTGTGGGAATAGCAAATTAATGCCATATTTCATAATCCTCAAAGCAAAATTATTCCTTGTAATTTTCTGACGTGATATCTTATAGTCTCTTTGACAGCATTTCAGGCCTTCTCTTATGCAGTTTCTGATGGTGCCATGCATGCAGTGAGTACCTGGTGAAACTTGTTTAATAAATGAATACTTTCAATTTGCCTGGTAATAAATGAATCAAAGAAGACCATGGATAACTGCATTTCCATTGACCACATCAGCAAGAGAAAGCAACAGATGCCTATTGACTGACAGACAGTTACAGAGCAAGTCAATGACAAGCTGATTGAAACATCTGTCTTTATCCTTCCAGCTTCTTGTTCCATAAAATAAATGAAACTACACTTTATTGATGTTGTGTTTATATTTGGGGAAGAATCCACACGAACGTTGCCTGGTGTTGGCTTCTACAAATATTATTAGAAAATAACCAGCTGTGTTTGGACCTGATGAAGCTATTTATTATTTTAAATACTTGGAAGGAAGGAGGGATGCCTGCGTGTTTTGTCTGTGTGGTACGACCTGGCTAAAACATATGATGTGTATATATCAAAACTCAGTAAACAAGGGAAATTCTTTCCAGCTTCGAATTTTGATGAGTCCTTTTGCTTATTTCTAATACTATCCCATTCAGTTCACACAGCCTAAATTATTTCTAAAACATTACCTCAGCAGAGTTTGTTAATGCATTCTTTTATGTCTGCCCACCTTTTAAAAACTCAGTTTATGCTTACTTTCCCTGGTTAACTTCATCTAGCAGATAGGAAAACTTTGTCCTAAAAAGTAGTAAAATGAACCTCACTGTTTAATCAATTAACTGATATACATGATATATTTATATAAGGGCCTGTTTAAGACACTCTGCCTAAGGCATTACAGAAATAATTTTCTTATAGTGAAAATGTCTTTCTTTCATTAGCTACCTGGCTAGCACTACGTATTAAAACTTATTTACCGAGGGGCACCTAATTACATTCATTTTATTCTCAGGGTATTTTTACTGCAGCTAACGCATTACATAGGGTCCAGCATACTATGCTTGTCCAGCTTTCTGACCTTGTTCTTAAATTCTTCTTATCATTTACCATGTTTTATTGGTGAGTAAGTACAAAAATGTGGGATACATATTTAAGATATTTTCAAGACTTATCTAATTACACTCTTTCTTCTTATAATAAATAAATAATTTATTTTGCTGCATATGCTTACTTTAATTAGGCATTCAGTAAAACATTTTAGTAAAACCTGGATACAATAACTGTAACGAAAAACTGGAGAGGAAATGGTGGGAAATAATCTTTCTCCTGTATTTATTTGCATTACATATTTAATAGGTGTTATTTAATCTTCGAAACAGCTCTAGGAAGAAGACATTGTATGTAATTTTATACAGTAAGAAGAAAACTACAGAAGTGAAATAACTTGCCCAATCGCATGCTTCCTGCAAGTTTCAGAGGTGAGGTTTTCCTCTAGTGTGGTGTGCCTTAAGATGTGTGCCCTGTGTGTTTGTTTATACTGTCAAAATGGATTAACTCATTTGAAACTGAGGCAGTTCAAGTTAAATGTAATCTGGAGAAATTACCTCTACTGTCATGAATAGCAAGAAGGAATGGCATTTAGAGAAATCTTTATGGAAAAAAATGAGATGCAAACTGCTGCTTATGAAAGAGGCCTTTAAAATCAATTAAAATGAGAACTAATGCAATTAATTCCTCTTAGGATTGAAAAATCAGTCCTAAAGTTTGAAAGAAATGGATTCGGCTAAAATTACTGGAAAATAGTTATTGATTCCTATTATTATTTACATTAATTGTTGTGATGAATAGAGGTAAGCCATTGATGACTATTGCCGTGAAAGCAGAGATTTGAATATGACACAAGAGTTCTCAGCTCCCATTTGAGAGGATATTTTAGTATCTCTGCCTTTTGAAATATCAGAAAGTAAATCTTGACTATTTTTGTTCATTTATAAGCTGCAGTGTATGTTTCAAGAATGCTAAAGATTGATAGAAAGGATTTCAATGGAAAATACAATTCATGAAGAAGCTCATTCAGGAGGTGATACTGAGTTCTTAGCCCTTTATAGTGCATAAGTAGACACTTCAAAGGCTCTGAGATAAATCTCTGCATGTGGCACAGGGTGTAACACTTATAACTAGCCCAAACTATAGACTCATTAGGTGTGATCAAGTAATACCCATGTCTTATAATTAAGAAACATCATTTCCCAAAACCCTCTTCCCAAAATGTACTTTGTAGCTGTGCCTAAAATATCTCCATCACCACAGCATGACTTTATGTCTAGCATTCCCCTCTTCACTGGAGTCTTCTTTTTAAATATTGATAGTCCAACAATGGAGATTATATCTTAAATAACCTCTCTTCTTGAAAGAGTCTCCTGCCCAATGTAGGAAGAAAATAAGGTATTTTGTAATGAGGGACACGAATGGCAAACTTTTCCTAATTTACCACTGTCTAGAACAAGTCTTTAATTTAGCTGGAATTCACAGCCGTGGATTCAGCTTCATGGATTATTCCATATTTTGAAATATAAATCCACAGGGAAGGACTTATCACAGATAGGCCAAGAATCATTAATTCAAAGTATCATTTAGAAATGTTAATTTTTGTCAATCAATACTAAATCATCTTGTAGGTTTCTCCTTAGTGGAATACTGCTTCTCAGTGGATGCCACTTTTTATTTTCCACCATCAGTGTCACCTATATCTCTTTTTTCTTGGTTATATTTAACAAACTTTCATTGATAATCTACTATAAACCAGGCTATCTCTAGATACTGGGATTACAAACATAGATCTGTTATTTCTTCTACTTTGAAAGAGTTCAGTTTTCTAAGAGGAGGGCAAATGAGGGACTCAAAATCTCACTGGATTCCTAAATGATCATACTTTAACAGTAAGAAGCACTTTATATATGTGTATGTGAGATATATATGCATATATATGTACATATATATCTCATTTTGGAAGATACAGAATGGAGAGGAGGGACTTAGACTAAAATTTTACTGTGTAACTAGAAAATTCTGGTTTTTTAACTGTTTTAAAATAGTTCCTGTCTCCTTAGAAGATGATGCAAGCAATAGACACCTTCATTCTGGGAAAACCACCAAAAGAAATCCTACGTGAGTAGACAACAGGTATTCACCATATGGCCCTGAAGGACCTAAGGCATCATTTACCTAAATGGAGCAACCTTAGGTTTACTAATGAATTGCTGTTTGGCAAATGAAATTGGATGTATCTTCCAGTGGAAAATAAGTGCAATTTATTTATGCCTCTTTGGGAAGAAATCGTAATTTTCTATTGCTGAATTTAGAACACTTTTCTTATCTTTATGAATTTTGGATTTTTCTTGTAGAATTTTATATAGCTGTCTTCAAGAAGATGTTTTTAAATGATAAGCTGAGCTGCAAGGATGTTAGGAAGGTAATGAAGGATTGTTGTTTATTTCAACCACGAAGAGACTATGAAAAGGAAGAAGACTGGGTGAATACTGAAGTTGTGATGTGCTGTATTCTTTAGGCTGGAGGGGAATATCCCAAAACTATGAGTGGGAGTTGGGTTTCTCCTGAAGGAAATAGCATCTCCCACCATCAGTAAACCTGGGAAGAGTTCAAACACGGGACAAGAAATCAGGAAATGAAAATTGGGGAGTAGATTCTTAAACTGCAAGGGGGAACAGACTCTTGGTATCGTGCCTGCCTCAAGTCCAGTAAACACAGGTGTTCACATGATGGTGATTCCTAGGTTGTGGTGAAATGAGATTCAGAATTTCAGTAATTAGGAAACTAATTTCTAGGCCATGTCAAGAAATTCTGACTCGTGCTTGGCAAATGACATGGACATGCCATCATCTGAACAATCTCAAAGATTAAGAGTCTCATTGATTGCAATGATAATAGCCAAATCAATATTTTATGCCTTCATGAATACAGAGTGATAGTTTTGATTGATATAAAATGACTTCGTTTTGGGGGGTCTCGTCTACATAACGTGTTGGTGTTACCAATGCACACTTCTGCCACAAAATGAAGAGACCCAGAGATTTTTCACTGCATAATTTGCCACTAGGGGGCAGCAGGGGCTTATTTAATCTGAAGTAAAACCAAAGTATTTACTAAGGTACTAACTTTCATACTAGGAGTAACATAGAAGGGGTATAGTAATTCTCACTTTTCCCCAACTTGTCTTTTAGAAGACTATAAGTGATCAAAATAGAACTTATAAAAAAGATATAATGAGACTTGAAGAAATTTTGATGTTTAGCCCCATGTTTTCAGGCATCCGTAAGTGTGCCAAAGAAGCTGAACTTCAATGGTTTTATCTCGTCCTGGGTTATAAGATCAGCCACTGCTCTTGTAGTCAGTGTTTCTATATAAACTGTGTTCTGTGCCATTTTCATACTTTCTCCAAATGCCTAAGTGTCAATTAAGAGAACTATTTGATCTCAAAGTCTTAAATACCAAATCTATGCAGGAAAAAAAATTTAAAAAAAGAAGACGCACACTTTGGCAGTACTTCCATGTCTTGTAGAACACCAAATCCTGTTATTTCTCTTCCTAAATGATTCCAAAATTCCTAAATGATCCCCTCCCAGTGCTACAGCCTAAATTTAAGGTGGTCATCTCTTCCCCGTGTTAGCACTAAAATCTCCTAATTTATCATGCTGACTCTGGGAGATTTTTCATCTGACTCAAGCTTTCCCTGCACTAGAGTTACTGTTAATGCAATCTTCTGCTAGCTCTGTCTGTACTCCCTTAGCCTCATTCACTGGTCCTTCCTTCTCTTCCTGACCTCAAAAATCTCTCAGTCTTCCATCTTAGTCTTATCTATTTATACTCCTTCCCTAAGTGATACCCAATGTTTTAAAGACCAGATAAATGCTTTGGACTCTCTCCAGTCCCTGAGTTGTAATATCTAACTGCTTAGTATTCACATTCATTTGAATGTCGAATAAGCATCTCAAACCTAACAAGTCCAATATAGATCTCTTGATTTCTCAAGCTGCCACCAACGAGCTCCTCCAGCCTTCTCTATATCTATAAATGGCATCATCCTGACTCTGTTAATCATGATAAAATCATGTAAGAGTGTCCCGATTTCTCCACATCCACACCAGCATTTGTTGTTTTGGGACTTTTTGACAAAGACCATTCTCAGTGGAGTTAGGTGATATCTCACTGTGGTTTTGATTTGTATTTCCCTAATGATTAGAGATGTTGAGAACTTTTTTGTATGTTAGCTGGCCATTATTCTGTCTTATTTTGAAAAGTTTCTGTTCATGTCCTTTGCCCATTTTTTGATGGGGTTGTTTGATTTTTTTCTTGTTAATTTTCTTAAGTTCTATATAGATTCTTGTTATCGGCTCTTTATTGGATGTGTAGCATGCAAATATTTTCTCCCATTCTGTAGGCTGTCTATTTGCTCTAATGATAGTTTCCTTGTCTGTACAGAAGCTTTTTAATTCGATCAGGTCCCATTTATTTATTTTTGTTGGTGCTAAGATTACTTTGGGGGTCTTCCTCATAAATTCTTTGCCTAGGCCAAAGTCTGTAAGAGTTTTCCCAATATTTTCTTCTAGAATTCTTAAGGTTTCATGCCTTAGGTTTAAGTCTGCTATTCATTGTGAGTTGATTTTTGTGAAAGGTGAGAGGTGAGAGGTGTGGATCCAGTTTCAATCTTTTGCATGTGGCTATCCATTTTTCCCAGCACCATTTATTGAACAGAGATTCTTTTCCCCAATGTTTATTTTTGTCAGCTTTATCAAAGATTAGATGACGATATGAGGATGGTTTTATATCTGGGTTCTCGGTCCTGTTCCAAAGGTCTATATCTCTATCTTGTGCCAATACCATGCTATTTTGGTTACTATAGCCTGTAGTAAAGCTTGAAGTCTGGTGGACCGATGCCTCCCAATTTGTTCTTTTTGCTTAAAATTGCTTTGCCTATATGAAGTCTTCTCTGGTTCCATAAGAAGTGTAAAATTATTTTTTCTAGATCTCTAAAGAATGGTGATGATTTTTTTTTATTTCGGGATATTATGGGGGTACAAATATTTTGATCAATTCACAGTGATGATATTTTGATAGGGCTTGTATTAATTGTGTAGATCATTTTAGGTAGTATGGACATTTTAACAATATTGATTCTCCCAATCCATGAGCATGGTAGGGATTTCCATCTGTTTACGTCTTCTACAGTTTCTTTTCTCAGTGTTTCATAGTTCTCCCTATATAGGTCTCTCACCTCCTTTGTTAAATATATTTCTAAATATTTAATTTTCTTTGATGCTATTGTGAAAGGTGTCTTTGATTTGATTTTTGGCTTGACTGGTATTGGTGTGTATGAATGCCACTGATTTGTGTGCATTAATTTTGTATCCTGAGACTTTACTAAATTCAATTATCAATTCCAGGAGTCTCTCCATTGAATCCTCGGGATTTTCTAGATATAATAGCATATCGTCAGCAAAGAGTGAGAGTTTGACCTCTTCTGCCCCCATTTAGACACCCTTAATTCCCATGCTTTTTTAAAGTAATTTTTTAGTCAAGGTTGGACAGATACTCTGTTCCTTCTTAGAAATAAAATTAATGGATTAATTGCTGAATTCATAGACTCATAGAAAGTTAGAAATGGTAGGATGATCAGAAAAAAAAGAGCCAGTTCAGTGTGTTTTCTGTTTGCTTGGCCATAGAACTCTTCATTAAATCAAATCTTCCATGTAACGTCAAAATATAAACCAATAAAAGGAGATCTGCTTTGTGAACTAAAAATTTTCTTTTCCCTTCCCCAGGGCATCTTCAGAGCTACTTCTTCAAAACCCTAGGTCAGCAAGAAACATAGTAGGAAAATACAGATCTCTTTTTAAACTCTAATTTGACAAATGAAGAAATAAGCAACAAAGAGAAGATATGACTTGCTGAAACAAATACAGTTGGTTGGGACAAGAATCAGCTCTGTTCAATACAATTTGCTTTGGTAATAGTCATTCTCAAGAGAATTCCTTCTAGCAGGATTTGATTTAGAAGTGGGAGACAGATGTAAACCATCACTTTAAAGTAGAGGTAACCAAGCTAATAAGAGAACTCCTAATTGAGGTTAGTAGGATTTAACCAATTGATACGCAAACGACTTTGACCTGTGCATGTGGCCTGTGCTCTGGCCAACAATCAGATTGGTGGCTAAATCTGTATCTGCTAATTCTGGTACAGAGATTTAAAAAGTCATTTAGTGTGGGCCAAGGACATAAAAAGGAAAACAAAGAAGCAGGAGTAATTTTGAATTTGTCATATCCAGAGATAACCATAGGCATTGTTCAAAGATATGTGTGCGTAATGACCAATTATAGGCTAGAAACAATAGGTGATGAAATATTCAGCATAAGGTATTTTTTCTTAACATTTATGTTTTATTATGGCTTTTAAACATTTTCTTTGTAGTTTCTAGAAAATCGAAGGCTCATAAAATACCCTCTTACCATAATATAGTGATTTTTATTTTTTTAACCTGAATAAAACATATTATATCATAAAAAAATTGTTAAACTAAATATAATCAAAACAACTTAAAATTCCCTTCACCTGAATTTCCAATATCTGATATTTTAAAGACAGTGATTTAGATAGTGATAGATAATTACTGGTTAACTGGTGCTAGAAATCATACACACACAGACACCTCTTCTAATTTTCAGGAGAACTTTATAAGGTGGATTTATTGTTTTATTCATTTAAATGACATATTATAGCTTAGCCTAGTTAAATAATTTTCCCATCGTCATATGGTTAAATAAGTGGCAGAACTGGCTTTGACCTCATGCCTGGCTTCAAATCCCAAGATATTTTTACTGAACAAATCTATAGGCTTAAACTTGAAGGCAATTAAACTTGAATTGAAGTTCTCATTGTTTCACTTTTCATATGTGAAAACAAAGGTCTAAAGAGTCCTCAATGATTTGCCTAATACCAGTTAACATTTGAACCAGACCAAGAAGGAGAATCCAGATAATTTCTTTCAAATACAGAAATAAGGAAAGTTCTTATCCCATTTCCATAACAGATATGTGTGTATATGTGTAGAGAGAGAGATTTATATATGTATAAATGTTTACATGTTTGCTCTCTATTTATGCCTTTCCCACTACATGCAAATGTATCAAATTAAGACTTTTGTATAAAAACAAAGTCAGAAAAGCTTTCTTCTCCTTTGTGCCTGAGCCACAGAATTGTTAGGTGGCCGTTAGGTGTTCTCAGAGCTGCTATCCGGCTGGCCAGCTGGCCAACATCTACTCTGGTCCGTGGTGCCCACGTTATACCAACTGTAACATTCTGATTACCTCTGCCTCAGTTCCATGAAATGAACCACCCATGGATGGCTCCCACCAGGGCCTTTTTCAGTCTGCCCTTATGTCTCTCTATTCCACTCTGTCTAAGATCAGCAATATATCTGTCCTAGTCACAATTCAGAAATGTTGCTTCCATTTCCTAAACCAACTACTTTGACATACATCCCATCCTCCTTCTATACTGTTATGAGAGAGGAGCCATAGCTCCTATTTCAGACAAATCCCTCTGCTTGTCCTTGAGAATCCAATGAACTCTCCCTCTTCCTTTTGCCTTCCTTTATATTCAACTTCTCTTTTCTATTGGCTCTCAAGGTTGCTCAAACTCTCTCTCTCTCTCACACACACACACACACACACACACACTCAGTTAAAGCATGAAGAGAAAAATGTTTGCGTTAACCCTTTACTCTCCTTCATGTATCACTTTAATTTTTTAACCAGGCAGGGGCACAATTCTCTAAATAAATAATTCTACCTTCTTCCTCCCATTTCCTCACTTTTCTCTTACTTTTCAATCCATTCTCCTTTCTTTCCAGCCTCATCTGTGCATCAAAACAATTTTTGCCCAGGCCCACCCCGAGCTCCATGTTGCCTAACATTTTCTGTCCTCTCTACCTTATTCCACAGCAGCATCTTAAACTGTGCATTTCCTTCTTCTGAAATATTGTCACTCCTTGGCTTCCATGACTTGCCACTGCCCTGATTTTTCCTAAGGCATTCATAGCCCCTGCTTCTCTGCCTTCTCTGTCTTCTAGCTGAGCCACTTCACTACGGCATTCCTCAGAGCTTGGGACTCGGTCCTTGGTCCTTAGCCCTCTCTCCATCCTCCCTGGGCAATCTTACTCACATCCGTGGCAACACTACCTATGGGCAGATAACTTCAGGATTTGAAGAAGAGTGCGATGACTCCTCTGAACTCCAGTTCATATATTTAACACTACGTTACATATTCCTCTTAATGTCTCAAAGATACTATCAAAATTGAACATATAATCATCACTCCCCAACCCCTTCAATTTTTTTCTTCTCGTGTTTCTTTTCTCAACTATCGTTACCAGCCACTGTGCCATCACCCCAACAGCCAACACTGAATATATGGTCCATACACCCTCTCCTTGTAATTGCCAGCATCTAGGATCAAACTACTACTTACTATTTGTCTGTTGGATTCATGGAAAATCATTCTTACTTGTGTACCCATTTATGCTATGGTTCCCCCACAATCTACTAAGTGATATTTTCTAAGTATAAATTGGAACATGTAAAAACACCACTCCTACTCCTTGCTTAAAACATTCCCAGGGCTTCTTACTGATCTTTGGAAGTTCATGAAGCTCCCTGTTCTCAAAGCTATGATGCTTTAAGGTAAGCTCCACCATCTCGCTGGCCTTCTCCTGCTGTGCACACCTCTCTAGGCTCTTAACCACACTGGCCTTTCTTCAGCCTCTCGCACTCACTCTGCTTCCACCCGAAGAAGGTCTTTGCCGCCTGCTAGTCCCTTTGATTGGAATGCGGATGCTCTTCCCTCTCTTCTTTCTCTAGTTAATTCCTTTTCAATCTTCAATGACAGTTCAAGTGACAATCCTTATGGATAATTATCACAGTGATTTCTGACAAGGAAGACCCTCCTGTTATATCCTTTCAGAGTTCTCTCTATTTTACACTTAATGTCATTGAAATTTCATTTCTATGTGTGATTATTTGATTAGTATCTTCTGTCAGTAGAATATAAAATCTTTGAGGGAAGGGACCATACTTTAAGCTTACCTCTGTATTTCCAAAGACCAATCAAATGCCTGGCACTTAGTAGTTGCTCAATTAAAAATAAATTGGGAAATGAATGATTTGATTAAAGAGCAAAGCATTTTTTTTCCTAGTAAAATTACCCTGGAAAATATATTATAGTAGTACATTGGTAATGATTCAAGAAAACCTTGGAAATGAGTACCTCTGTATCCCAAATACTCTCCTAGGGAAAGGAAACCGAGTGAATTAGGCAGCACATACTCAGGTGGAAGTGGTGGAAAAGAGGCCCAGGGGTATTGTTGACATGCCAGGAACTAGGGTTCCCCTAGAGACCAGAGACTTAAGTGAGCAAAGGGTTTGAGAATCAAAGACCAAAGTAAAGAGTTTATCCCATGCGTCTGTTTTCAGAAGTATCTAGTATCCAGGCATGAAGCCAGGCATTAAGCAGCCCATCAGAGGCTCATATGGGGCTAGCACTACTTCTCCAAGTTTTGTTTACAAATATGAGAAGAGATTTTTGGTTGTCACAATAACAGAGGGGCGTTACTGGTATTTAATGGGTTGGGAGTATGACGTCAAACGTCCTGCAAAAGCACAGGGCAGTCCTGCATGATGAAAGGTTTCCTTTCCCTAAATGCCAGGACCATCCCCTTGGAGAAATGCTGTGAGACAACAAGCTCCTTGAGAGCAGGGTTTATCTTTTATTTGTCTGGATATTCTAGCAGCAGCAGGTGAAGGCATATTGGAAATGGACTTCAGCTGCTTACCAGTGAACTAAATAGGCACACAGGAATAAATGCGTGAATTTATATTGATTCAGTGGTAAAAACAATAGGAACTCTTGTGTCTGAGCAGAGATGGAAAAGGACAGTCCATTCTCAGTTGTAAAAAAGAATCAGAAATGATGAGTTATGGAAAGCAGAGTGGTAACCAGAATTGGAAAGCAACAATAAAACCTGCTATTGTGATAGGTTTTTAATTTCACTGTTTACTAACTACAGAGGCGGGAAGTGGATTCAGTGGGTAGTTCCAGGCCTCCAAGCCACTGCTGTGTAAGGGCAGCAGAGCTTCAGATGGATCCTGAGAAAAGGGAAGGCATTTTTGTGCATGCATTTTTGGAAAGGGGTAGGGAGTCAGAAAACATGGGAGGAAAAGAGAAAAGAAGTAGAGGAAAGTCATCTGCCCTTGGATTTCAAAAGACCCACAAAACCAACCAGGGCCCTCTGCGATGGAGACATTCTTTCGTCAGACTCGGTGTAATAGTTTTGAAGCAGCAAGGGTAATCGTATTGATTTTGAAGGAATGTCTGGTTAATTTTTCACAAGGCGTAGATCCCTCAAAAATCAATAACTTTCTGCTGTATCTTTATTCCTCTGAATAAACTGTGTCTGTCGGAGAAACTTGATTCTTAAGCTCAATTGGATTCATAAAACATTCACAGACACATAGCACAAAAGAAATATAAGCTTTCCCTAGGAGTGGTAAGTATTTAACCTCAACATTGGACAAAGACTCCTTCCTTTTTGATGTATTCTTGTCCTTGGACAGGCATTAGTAGGGACTATGATTTCTGCGATGCAAATGCTTCTTGTAAGCATTGGTTCCCTTCTCCAAAGGAAAGAAGCATCAATAGAATATATGAAGTGCATGTCTGGAAGCAGAGCCTAAGCAAATATCTTTTTTTAAGAAAAATCTGGGATTAATGGGGTGGCTGTTAGAAATGTATTCATTTTATTGTACCTCTATTCACTAAGATCAGTGTGCAGTAAGAGGGTTGGAAAAAATAACAATATGCTTTGGGGCCAGTATTAAAATTTCATCCAATAATAGAACTTAAGAAAGTCACTGAGTGATTCTTGCTCTCTCATTTTGCAGAGGAAGAAGGTAATGCCCAGAGAGGTTAAGTGTTCTTCCTAAGGTCACACAGCAAATGTCTCATTCATTAAATTGGAAATGCCGCTTTGAAAAGAAATCAATGAACACTCATTTATCAAGGACAAGGAATGTGCAAGGTTGAAACTGGCGATAATGTCTGGATTGTAATAAATACACAATGCAAGAATTCATAATAGAAACAGGAAAGAGAAGATAAAAGGAAAAATTCTGCAAATGTATTTCAATGTTAGAAAAGCTTTCTACATGTAGCTAAATATCAATGATGACTCATTTTCCTATAAACCCAGTTATAACATTTGACAAGTAAGACTTATCATTGCTACTCAGTTTATTCCTATGTCATGGTTTTGAACTCTGGGGTACAAAAATCCAGCACAGATTTAAATACTCATCGTGAAACATACATAGGAAATTTATTATCAAGGTGGATAGGTGTCATTTTAAAGAGATGCAGAAAGAGAATCCAAAATCCTTAAGCTAATCCAGTGATTAATTAAACCACTTTTTCTCTGGGATCCCATAGTCCCTCTTAACCTTTTGTTCTTAACCCTGTGTGTGTGTGTGTGTGTGTGTGTGTGTGTGTGTGAGAGAGAGAGAGAGAGAGAGAGAGGGCGGGGGAGAGAGAGAGAGGGAGAGAGAGAGATAAAACACACACAGGCTTGCGCATGTATCTGTATGTGTGCTTGGAAGTGTCTCAAAGAAGAATAACGATACTTGGGGTCACATCAGATGATGTTTAAAATAAGATAAAATGTATTTATATAGTCTTAGTTTCCTTTGCTTTGTTGGTATTTTGAGGATTAAATAGGAAAAGTTGTTGAAACTAGTTATGTTTTATGCTGGTTTCCAACTGGGACTCTCTGCCCCATTAACCAAAGGTGAGCTTCACTTTACAGTCTGAAATGCAATTAAGAACTAACTCTATGGACTGTTTCTTCCTGATGAAGGTGCTCAGCATCCTTTATTTTAGGAATGGGAGTGAGAGCATTAGCGTTTCAATCCCTGTTGTCCCCAGTACTACAAGGTAAACACTCCAGTTAAGCGCTGCCTAGCTTCTGCTGCTTAGGCAAGCCAGCTATAAGAAATTGCCTTCATCTAATTCTAACAAGAGATAGCTTTTAACCTAGAATCAGGTTCAGGTTTTATTCTTAATACAATCAGGGCAAAAAACAGAAGCTCCTTTATGGATATTTGAATGGATACTTATGATCGAAATCACTCAGAGTTCTAATTTATTTTAAAACACATTAGGAACAAAGCTTCCTGATTTCCTTATTACATCTTATGTAGATCAAAACCATGGGACTGGCGGATGCACTTGCTAATGAGGACTTGATTGTAGCTGCTGGCTCCCAATGTCATGGGTCCCCTATGCAGACAGGAATGAGCTTGGTAGAAACAGCGTTCCTCAAGAGGGGAAGCTTACCTGGTTACCTGGAATGTCCATTCTGCTCCTAAGACTGTTGTCTGCAACTAATAATTGAGATCCACTTAATCAGTTTTTTGACTACAAAAATAGACAAATTCTAAATCTAAGTTTTTAAGAAAAGGATAGATTGAAGATCGCTAAATCCATAAATGGAAGGGGAGCTACTAACGTATTACCGAAAAGGTAATTTAAACACACATGCACAGACAAGCACACAAACACCAAAATAGAACAAAGCTGCTAGAAGCGTGTTTGGGTATTAACTTCTTTTCTTATTTTTAGGGCCTGGCAAATTATTAGCCAGGTGGTATCCTTTAAGAGAAAGAAAATGTCTCTTTTAACTCTCTCTTGCTTTAGGGACCCTTTCACATAATCCTGTGTTGTGTCTACAGCCCAAGTGAATATGCAATGGGAAGGCTAATAGCTTTTCTTGTGTACTTAAAATTCATAAGAGTGAAGATCTATCTATTTATCTTTCAATCTTTAACTGATACAAATGAAAAATGTCATTTCAGAGACTTCACCACCATTGCATTGAAAGCTCTAAGTATGTGTATTGTTAATTACACATATTTAAAGCCTTCATTCCTCTACCCAGTGTCTTAAAATATTTGCTTTTAGTGACTGATTCTAAACCATCATTTTTTAAAAAATTTGGTTGACTCTGACACACTCTATCCTGGTGCTCAGTTCCTCTCCGACCTGAGCATTTCATGACATGTCACATTGTACAACAGAGGAGGAGGTTTCATTCTATGCTCTGGATGTTGGTGGGAAGAAGGGGTTTCCAGGTTGAGTCTGAGCTCTAAGAAGTATCCCTTCTGTACAAAAGCTCTTGCTTGGCCCCTGATACATGTTCTCTGTAGCTGAAGTGTTGATGTTTTAATCAATTCATGGTCATCATCGTGAAGACTGCTCCAGATCCAGAGACCATTTCCTGTTTCTTGAAAGTCCTGTTTATATTAGTTAGAATATTTGAGCCCAGCTGCTGCAATAGACAGACCCCTGAAAATTTAGTGGCTTAATGCCGCATTGGGTTATTCTTGCTCCTGTCCCAGTCTGATGCAGGTCAAGCACCCCTTCTCCATCTTGAAACCATCCAATTTGGAACATGCAGCAAGGTAATAATGGAGGAGGCACAGTCATCACTCCCTTAACTGCTTTGATCCAGAGTAACACAAGCCGATTCTGCTCATATTTCACTGGCTATCAGTAAGCACATGACCATAATCTTACTTCAAAGGAGATTACAAAAGGTAGAGGAGCCCATGGATACTTGGTGAGCACTAAATGTTTTTGCCATGTATACATTTATGTCTGGGTTTTGGCTATAGCATAAAGAGTGCAATGGTTTCTGTTCTCTAGTGGAGGTTTCTTCCAATCCCAACTGTGTCTGGACTTATACCTAGTTTATACTCTAGTTGAGCATCAGAAGATGCAATGTAGAACACGTTTAAGCATAAATTTGACATCTGGTACTAAAATATAAAACAGCCAGGTGCCACTTGTGCAGCATCTAATTGGCTCAAAATCAGGAGGGATTGAGTGTTAAATTAGTTTACACAGGTAAGAACCTTCATACCAGAGGAGGGATGTTAGTTCAAACCTGACTTTGCTAATTTGATTGTGTCACTATGCTTTAGTGTCTGCATCTGAAAAGTGCAGCTCCCGCTAAAGCACGTATTGCAACTTGCTTTGTGAGGAATAAATGAAGTCAGAGTTGAGAAAACCTTTGGAAAATGTAAACTGCTGCATAAATATAAATCACTATATTTTGATGACACTACAAACATTCTCTAACAAACATTTACTATTGTTTATAGCTTCTTGAGAAAAGTATAGTGTAGATATCAAATATATTTAAGCTAAAATGTACTATATTTTCATGGAAAGAGGAAAACACCTGGTTTCTAATTCATGTTCTATTATAAAAATACTAAAAGAAGTGTAATAATTTATAATCAAACTTCTGATTTTGAAAATTAGCTAGTTAAAAATAATTTTTGTACTGCTACAAACATATTTTTCTTACATAATCATGTTGCTAAGAAAATAGGTTATTTTGACAAGAGTGTTCATGTTGGGGAAAAATCTTTTAAAATGCATAACTTGTTAAAAACAATTTATTTTATTGCAAGATAATTTATATAACCATCTTCTTTTAATGGGTTCTTCCTACTGTGATATCTCTCTCTTTTTTTCTTTTTTCCTTTTTTTTTCCAATAATGTATTCAAAAAAGATAGAATTGATGTGACAAGGATCTGAATGCCTCAAAAATCATCATTCCGTTTAGGTTACTAAAGCTGTTTAGAGTTTTTGTTTGACTGTTGCTTTCCTCGTTTCTCTGTTCCTTCTGAAAACTCAAGAAGAGGTCTAAAAATCAATATCTTCACTACAATTTTAATTCATCATGAAAATATAAACTCTTCAGTCAGTATTTAAAAGAGGATCTGGGCAGTGATGCCTCAGGCAGAAAATAATCTTGCTCCTTGCTTTTAGAGTAGACACAATCCTGGAACTTTTGCCTTCTGAATCCAGTAAATCGTTTATTTTGTAAGATAGTAACGCTTCTACTCTGAGGCTGCTCTCTGCTAATGGCAGCTGCTCCACATATGGCTACATATTCGATATATAACGATCCTTTTTCTAGCAATTCTTTTATAAATATGGATCATCTTGGAAGTACTTCAGTGAAATCATGGATAATTTGTATAGATCATTACTGACTTTAGGCATTTATGTCCAAGCTATCTTTCCTCTATGATATGACTTTGAATCATTGAGCAGTGTAAGTGGTTGAGGGCCTAAGACAATGTTGTAATTATCTTATCTTCATTAGCCACAAAATGACTCTTCTTGTGCATGGGAGAAAAGGGGAACAATAGTTTTATTTTTCCCACCTCACACTCAGCCCACTGTAGGGTCACTGTGCATGGGGTGTTTTGCTTGCTTGAATTTCCCAGGTGATTATCTTCCTATTTCCTTGCTGTACAATCCAGTTTAAAGGGAATATAAGGATAGAGAAGCTATTTGGAGCTGAAGGAGATCTTGAAAGCGAAGTGTTACATTTTTGTTGATCATGGTAGTGGTTTTTGCCTTCTTTCAATGAGCACACCATAGGGAGAAAAGAATTTATGGCTCAAATTTCTTAAATCTTTGTTTATATTTGGCTTGGCAAAGCAAACATTTTGTCATTTAAGCTCTAACATACACTTTCCAGATATATTTGGCAGAAGAAAATTATCTTGCCAACCACTCCCTAGAATGTTCATAGCACTTTTCTCCGTCATGATCATGTATTTATCTATTAAAAGGTTAGTGGATGTGGTAGATTAAAAATGGCCACAAAATTTTTGCTACATGACCTATTGAGAGTTGGTTTCTATGTACTGTTGACTTAAATCTAGGAAAGGTAGGTGACTCTTTCACCAACAGAATACAATGGAAATGATGATCAGGTAGTTTCCTGGCTGAGCATTAAGAGACCTGCTGCTCCCACTTCCTTTCTCTCGAGAGAAAGGAAAGTTCTTACTCTTAGACTATTGAATCACTATGTGAAAGTGATCAAGAGAGACCATGTGGAGAGGGTCTGAGACTACGTGGAGAGGGAGAGAGGCCCAGTAAAGTCCCATTTTCCAGGCATCTCCCAAGCACGAGGCATCAAGAATCTTTGTTGTCTTGGACTCCCCAGAACAACAAAGATCCCAGTTTAATACCCAGTTGGTTACATGAGGAAGAAGAATTGCCCAGCTAAGCCCTGCACACATTCTTAATCCACAAAATCATAAGATGTAGTAAAATAGTTATTTGTTAAAAATCATTAAGTTTGAGGAGAATTTGCTACATGGCAATAGATAATCTAAATAGCATCAACACTGGATATCACGTCTTAATTTTCTTGGAATCCCTAGCATTCAGAGTCTGGCATATGTTGGAGGTTTCAGAGTTATTTATGGAGTAGATATATAAATACTGGGTAAAGAAATAGATTCTTGAATAATGGAAAGATTCATAAAGGTATGCATAAATATCTTATGTGAAGTTGTTAAATTCTAAGGCCAGCACAAAAGGTATATCCTGGAAAGTCACTCTTAACAAATCTTAAAATGCTTATAATAAAATCATATATTTGGTTTTGTGCATTCCAAAGGGAGTTGGTTTAAATTTATATTCTATGTGAAAAATATATTTCCTTAAACCAGTGAATGTCATTTTGTGCTGAAAAATGCTCAAACATGAGTAACACAGATATAATAGAGTTATATCTCCCATCCCATACCACACTACAGCAGGGCCACCATGTATAATCATTCCACATATAAACTGTACAGCCATGCATGGTGCCATTCACATAAACTATGATGTGAATGACACCTCCAGGATTTATGCAGTGCACAACCTACCCAACTACATACTGTCTTCTTGCTCCCCAGGATGGTCTCATTGGATGTGATGGAAGCGACTCTTCAACTATTTACATTTATCCCTTCTCGCTCTTCTCAGAAATACTTCTCAGCCACTTATACCTTTTATTTTATGTCAATGCTATTTTTAACAAAGAATATTTTAAAATGTATGCACAATGGGTTATTTCACTGATCTGAGGAGTATGTAGAGGAACAACGCCAAAGGTGTGAGCAAACACCGATAATAGGATTTACTACTTCCCAGAGTATTAATTAATTAATAACAGAAACGAACTCAATCAGCCTTTGCTTTTCCTCCTTCATTAAACAGCGTTGCCAGCATCACCAGTAATCTCAGTGCTAAGTGCTAGTCCTCATCTCACTTGAGCTTACATTTGGACACCAATTTTTACTATCTTCTCTTTGTAACATCACAGTCTTCTGGTTTTCTTCCTTCACTGGCTGTTCTTTCACAGTCAGCTATGCTGCTTCTTCTTCAACTGCCCCCTGTCTTCAAATAAGACAGGATACAGTTCTTGGATCACCTCCCAATTAATCTTATGATTTTCAAGTACCACTTGTATATCCCAAATTTACCTCCATTTTTATCTCTTCTCTGAATTCTAGACTCATATAAAATTGCCTACTTGACGTGTCCACCTAAATGTCCCATAAACATCTTAACCTCACCACACTCCAAACCAAACTTCTGATATTCCAATCTTTCCCAAATAATTTGTCCTGCACTTAATAGCAAATCTATTTCTCCTTTGTTCAAGACAACTTGACTTGTAGCCAACCTTAAGTCCTCTCTTTTTCCCACGCCTCCCATTTGTTTGCTCTACCTCCAAAGCATATCCAGATTCTTACTACTCATCACCTTCACCACAATCATCATGCTCCCAGCAACCATCATATCTGGGCTAGATTATTGCTGTCATCCCCTAACTGTTCTCCTAGCAGCCACCCTAGAGTCTATTACCAACATGATAGCCCGTGTGATTTCCCTAAGCCCAATCATATAACTCATCTGTTCAAAACCTTTGATGATCACCTATTTTATTTTCTATTCCCATTTCTAATAACATTGCCCTCTCTTGCTCTATTCTATATACAGTAGTCTCCTTGCTTTTTCTGGATAGCCTGAATATGTTGCTGTTTTAGGGCATTTGAGCACATTGTTTTCTGCTTTGTAATCTTCACAGAATCTGTATGGCTCTCCCCTCAATCCTCCTAAGTCATCGCTCCAACTTAGCTCACTGACCACTCCATTTACAATTCCACCACCACCCCATCCCTGCTCTCTTGCAGTTCCTTAGCTCAGTTTTATTTATTCAATAGTATTTATTAACCTTCTAATAAACAGTGAAACTTAGTTGTTTTGCTTATTGTTTACTTTCTCCCTCTAGAATGTAAACTGCATAAGAATGGGAGTTTCTGTCTGTTATATTTGCTAAGGTCTCTCATTCTAGTACCTAGAATGGTATTTGGCACATAGTAGGCTTTCAGAACATACTTATTAATTCATGCATAGGTAGTGTGCTGGCGTTTTAGGATGTCAGAGAAGGTAATCAAATGAAAGAGAGTCTACGTAGCCCAGGATCCCAAGAAAATGGTCTGGAGTTAAGAGCTGGTATGTGGCCAGGCACAGTGGCTCATGCCTGTAATCCTAGCAGTTTGGGAGGCCAAGGTAGGAGGATCACTTGAGGCCAGGAGTTTGAGACCAGCCTGAACAAGAGTGAGACCCCATCTCTATAAAAAATAGGAAAAAATAGCTGGGCATTGTGTTGCGTGCCTGTAGTTCCAGCTACTTGGGAGGCTGAGGTAGGAGGACCAATTGAGCCCAGGGGTTTGAGGTTGCAGTGAGCTATGATGTCCCCACTGCACTCTAGTCCTGGAAACAGAGAAAGACTCTGTCTCAAAAAAAAAAAAAAAAAAAAGCAGGTAGGTATGAAAGAGAATGGCAGAATTGGAATATGATTGCATTCCAATAAAATTCAATCAGAAAAATATTTTGTGTTTTTTTTAATGATTCCTATGGGATAAGAGGTAGTCTCTTTAGAACTGAAGTAATCTCTATAAATGAGCATAGATGAGTTTAAATGCCTAAGTTGAGATACTGAAATTAAGGAATCATCAGTAACTCATATAAAGAAAGTTAGATATATAGATAACATACTACAAAGTTAGAATCTTGATCTCAAGTCAGGAAACATCTGAGATTTGTTCACATCTATTGATCAGTTACGTATTAAACACCCACTTAATATGTGCCCTGTACAGTTTTGAGGAATTTCATGTACTATGGTGAACACATACATACACACACACACATGTGATCATATGTACAAGTCAGTAAAATAAAACACAAGTGCCATCACATGTGTGCACATATATGTGGCAGAAAGGAGGGTGTTGCAGGAAGAGGCAGGAAGGATTCATGGTGGAGGTGCTATTTGTGCCAAGTCATGAAGGATGAACAGGAGTTCTCCAGATGCAGACAAGTGGGCACTCATTAGAGAAAAGGGAGTGGTATGTGTATCGACACAGAGAAGTTTCAGTGTGTGATCTGTTTGGGGAGAGGGAACAATTTTCTTTGCAGAGTCTGGAAGTTAAGCAGGTGGAACAAAGGAATGAGCTGGCAGATGTGGAATTGGAGCGGTGGGGATTACACTCCTTCCCACACCCATTCCTTTATGTGGATGCTGAATCGCTAATGTTTACCAGGTCCTGGTGCTGTCCTAGACGTCATCTGAGACGCCAAGTAACCAGTGACAAAAACACAATGTAACCGTGACCTAAAATGGCATATGGTCTAATGAAGAAACAACAATACAGATAATTAGAATCCAATTTAATGATTGCTGAAAGAATAACACACAAGGACATTTCAGGAACAACAATGACAACAAAACTTAGGTGAAGATATTACACCTGAGACGGATGGAAGTCTTTCAGATGAGGGGTATGATGTGTGTGTGCGGTGTGTACATGTGTGTGTGTGTGTGTGTGATGTGTGCATTTGTCTGTGGTGTGTGTATAGTGTATGTACGTGTATGTGTGGTATGTGTGCAGGAGTGTGTGTGTGATGTGTGCATGTGTGTATATACAATAAAACACAGTACTCCCACATATGCAACATGTTTTGGGGCACAAAGTGAGGTGCTGTGGGAGAAGGCAGGAAGGATTCATGTGTGTGTGGCGTGTGTGATATGTGTATATGTAAGTGGGGTGTTTGTGTATGTGTGTGGTGTGTGTGTGTGTGTGTGTGTGTGTATAAAGGACACAGGGAGTGGACAGGGCATGTGCATGTTCAGGACTGAGAGCTGAGCTACAGTGAGTTTGAGGAATTTCACTTGAGTCACCGTGGATCAGTGGCAAAGTATGGGTGGGAAACAGGGAGCCATGGGCATCGCTCAACAGTGAAACCCCTGGTGAGCTGCCCCTGGTGCTTAACGTGTTCTGTTTACGGAATCATGGAAATGTTTCAGGTAAGAGAATGGAAGGGCTAAAATGCACCTGTTAGAGAGTGCCCACTGTTTGCAGCAGAAAGGCTGACTTGGAGAGAGTAGTTAACTGGATTCTTGGTGACAAGAAATTCAAGTAAAGATGAGACTGAAATGTTTCTGTTGGGTGTATCAGGAAAACCTTTGGGCACAAATTGTGAAGGATTGTCACCTGTGTCCTACAAGAAACGGAGAATGATGAAGGTTTTACACAGTGGCCAGGGCCATAAAATGATAGACTATTTTAGAAAGATAAATCCAGGAGGATGAATTAGTGGACTCCAGCTCAGTGGGCTAAGGGCTGGCAAGTGCCAATAGGAACTTGAAAGATGGACTCAGCAGTGGATGAGCTGATGGGACCGAGGATCACTTCTGTGCTGTCAAACATAGATAATGGGAATTTCTGTAGTTTTGAGCCTAAAAAGGGAGAAGTCTCAACAAAATTGTTCAAATTACTGATAACACTGAGTTATCCCAATTGTAACTCAACTCCTAAGGGTCAATATCGTTTGTTGTTTGTTTATCTGTTTAGAAAACTAAAAAGATAGAAGACAATTTAAAGAATGATAGAAGAAATTTATGATCCAGAAAAGAAATGGAATAAAGCTACAGTGGAAACTCAACCATAAAACTGGAAGAAATGAAAATGATTGTGAGGTTGATGTGGCTCCTAAAAAAAAAAAAAAGAAAAGAAAACAAAACAAAATGTGTTTCCTTGATTGATTTTACAAAGTTGCATCTAAAATAAAATTGAGAAGGAAATGAAGTCCGAGCACCTTGCAATGGCATTCAGTAGATATAGCACCTTCCAAGGTCTCTAATGCTGGGGACAAGAAATACATGATGAGGGATTTGCAAACATGTCAGTCAAGAAGTTGACAATTGGAAATGCTCTGGATGTGGGCTGGGAGTGACATTGCAGGCACCTTTTCAACCATAAGGAGCAAGATAAGAGGGGAACCAAGTTGCTCAGTGACACTTTGCCAACTCAGGGATCAATCTCAGCCACCAGCAAAGGCTGTGTCTGACAGCTGCACTCTGGGGATAAACTAGCATTAGAAAGGCAGAGTGTTTGAAAGGAAGCAACCTTAAAGCTGGGTGAATGGGTCAGGAAGATAGCTACTAAAGCATAGAAATGAATAACCCCAAAGTCGTTTGCCACAAAACACAGTACAAACAATTGTATTTGTATTTTATTTATGGAAGAAGTTAGCAATCATTAACGCACTAGCTCTTCTTTGAATGGTTATAACGGGGAAGAAGCTGGAAGGGGAGTGAAACTAACATTATTGAGCACAGCCCACAGGCCCTGTGCTAGGCCCCAGGCTGGACATGGGAGGACAGGAATCCAACAGAGCTGTGCTTGATTCAAATCTTTGGTACTTAGTAGCGGTAGGACCCTGGACAAATCAATACCTCTATTGCCTCAGTTATTTTTGAAATGGGAGAACACGCCTAACCTACGAGTCAGTTGTGAAATTTGTACAAAGTGCTTGAGAGAGAGGGAGCATAACAATGTTAAGTAAAGAGAAAAGTTTTCTTTGTTCACAATGGAGAAAATAGAACAGAACCACAAGATCAGAAAGAAAGAGAAATGGGAGATGAAGTTGAAGACACGTTTTTATGTTTCCTGAGAATTTGCCTTCTTACCTCTCAAAATTTTCAGCAAAGTTTCCAAACCCATGAAATGGTGGTTGCGAGTGAATTTCTTACATGACCTGGGGAACAGGCTAAGTTGCTGATGACAGGCAAATCCAGGGCATAAGGAAACAGCACACATAGACCCGGGGGTGGGGGCAGAGCCGGTCCTGACACTGAGGATTTGTTGGCATAATCAGGAATCGGAAGAGGTCTTCAGAATTCCAGGCTGTGTAAATTGGGAGATCCAAATAGACCGTAGAATGGAAGGCACAGGGAAACTGCTAGCTGATCTACAACTTACATTTACTACATAAAAAGAGAGTGGGAAGACATACCTGAACTATAACAAAGAACACAGAGACAACCAGAAACAGGCACCATTCTTGACGCCTCCCTTTTCTTCTCTCCGAAGGGCTCTCTCAGTTGTTCTTCCCCACTCTCTCCTGCCTCTGCCCTGTCCTAGGCTGTCATCTTCCTTCACCTCGGAGTACTTGACTGATTCCTCTGCTTCCTCTCTTGGCTACCTATGATATATTTCCCACACAGAAATACTTGATCTTTAAAAAAAAAAATCTGATAGCTTCAGATATGTACTTAGAAGAAAATCTAGACTCTGGCAGCATTTAAATGTCCCCTGCTCTAGACTCTACCGTCACCGTAGAAAGATGGTCACGCCCACACTCCACCCTCACTCACTAGCTTCTGTTCACATGGTCTGTATTTCCTAGGACATACTCAGCTCTTCTCTGTATCCTAATTTTTGCACATGCTGTTCCCTTCGCTGAGACATGTTTATTTCTATTCTTCTCATGACCTTTCTATCCTTTAGGTCCCAGTTTACGGTCAGTCTTCCCAGGGGCTGCCTTATCTATTTAAACCAGTGGCTGATTACACACCACTCTCACCACTTTCCTCAGCACTTGCTTATTTTATCTATAACACTTTTCCCTGTTTGTAATTATTCGTTTATTTGTTCTGTTGTTTGTTTATTTTTTGCTGTTCCTTTTGGTGTTGAGGGCTGTGTGTTCTTTGGCGTGGTGGGGTATGTCTATCGCCACATGAGCCTGTAACATGGATAAGGACAAGGGCAGTCGGTGTCTGTATTGTTACAAATGAAATTCCCAGTGCCTAGAGTGGTATCTGGCACAGAGCAGGTGATCAATAAACTTTAATTTTACGACCAACTGACTGAATAAATAAATGGAGCACACTTTGATGGAGTGAGCTGTCTGCAGGACCTCAGAGAGGTATTATGTGGAATTCTGTGCAGCCAGCATTCTCTTCTCTTTAGCCTGCCACCACTTCTTCCTTGATGCATAGGAATACACCCACTTCATTAGAAGCTGAGCAATACAGGGCTATAAAGGCATCACCCCATTGTCGAGTTGTCACAGGGAGTTGGAAGGTACCACCCTGTACTGCTGATGGCCATAAATGGGAGAGAGGGCCATGGCAGAGATGCACTCTGGGCAAACTCGTAGCAGGAACGGTGGGAAAAGGCAGGCTGAAAATCATAGAGCAAGTTCAAATGGGAAGAGCAGTTAAACCATCTTAGCCCTAATACCCCAGATAGGGTTCCATCTATGGGATAGAATGGGGTTGGATTCTAGACTTGCAGAGCCAAGACGATGACATCAAATTTAGAGCAGAGACGTTACAGAAAATGGCACCACGAGGAAGAAAAAATAAAAGGAAAAAGCAGAAACGTGGGCCCAGCTACTAAAAATGGTGTTTGTAGGAAAAAAGCAAGACAGAACCCTGACAATTGGCTAGGGGAAAGGTAGTGTTTCACAGAAGGCTCTGAAATCCTGGCTGGTGTCTTAACGGAGCAGAGAAGTCATGGCTAGACGGAAGGGGTGTGGGCTTCTAGAGTGCATCTGCCAAGAGCAGGCAACTGAAGGATGACTCTTGAATATCAAAATCTTCAGTACTTGTGAGTAAAGCAACTAAGTTTCTTTCCAAATCTTTCTGTTCAGCAGAGTGAAATTCCATAATATTCTGCTCAGGAATTGCCTAGAATATTGAAGTCACTGGAAGTCCCTGCAGAGATCTGAGCTAGGAGAAGGTGCTGGTGTAAGCCCTAAAACTATGTGTTGTAGATGTAAGTGGTTTAATATATTGTAAAATGTTTGCCCTCTGACAAAGCCAATGTCAATCAAATCAATTTAAATATCTAAATATCATCACTATTGAAAGTGTATGGACTACATTTTTTAAATTAAGGCATACCTAGATACCCTGGTACTACCTTTGGTTGCATAAGCATAATTGTTAAAACGGGTCATCTCCAATTTAATGGTGAGTACATGTGGCGTGTGTTTTTCCATTCTTTAGATACTTCACTTAGGACAATGGTCTCCAATTTCATCTAAATTTTTGCAAAAGGCATAAGTCATCCTGCATGGCTGAGAAGCATTCCAAAAGTTATCCATGTAACCAAAAACATTTGTACCCCCATTATACTTTGAAATAAAAAAAGGGTTATCTCCTTCAATAGTAATTATCAAATACATTATAAAATCTGATGCCTTGTAGAATTGACATAGAAGACCTAATAATTAATAATTGTAAGTATAAAAATACTGACTGTATTATTGCATATGTAATAGTGATTTATGCCATCACATTGAATGCTTTTAAAGCATTATTATCATGATATCTTACTCAAAAGTAATATATATTCACTTTATACAGCAAGGTATGCCAGAGACTTTGCATCATTTTATTTTATTTTTATTTCAATGTATTATGGGGGTACAAATGTTTTTGGTTACATGGATTGCTTTTATAATGCTCGAGTCAGGGTTAAAAGTGTGCCTGTCACCCGGATAGTGTTCACTATGCCCGTTAGGTAGGTTTTTGTCTGTCCCTTCCTCCCCACTCCCCCTGGGACTACGAAGTAGTACAACCTTTATGGAAAACAGTATGGAGATTGCTCAAAGGACTTTGCATTTTTATAGTTGAAAATGTCTTAAAGATTATCTTAACCTATTTCATTTTATCATTTGTTTATATTTATAACTTATTTCAAAATAATTTCAATTGCTCCTACCTGTGCTTTTGAAGCATAAATGTAGGTTTTAAAATGCCATGAACATATCGAAATGACCACTATGTAATTCTATTTAGAAGTGTCAAATTCATGATATGATTAGAATGAATTTTATTAGAATTAGAATTAGAATTTTATTCTGAAAATACCAGAAAGTATGAGATAAAAATAGACATTTTATATAGTTTCAGAGCCTGAAACAAATGCAGCTATTTCTCTACATCTCTTCCATCTATATTTCTATATATTATTAATATATATTATGTATATGTATGTGTATATTTCTATGTATTCCATATATGTGTGTGTACATATATACATTTATTTATACATAGAAATCTTCATTATACTTCTTCGTACCTCTGTCAACATTTGGAATCACATGATTGATTGCCTCCAGAATATTTCCAGGTGAAATAGTCACAAGTTAGGTGGTATTTTTCAGAATTTGAGCAAATAGTCTAGGTTTCCATAACAAATACTCTGAGGGTTGGGAAAACAGTGGGAAGGATTTTAACACAGGCTTGCACAGGTGAAGGATTAAGTGACAATAGAACTAAACAACTCTAATCTCTGTCTTTATCTTTTTTTAAACATCTGCCTTCTCTTTTCTTTTATGTCAAACTCCTTGGTCACATATTGCTCTTCTGAGGCACATGGATTAACTCTGAATTCTTTTGTACACAGTTTGCCTTTAGTCCAGATGAAATTAAACTGTGCTTTAGAGTACCTGAATGATATTAAGCCACCTCTGCATGCAGTGTGAATTCCAAAATTATCTAGAATTTAGGACACAAAAGGAGTATTTACCAATTTCCTATTGATTTCCCAAGTTGGAATTCATTAGAGCATTAATATAAAATCAAGTTCAATGTCAGTAGGATGAATAAGGTTGAATTAGCTCTGATACTATGTGGCAAATGCAGAAAATGTAAAAGGCTGCAATTTTCTACACCTATTTCAAAACGTGCTTCTCTAAATAATAGCCGACAAATTATACTTAAGAGACAAATTGAAGTACAGGCAACAGTTAATGTTTGGCAGCAAACTTGATCCATTTCATATTGTTTAAGACAGTTAATGATATAAAAAGATGTGCTTCAACTTCAAGAATTTTGTTTCTCATTCTTAATTCATATTCAGTGTTCTTAGAAATATTTTACTAAGTAGAGAATGCCTTAAAATTTATGTAAAAATACTAAGAAGGAGATAATTGGAAACCGACCAATTGAGAAAAAAACATTTGCATAAAACTCTGAGTCCTTATCTTAAGCACACTGATTCTTCCAATTTTTAGTCTGCTAATCTGGGACAAAAGCATGAGGACTAGCATTCTTACCTTTTTAATGAGACGTCATTGAATACTGACTGGAGGAAACTGTCGTGTCTACTTTGAAATTCGTATTACTCCCTATTCAGCTAGCTTGTATATATGTCTTAGATGGCCTCGAGGGAGCTTAGAAATTTGATTACTTAACTAGGTAAAATATAAATAGAACAATGCTGCACAAAGTTTGCTATTTTTATACGAGTCTATGAGAGATTCCACTGTATGACATGCAACCCTCAAATATTTCTTGCAGTCAGAGCCATTCAAGCTTTATTTTTAGGGAAAATCCATGCCTTGAAGTATTAGCACACAGTGAAAGTTAACTCCATGATAATCAAGTTTCATTGATCACAGAAAAGTATGCTTGGGAGAGAAAACCAAAGAGGACTCATGCCCCCCAGTTGCAATTACATCACTGATGGCACATTTTAACTGCATTTATCAGGTAGAATTTTCTTATGATTCATTACAAATCTTGACTTTGATTTATAGATGGGTTATTTCTTCGGGTACTGTTCATTGACTTTGTACTTAATAGTGTTATAAAATGTTCACCAAGACATGCTAACCATCCATGTGGGATATCTTAGTTGATTGCACAAGCCTTTATTATACATGTATAAAATTCAATTTGGTGAGTCCATTCCCAGTGAATAAGCATCACATTAGGTCCACAGTTAAATGCACTAATAGTCATTATACACTTCTTTTATTTTATTAACATGCAGAATAAAATAACAGTTTATTTGGCAGTGATATTTCTTATCTCTATTTACACATACATCTTACTTTCCAGTCATGAGATGCAGCTTTACTTCTTACAAACACCATCTGGGTGATGGGCACACTTATAACCCTGACTCAAGCATTACGAAAGCAATCTTTGTAACCAAAAACATTTGTACCCCCGTAATACTTTGAAATAAAAAAAACAACACATTTTCAGGTCAGAGTATGTGAGAATAGAAACAATGACCATAGAAGGTAAATATAGTATACAGTTCTCTAATCTAATATACTCTGAAACATTTTCCTTGACCCTTCACATGTTGTTCTTGGATATTTATATACACAAGTATGTCTTCAAGTATCACACAACGATAAGATTGACAACATCTGGAGAAAAGGTTTAGGGCTATGACATTCATATTTTTAATAAAAGTTCAATGCATTTGCAATGTAAACAGCATGCAGTTGGGGCAAATGACCCTGATTATTGCTTCTATTTCTTTTACCTAAAATAAAATCTAAACTGATATGGTGAAATATTTCATTGCATACTTTTACAGGAATAAGCTTAACATACATATTTTTGGTATTTTTTAAATGTGATTCTGTTTTAATGGACTTTATTTTGAGTTCTGATATATCCCAAATCCACGCAATCGCAGACCCCACTGTGATGGAATTCTAACCTACAGAAAAACTGTTTAAGGAAATTATATTCTTTTGACCAAGTAAAGAAAAAATATATACACAATAAAATAATATT